>JAWWEV010000252.1:0-17014 GCA_035583235.1 Hafferia zeledoni
ATTGCAGGTGCAACTTGCTGGGCAGGGGCAGAGGAGGGGCAGGCACTGATCTCTGCTCTGTGGGGACCAGGGACAGCCCCCAGGGAATGGCCTGCAGTTGTGTCAGAGCAGGGTGAGGTTGGATCTTACAAAGAGGTTCTTCCCCCAGAGGTTGGTGGGCACTGACCAGGCTCCCCAGGGCAGTGGGCACAGCCCCAAGGCTGACAGAGCTCCAGAAGTGTTTGGATGATGCTCTGGGGCACAGGGTGTGACTCTTGGGGATGGGCCTGTGCAGGACTGAGGGTTGGACTCCATGATCCTTGGGAGTCCCTTCCCATTCAGCACATTCTGGGGTTCTGTGACACCAGCTGGACTGGTCCCAGTGCATGAGCAGCCCTGTCACCCCAGCAATACTGTGGGTGCCCCCTGTGTGGGGAGGGGTCCCAGACCCACAGCAAGCCTGGAGGAAAGGGGGACACCCTCCTGCAGGTGGGATGTCCATCAAACAAGCCAATTGTAACACCTCAGAATTAGGGATTATAACCCCCCTGAGCCATCAGTGTAGCCAGGGGGTCACTGCAACCCCCAGAATGAGGTGGGAGCTCCTGAGAGCCGTTTAGAACCCCTAAAAACTGGTTTCAAACAGTAAGAACAACCCCTAAATGGGGTCATCTCACCACCCCCGAAAATGTGCGGGCGTCACTTCAGCTACTGAAAATTAGGAAAGGGACCCCCAAAAGATGTTTATAGTCCTCAAAATTCATAGAAAGCAGAAGGATCCACTCAAAACAAGCTCCCTGTGTCCTTCCCTGTGGGGTCCCACTCCAAGTGCTGGAGCCACATGTCCCCCCCACTCCCTCACAGTACTCCCCTAAGGGTAGGAGTGCACCCTAAAAATTCCCTCTGTTATTCCAGACCCTCCATCTGTCAAACCCCATCCCATCCTCCTCCAAGCCCCATCCCAACCCTCCCAATCCACGTCAAAGCTCACCCAATTTCACCCCAACCCTCCTGGGCTTGTAATTCCCCACCTGTAATTGCTGACACCCCAGGGTGGGTTCAGGGGGGAATTGTGGGGATTGTTGTATTGGGCCATTTTGGGGAGGGGCTGAGTAACTTTGAGTTGGGATGGAGGTTTTTTTGGGTGGGATCAAGGCATTATGAGGTGACAGATCAAATACTCTCAGATTGTGGACTGGAAATTGATGGAAAAAACTCTCTTTGCCTGGATGCCCCAATTTTGGGCAAAACTCCCCCAAATCCCACTAGAACTCAGAATGCTTCCTGAATATCCTTTTGAACCTCAAATTCCACCCTTAAATCCCAGTGAAATGGTGGGGCTTTAGATGTGTTTGTTCAATTCCTTTATTTTTACTTCAATTTCAGGTGATTATAAAGGATGAAGATCTAACAAATGAAAATCCAAGACAAAAAAAGGCATCATGTGAGTGTGCTAGAGGTTGGGTTCGATAGCTCATAGAGAGGCAGAGCCATAGAGAATTTGAAGTTTGGTGACCTTTGAGCAGTGAATGAAGCTCCTCTCACAGTCGGGGCACTCACAGGGCTTCCCTTATTGGTGAGTCCATTGGTGTTTGGTAAAGGCAGAGCCATCACCGAAGCTCTTCCCACACACTGGACATTGTAAGTGTCTTGGGCTGAGCCAAACCCAGACAGTAAGACCTCTCCCTGGTGTGGATGTTTCGATGCTTGATGAGGCTGTCATTGTGGTTGAATCTCTTCCCACAGTCGGAGATGTGAGCTGGTCTGAAACCTCTTCCCACTCTCGGAACACTCAAAGGGACATTCTCCAGTGGCTGTTGCCTGACGAGGTTTGAGTTCTGGGTGAATCTCTTCCCGCAGTCGGTGCAGCAGAAGGGCCTTTCCCTCATGTGTGTGCACTGATGCACGAGGAGATTTTGGACCTTCTGCTCCCCACTTTTCCTCCCCACTGACTTCCTGCACCAAGGAGCCGTTCAAAACAGCCTCTGCCACCACCTTTAGCCTGGCACCCTCTGGACTTCCCTTTTCTGGGCACAGGGACCCCCTGCACTCCCCAATCATCTCTCCCCAACCTTAAGTCCTGCCTTTCCTTCACTATGGGACCCTTCTAAGCCCTTATTTCCAGGCACTGGGATGCCCCTGCACCCCCTTATCCTGCACCAATAGCCCCCTGCACCCCTTTCCCTGTCCATCCCACGTCTTCTAGCCCCCACACCCCACTTTTCCTTGACACTGGGACCCCCACTCCTGCATTTCCCAGACATCAGGAACCCCTTTTCTGAACACTCAAGGACATCTTGAACCCCTTTTTCTGGCCATTCTGGGTCTCCTTATGCCATGACCCGCCTTTCCCGACATCAGGGACCCCTGGACCCTTTCTCTAAGCACAAGGTCACCCTGGACCACCATCCCGCTTATTCAAGCCCCTTCACCTCCCTTTTCTTGGCACTGTGACCCCCTGGAAACTTCTTTCCCCAGCACTGTGTCCCCCCTGCACCCTTAAGGTTCAGCCCAAAACACCAAAATTAAGCCCAAAAAAAGTGCCAGGAGTTCCCCCTCCCTGGTCTCTCCACATTGAGGTTTGGGGAGTCTCCCTTGTCTGGGCTGCTGGGGGTCCCACGTATATTGGTTGTTGTTGACCATCCAGGGAGACCGCAAACACACATGTGGTGAGTTCAGGCAAATCTCCACTTTATTCAAATTAGACAACATATATAAACTCGAGTTAACCCCGCCCCGGGCACAACATGCATGACTCCATAGGCTAAGGCTGCTAACATGTACATATAAGGTAAAGTCCAAAGCCCTTTCCAGGGTGTGGTGCCAGTTTGTTGTTTTTTTCCCTCTAAGTCTGATGTCACGTGGTTCTTCTGGACCCACTCGAATTGGTGGGTGGCAGCATCTCCCCCTCTTGTTTCAAAAAACAAAATGAGAATACAAATAACATAATACACATAACAACACAGTAATTCTAAGCCTCAGCTCCTTAGCTACTTATCCAATGGAGAAGTTGTTACTGTTAGGATACTACCCAGATTCATGCATCTGTATTGGTTGACCCTGTGCCATCTGTACGGCTAACAGGCATGTTGTCCACCTCAACCTTGGCTGGGTCCTTCTGGTTCCAGGGTCGCACCCATCTAGCTGGTATCCACTCACTGCCTTGATCTGTGGATACACAAGCATACCCACGGCCCCATGTTATTAGCTGGAATGGACCTTTCCATATGCTCAAGGTAGGTTGATACACTGCAGCTTGAACGTCAAAGGCCGAAAAATTGTGCAGATTTTCTGAAAAATGAGAAAAAATTGGAGGATCATTAGTTTCTCTTGGGTTTAGCCAATTCAAAACATAACAGGCCTTCATCAACACATTCTGTGGGCTACACATCTCCATCTCCCCCTCTCTTTTCAAAACAGAATCCATACGTTTTAAATTGTGGTGGTGCCATTCAATAATTGCTTGTCCTCCAGAGTTATGGGGAATGCCAGTCACATGATTCATGTGCCATTGTTGAATAAGGTGGTACATAGTTTGCCCTTATATGCCGGAGCATTGTCTGTTTTAATAGTGTCGGGCTTACCCAACGCAGCAAAGGCACTGAGCCAATGTTTGATACATGCCTTGGCAGCAGTAGAAACATCTGCGGTGGCCCACATGGCCTTAGAGCAAGTGTCAACTGACACATGAACATAATGTAAGTGTCCAAAGGATGCAATTTCAGTGACATCAGTTTGCCAGATTTTTCCAGCTTCTAACCCTCGTGGGTTAACTCCGACAGATTGAATTGGTGCAATTTTTGTGCAGTCAGGGCAGGAAGCAATGATAGCCCTGGCTTGTGAGCGCGACAGAGAAAATTCATTTTGTATGGCTTTAGCTGATTGATGAAAAAAATGCATGTGACTGGGTAGCTTGCTCAAAAGGGGTTGGTGCTGTAACTGCAGCGCTAGAAACATCCTGATCAATATAGGCATTACCCTGAACAAATATGCCTTCTCCATTGGAGTGACTACGGATGTGCGTACACCAGAAAGGGTGCTGACGATGTTCAATTAAATTCCATAGCATAATAAACAAGGATTGCAGTTTTGGATTACATACAAACCCCAATAAAGAACGCGAAATTCTGGTAACAATTCCTACTACATACAAAGAATCAACCACAAGGTTAATAGGCTGTTGAGGGAAATGTTGAAACACCAAAAGTACAGCTTTAAGTTGTAAGTGTTGCACAGATTCGTGTGCTTGCTCAATCACCAAGTCCCGCAGACCGTTTTGTTGTGTGGCATATCCGTATTTGCCTGTTTTACTGCTGGCATCTGTAAACAGCGTAACAGCTCCTGGAATTGGATCCCACACTCGCAAAAGTCACTCCTCGATTATTAGGGAGGTATCAAAAAGAGGACATTTAGGATAATGGTTGTCTACGGGAACACCATTCACTGCTGTTGCTGCCCAGTCCCTGGATGGGGCTGGAAGATTCTGGACTTTACCTGTAAAACAACAACAAGCCAGAGCCACGCCCTGCAAGGGGTCTCGGACTTTGCCTTATACGTACAAAAAGCAGCCCAAACCAATAGGGTCAGAGAGTAGCCCCCCGAGGTGGGGTTACCTGAGGTTATATATGTTGTAATTTGAATAAAGTTGAGTTTGCCTGGTACATCGTGTCAATGTCTGCGACTTCACTAGCGCCGGTCTGCTACATTTGGTGACCCAAGATGTGATTTTGGGACAAAATACCGAAAGCAGACTGGTCTAGAACCTTAGAGGCGGCCTCTGAGAGCTGCTAAGCCCCGATCTGGGTGCTTTTTTTCGAGAGGAGGGCTCCGAGAGCTTCCATGAATGGGCCCTTAGAGGCGGCCTCTGAGAGCTGCCGGGAGAGAGAGTGGACACTGAGAAAACCCGACCGAAGACAGGATCAGATGAGACCCTGATTGGTGAGTTGGGAAAACATGGGAAATACCGAATCGGTAAAGAAGCATCTGTTGCTGAATACCTTTGAATATACGGCTTGTTTTACCGGGCAGAATATAGATAAATTGGCATTAGAAGAGTTACTGCTCTGGTGCCAAGACCGAAGACACTTATTAAACCCCACTCACGCATTTTGCTCGCAAGCCTGGGACGGGATAGGAGCCGACCTCTGGGAGGCCGTGCAAACCGGTTCCAGGGATGCTCTAGAGCTGGCTCCCACATACGGAGCTGTGAGATCAATGATACTCCAGCTGCGTGGAGAAGCCGGGACTGAGTGGACTTAGGAAGCCACCTTGCTGAGGCAAACATAGGGAGAAAAGCCGTGGAGCGGCTCTCCTGCCGCGTCCACGCCGCTGCTGGTACCACCGAGCGCAACCCCCCCTGCCGCTCCCAGAGCCTCCGCCGCCCACGTGAGCCGCCCCGCTGCCTTACGAATATCAAGAGACCATCCCATCCTCAGCGCGGAGCTCAGAGACCAGCTACTGGGCCGGCTCTGAATACCTTGCTGGCCCCACTGTGGAGTGCCCACCGTTCCCTTCTGCACCCCCGTTGCCCGCCGCGCCATCCCGCAAGTGCCTCGGGACCGGGGGAACTGCCGCGCCGCCCGTCAGAACTCTCCCATCGCCCCATAATTTCTCTGCACCGCTGCTGAGTCCGGAGCCGAACCGCAGGGCTGGCTATGAATACCTTGCTGCTCCGTTCGTGCCACCGCCGCACGTCCCGTGCGCCCCGGGCAGCGCTGCCGCTTCCGTCCCGTCCGCGCCGCCGTTTGCCCCTGAGCCGAGAGACCCAGCAAGACCACACCAGCCTTGGGACCAGGGCATCCGCGCGCCAATTGCCGCCGCGCCGTTTGCAGCGGCAGGAAAAGTGGAGGGACAGGAACAGAGCGGGGGCCAAAGCATTGCCGCAAAAAGCCAACAACAGCAATGCGTGAGTAACTTTAAGTTATATTCCGGGTCTGATAAGGCGCGTCCCGTAGCCATAGCAGAGCCAGCACACGCTGTGCTGGGGCCGGAGCGCGCCGCGCCGAGACCAGGAGCCACGAGCTGAGCTGGGGCCGGAACCGTGCACGCTGCGAGACCGCCGGAGCGGAGCCCCGAGCCGCACGAAACCAAGGCCATGTGCTGCCCGGCACGCAGCGTCTTGGGACAAAGCATTGCGCAATTCAAAACCCGCGTGATTTCAAACAAAGAAGCCCACACTTCCGCCCACATGGCCGGGGGAGAGCCCAACCCCCCTCTCTACTGTGCGCCAGCAGCGACCACAGCGCAAGCGCCAGCCACGCGGTTTAGGGCTGCGCCGCACCCCCCACCTTTGGCGCCGGCGGGGACTATCCCCGCCCCAGCCGTGCGGGACTCAGACCCTGTGCCACCAGCGGAAAATCCCGCTGGGCCAACCACGCGGTGGGAAGGGGTCCGCAACGTGGCGAACGAGTCCAGTCGCCATTCAAACACAGATCCAGCCGCAACCCCACCAATTCCAGCACCGTGGGATACGACCAACAGCGTCCCAAATTGGAAGGAACTAACGCAAGCATTTAAAGTCATAGCCAACGTGAATAAAGCTAACATTTTAAGTGTGTGGGACAACGTGGGGGGTGGGAGAGATCAAAATGTGATGCAAAGGGAGTCAAATATCTTAGAGAAAGGATTAATTAACTCTTTTTCTAAGCCTTCTGATTTTCAGGTAACACCATATCCGGTAAATGGAGCAACAGCACCACCTCGTGACCTTACCTTTAATAGCCAACAGAAATATAATCAAATTTGCCTTAATTCAGGTATCTCTTCCCTCCAAGCTCTGACATCCACACCGCTTATCACCACTGCCCAGGACCCAGAATGGGAGACATTAGATTTGCAAGAACAGCTAACTGAAGAACAGGGGAAAAACATATATTTGGTAGTGGGAGATCCCTTGAAGGTAACAGCATTAAACCAATTAATGGATGAAGGTAATTACCAAAATCCACAAACACAAGCTACACTACACACTCAGGTTCCACAACAGCCAAAAAGTACTGCCTTGATTGCCTTTTCTAACCGTCCTAGGATAGAAAAGCCTTCCTTACCATACATGCAAACCATGCAAAAACCTGAGCAAACATTCATGGGTGCTGTGAATGAGGTAAAAGAAACCTCTGATGTTGTTCCAAATGTTACTTCTGACATAAAACCTGTGTTATTAAAAGATTCCTTACTACATAATGCAATAGACCTTACCGAGCTGAAAACAGAAACACCAAAGGCAGAACAAGCCATTTCTAAAATTGAACAGAGAATTGGCTATCATTATGACCCATTGCTGCCCATCTGTCTATTTATTTATAACAAACAACTAGAAATGGCTGTATTATAGCTCAAATATCAAAAGCACTACAAATTTCAAAGTGGATCCCTTGTTGTGCTCAGTTAAAAAACACCATCAACCCTAAATTTGAAATTATTGGCTCCATGCTAATAAAAGCTCACAAAAGGTTGAAAGCCATCTCAGGACAAGAACCAGACAAAATTGTATCACCAGTGGAGTCTCTTGGTCTGGTTAAAAAATTGTCATTGCAATCTACAACCTTTACACCCACAGTGAATGGTTTCCCCATAAACCACCATTTTCTACAATGTTCTCCTTTTGATACATCTGTAATATTCAAGGAGCAATTCTTGCATCCAGCTCCAGGAGCTGTTACAGTGTTTGCAAATACTAGCAGTAAAACAAGTAATACAGAATTGGTCACATACTCGAAAGGGTCCATAGCAAAATACAAAAGGTTGGCATTTCTTCTTTGAAAAGAGGGACTTCTTCCCTGAGCTTGAGCAGTTTACAAGATACTTTGCCAGGAAAAGAAGTCTTAGATTTGCTTGGTTGCTATTGCCAACAGAGTTGGTCCTTAACTGGCCAATAAGAACAGCCAGTTTCAAATTGGTAAGTTGTTAGCCCTACCTCCAAGTTGCAAACAGATCCTAAAAGCACAATGGTTCTGAAAGTTGTGGTTCTTCTTAGCTGAATGACAAGTTGGTTTGAACAGTTTGTAGCACAGTGCACTGCCAAACTGCCCATCAAAGCTGCTGGGGTAAGACACTTGTCCCCAGCTGCAGAGCATTGTCTAGAGAGCATGGGAGCATCAGCACCTGTTCTCCTCACATGCAGTGTTCTGTGAAGCTTCTTTGCACATTAACATTTGTTTACAGAAGTCCCAGGAACGTCAAAGTGACTGAGATTTAAGGCTTTTCTCAGCAGGCTCTACGATGGCCAGGTAGAGTTTGAAAGACAGCCTTAAAAAATTGCATAAGAAAGATTTAGCTCAGCAGGTCTGAAGCTAAAACTCTGTGCTAGGTGAAATCACTTTGCATTCGTGGACACTTTGCACAAAAGAGCTTGTGTGGTGACGACTACACAGCAAAATCACAATGCACCTTGCACGAAATTGTTTTGCACTGATTGTAAGTTATAAGTTTGCAACAGATGTTTTAAAAGTCTAAATCCCAAGCCTTGCATGTCTTAAACATGTATTGGTTTGTGTCAGTCTTCAAAGGTTCTATTTTGAAAAGAAGAGGGGGAGACAGGGATATACAGCCCACAGGAAATCCTGTAAGGTTTTGAATTGGCTAAATCCAAAGAAATTAATAATCTTCAGAATTTTTCCATTTTTCAGAAAATTGGCACCATTCTCAGACTTTTAGAGTTCAAATTGCAGTGTACCAACCTCATTCATTTAACAATGAATCTAAATGACCCTAACAGAGACAGCTTCTCCATTGATTGAGTAGCTAAAGAGCATAAGCCCTGAACCCTGATTCATTTCACCATTGAAACTGTGTGTTATGTGTTTTGCATTTTTTGTTTGTTTGTTGAAAACAGAGGGGGAGATGTTGCCGCCCAGTTCCTGGATGGGGCTGGAAGATTCTGGACTTTACCTGCAAAGCAGCCCAAACCAATGGGGTCAGAGAGTAGCCCCCCGAGGCGGGGTTACCTGAGGTTATATATGTTGTTGTAATTTGAATAAAGTTGAGTTTGCCTGGTACATCGTGTCCATGTCTGCGACTTCACTAGTGCCGGTCCGCTACACACTGCGAGTGCAAAGGCTACAGATTGCAATGACCACTCCTCAACCAGATCAAGAGATTTTACTGGCAATGCAATTCTGTCTGGTTCCCGTTCCGAGATGGCTCTCAACCTTTGACGAGCTTTTAATAGGATGGAGCCAATAATTTCAAATCTAGGGTTGATAGTGTTCCTTAACCAAGCAGAACAAAAGATCCACTCTAAAACTTGTAGCTCTGTTGATATTTGAGCTGTTAATACAGCCACTTCTACTTGTTTGTCATAAACAAATAGACAAATGGGCAATAATGGGTCATAGCGATATGCCATGGTAGAGCCAATTTTCTGTTCACTTTTAGAAATGGCTTGTTTGACTTCTGGTGTTTCTGTTCTCGGTTCGGTAGGGTCTGTTGCATCTGTAATAAGGAAAACAAGGGTGCCAAGTCCTCATTAGTTATGCCGCAATAAGTGCGAAGCCATTGAAGGTCACCCACAAGCCTTTGTACTGATCGAACATCAGTAATCTTAGAGCTTAGTTGTAATTTTTGTGGCCTAACCCGAGTATCTGTAATTACCATGCCTAAATAGTTCCAAGGGGCACATCAATGAATTTTTTCTGGTGCTATTACAAGGCCATACTCTTTTAGATTGTTAACTAAAGTCTGCTCCTTCTCCTCAGACAATGGCTGTGAGCTTGCGACCAACAGGTCATCCATAAAATGGTACACAATACAATCTAAATTATTCTGCCTCCATGACTGCAGTGCAATGTCAACAAACCATTGACATATTGTGGGAGAATTTTTCATGCCCTGAGGTAACACTACCCAATGATAATGCTTTGCCGGTGCTTCTCTGTTAATTGTTGGCACCAAGAAGGCAAATTTTTCATAATCATCTGGATGTAAAGGAATTGTGAAGAAATAATCCTTTAAATCCAAAACCAACAAATACCAATCTTTTGGCAGCATAACAGGGGATGGCATTCCAGGTTTCTGCATGATTTGCATGTATGGTAAGGAAGGCTTTCCTATCTTAGGAAGGTTAGAAAAGGCAACCAGGGCAACACTCTTTGATTGTTGTAGAACCCGAGTATGTAGTGCAGCTTGTGTTTGTGGATCTTGGTAATGACCTTCACCCATTAATTGGTCTAGAGATGCTACTCTTAATGGATCTCCCACTGCCAAATATATGTTTTTCACCTGTTCTTCAGTTAACTGCTCTTGCCACTTTTGCAAAAATAACATGTAAGCAGTAGGGGGTAAAATAAATTCCATTAAGGCTTTAGTATCAGTAGGAACCAAATTATTATACTTCATAAAAGCAGCAATTTGGTTCTTAACCAAGGCATTATCATAACCATACTGCACGACTATAGACTGTATATTCTGCAGGAGTTTCCAATCTAATGCCTCCCATTTTGGGCCTTGGGCAGTGGTGATAACTGGTGCGGATATCAGGGGCTGGAGAGAAAAGGTACCCGAATTAATAGCCTTTTCTGCTACACCCTTATACCTCTGTTGGCTATTAAAGGTAAGGTCACGAGGTGGCGCTGTTGCTCCATTTGCAGGGTCCGCCGACAGTTGCTCCATTTGCAGGGTCCACCGACACCTGTAAGGTAGATAGCTTAGAGGAAAAGTTAGCTACTGGTTTTTCAAATCGGGGGGTAGCCCTCTCCCCAAGACACTTGATTCCCCTTGCATCACATTCTGATCTCCCCCTCCCCCCATGTTGTCCTGCACAGCTAACATGTTCAAAACTTCCTTCCGAGAATCCTCTGCTGCTGTCTTTTTAAGCGGTTGCATTGTTTGTCTCCACTCTACGATGCAGTCGGTGGGTGTAGCCATCAGCATGGGAACCGGTGGGAGTGGCGTGGGAACTATGTTTGAGTGACAGCTGGACCCGCCCCCGGCGTGAACCTCCTCCCACCCCGGGGGTGGTTCCTGCTTCTGACGCATGCGCCATGGTCACCTCGGTCGGCGCGTGATAGGGAGGGGGGTTTGGAAGTCCCAGTGCCGTGTGGCTTGATGCGCGCGCAGGCTCTTTGTTTGAAAGCGCGCTCTCTACAGCCACGAGGCCAGGTCCACCCCCCGCTGTGTCTATTTTCATGGGGATTTCGATCCTTTGTTCTCGCGACCACGCGGTCTCTGTGCCTGCCATGACGTGCAGTTCTGCCACAGACAACACTTCTCTGTGCGTTTTTTCAGACCCAGGATATAATAAAAAGTCACTCATGCTTTGGTGTTGCTAAACGTCTGTGCCTTTTGCGGCGACGTTCTCCGCGGAGATGCTTTGGCCCCAGAGTGGCTGTGGTCCTGCCACCTCTCCTGCTGCGGCAGCGAACGGCGGCACGGCGGGCAGACGCGGTGTGGAAGGGAGCGGTGGGCGCTCCGGGGGGGGACCGCTCCATGGAGAAATTTTCCCTCCCCATCTCTCTCTCGGCTGGAGGCTTTCGCAAGCCCGCTCGGCTCCTGCATTACCATGTAGCCGGAACAGCATTGTTCTAACAGCTTTATAGGTCAGGGCTAATACCAGAGCGTCTCTGGAAGCAGCTTGGGCTGCTTCCCACAGATCTGCCCCTATTTTGTCCTATGCCCCCATGCAATATGCGTGGCCAGCATTGGTTAAATGTCCACGGTTCTGGCACCAGAGTAAAAGTTGCTCTAACTCCAGCTTATCAATCTTCTGCTCAGTAATATGAGCTAATTTCTCGAAGCCATCAAGCAACGTGTGCTTCTTTACCGATTCGGTATTTCCCATGTTTTCCCCGACTCACCGGTCAGAGTCTCGTGGTCGTCCAATGGGCGCTGTCTTCAACGCTTCAGCTCTCAGCTGACACTGACTCGTGGCCAGTTTTCCGTGATGACCCACGTTCCAGCTCTTCAGCTGTTCCTGACTTTTCGGTCAGGTTCTTCCATGGCCACGCTCTCCCAGCAGCTCTCAGGGACTGCTACACAAGGCACCCGAAATTCGGAGCACAGCAGCTCTCAGGGGCTGCTACTAAGGTTCTGGATCTGTCTACGGCCAGCACATTGTCCCAGAATTATCACGTCCTGGGTCACCAATTGTTGTTGACCATCCAGGGAGACCGCAAACACACATGTGGTGAGTTCAGGCAAATCTCCACTTTATTCAAATTAGACAACATATATAAACTCGAGTTAACCCCGCCCCGGGCACAACACGCATGACTCCATAGGCTAAGGCTGCTAACATGTACATATAAGGTGAAGTCCAAAGCCCTTTCCAGGGTGTGGTGCTGGTTTGTTGTTGTTTTCCCTCTAAGTCTGATGTCACATGGTTCTTCTGGACCCACTCGAATTGGTGGGTGGCAGCAATTGGTGGTCTCTCCTCTCTGGGCTGCCAATGAAGGTCCTGACCCAGGCACACCAACCCCCCCAAGGGGGGTCCCCGCATCCCCCTGCCCACTAAGGGGCTCTGCCGGGAACCGACACTGGGACCCTCAAAAACACCGCCTGGGGACCCCCAATAGACCCCAAGGGGCATTCCCAGCTCAGCTCTGGGGTCCCTCAAGCCCCACCCATCCCCCTGAATACAACTCAACTCCCACGAACCCCCCCAGGCTATTTGGGGCTCGGCTAGGGGGTCGCACAGCACTTTGTCGGGGCCCTTTGCCATCCCTGTGTGCAGCTCTGGCCCCACCCCGCGGCAGCCCCAGCACGGGCTCCAAGGAGCGGCACATCCTGGTGCCCTTGGGGGCTTTGGCCGGGCCCATCCTGGCTCTCGTGTTCCATGGCACAGCCCGCACGGCCCTTGGGGGGGCAGCGGGGGCATTGTGCAGTTTGGGGGGGCCCCTTCTCTTTCCTATCCTGTCTTCCTGCTTACCTGAGAGTTCCCTGTGTGCAGCCCGAGCGCCGGAAAAAGAATGAGGAAGAGGAGGAGTGTGACTGTGTGCGCCGGTCTGAGAGAACTGGTCTACTTGTGGACTCCTAGACAAGAGAGACTCGCGGCTAAAGCGTAAGGTCCGCTGGAGAAACGAGTTGTACCCATCAGATTTAGAGGGGACAGGTCTACCATCCGGACTGGGAGAGAATGAGTCTACCCCAGTTGTGAGAGGTTACCCGCCGGACTCACAGAGAGAACAGGTCTACCCACCGGACTGGGGGAGAGGTCTACCTTTTGGACCAAGAGAACAAGTCTACCTTTTGGACCAACAGAGAACAGGTCTACCCGCCAGATCGAGAGAGAAGTTTACCCGCCGTACCCTTAAGGTCTACCCATTGGACAGAGAGAGCAGGTCTACCTGTCGGGTTGAGAGAACAGGTCTAACTGCCGGACCGAGAGAAAGAACAGTTCTACTCACATTACTGAGATCCCAGGTCTACCCGCAGTGCTCAGAGAGAACAGGTCTACCCACCCGTCTTGATAACACATGGATTCCCTGGCAGCCCATAAAGGGAAGGAACCCAGAACCCCAAAGTGAAGAGACCCGAGAAGGGCGACTTCTGGGAGGGATATTTTGTCTTAATCTCTATATTTGGGAGTGGGTTTTGGCTGAATCTCGATGTTTTGTAGTATTGATATTTGTGAGGGGGTTTTGCCTGAATCTCGGTATTATGGAGCTTTTCATGGACCTCAGATGCCTGGTGACTTGTAGAGATGGGGAGTGGACAGGGGTGATAGCTGAATGGGGGACCAATGGCAGCCTGGAGAGGGGGTAATGTGGAAAAGGGGGAGCCCCAAGACCCCCAGGACTCTGAAACGGGGGCCTGGAGAAGGGGAGCCTGCACAGGGGGACCAATGAGACAAGAAAGTGAAGAACACAGAGAGGGGTGGATCTCTGGAAATCCGGCACCCTGAAGCAGAAATCAGGGCAGAAGGGACCCCTGAGGCCCCAACACCTCTGGTATCCCTAAGTGGGACCCCCATCTTGGACAGGGGAGACCTCTAGAACCCCAGAGTGGAGAGACCAAAGCAGGGGACCTTCTCAGAGGCTTTTTTGGGGCTGAATCATCATAGTTCTGACTATTTCTTGGCTGAGTCTCGATGTTTTGTAGTTTTCGGGGGTTGATCTCAATGCTTCTAAGGATTTTTGTTCCAAGGAGGGTTCAGGAGGATTCTGAGCTCAAAGTACGACACCATTTAAAATTCAAGAAAACAGCATTTATTACAGAGAAATAGCAAAGCAAAGGAGAAACACTTGAGAGGAGGGAACAAAACAACCCCCAAGAAACTCCCACTCACTCACACACTACTCACACAGTTCCTGTACCTTTCACACAGTTCCTGTCCATACCAACCCCAGTGTGCTCAGGATCCCCAGTCTGACCAGCTGCTGCATCCTTGGCCTTGGGTGGCTCAACACGCTCAGCACCATCCCCGCAGGAGGCACCGTTGTCCTCAGTGCCAGCACACACCTCCTCCTGGAGCAGGGACTGTCTGTTTGGATACACTCACTCTGGGACATCTGTCTGGGTGTCTGTGGCCAGCACAGCCCAGAGAGAGGCCAACAGTCCCTCCCCCCATTATGTAACTGGAAAACCCCCTGAGCCTGCACAGTGCACATCGAGGGTCTCCCTTTTTTGGGTCGGTGGTCATTACCTCATCATCCTCTTCTTCTTTTTGCCTCATCCTTGGCTGGCTGTCAGCAAGCAGCCAGGCTGCAAAGCACTCTCAGCGTACACAAGATGTTTCTCCTCCAAGGCCAAAGTTCCAATTATAAGTTCTTTTTTTTTCATAACTTGAAGAGAAAAGAACAGACTCCTGCAGGCATCAAGGCCAGTCACAGACCAAATCATGAGTGTCTCCTCACACCTGAATACAGACCACCACTGTGGCTGGACTGTGTCACAGTGAAACGACCTGAACAGCATACTGGTGAAATGTTACCTCTCAAACCCTGGGCATCAAGGTCAAAAAGCAAGGAAAACAACACAACATTTGAGGAGGAAAAAAAAAATAGAGTAATAACAATAGTCTAAACAATCACATATTTTTGTAACCATGGCCATCCTCGGTGGAGAGGTCTAAATGGATTCCAGCTGTTGTCTGCCTGGAGCTGTTGTGTCAGATTCTGCAAGTTGGCCAATGCTCCGCTAATGGCCGAGTTGTTGAAACCACCTTTCATGTCCTTTTGGGTTGCTGGCACTCCCACCAAACACCTACAGGAGGGGTTTCTTAGAAAAATGCTGAAAACTAAAGCCTAAATTTAGGCCTAGCTTAAACTATAACACCAGGGTCACCCACACGTTCTGCTGTGGTTGTGGGGCCATACAAGTGTGTCCTCCCAGGCACTTGCAGAAGGTGACAAGAAAAGGTGGGGGGCACAGGTTAGCAGCTCACCCCCACCCAGCTTCTTCTCATAGTCTCAGATGTTGCACTGGGACCTGTTTCCACTCCACCTGTCCTTCAACTTCAACCACAGCTGCCTGTGAATCAGCACCTGCCACAACCCCAGCAGCAATGGGGCTCTCATCCCCGAGGGATGATATGGTGAGTGCCACTTCCACGTTATTCCCTAATCCTCTGCCCACTTTGAAACTGTCTGGCTTTTAAAATGTGTTCCATTATCTGACTGCACTTCCAGAGGTGTCTTATAGTAGAGTTCAGTTGTGCCAGGTACCTTGTGGTGGTGTGACTGTCACCATCCTGACTGGGTGTAGCAACAGGTACCTGCAGCCCTGCAGGTGCAGCATTGTCTGCGGTGCTCAGGTAGAGAACCAATGAAATCAATTTCCCAAATTTCCCCACCCTGTGATGGCTCCATCCCCACCAGGTCTGTGGGAGTGTTTAAGGTTCACTATTCGTGTGGCAACAGGTATTTGTGTGACTTCATAAACTCATCCTGCTTGTACCACCCAGATGTTCAACCACTGCGTGGTACCAAATGCCCACAATTGCTGGTCCAAGGTTAGAGTGTTGCCCTTTAGTGTAAATGTGCCAATTGTCTTTGCTGTATGAGCAGGATTGGGCCATCCCAGGTCAGCTGTTTGTGGATTACTAACTCCTTGATGTACAAGCATCTTCCAGTCAGGATGACCAACTTCAACCCCTTAATCCACACACAGTTGACCTTGGAGCGGGGACCAGCAGAGATGTCCTGCCATCAGGTTTCACTCACAGTCCCCTGGAGCCGAAGACACAGAGGCGCCAATTTCACCAAACAGTCCAAGTATGTGATGCAGGAGCTGTGGAGACGCTTTGGTGCTGCTGGAGGGCAGAGGGGTCCAGCACTTCATGTTCACTGATGCACAGGATGCAGAGATCAAGAGCAACACTGTGCTTTGAACTGAGCGTTCACCTTGTCCCCATCGCAATGGTAACTGGGTCAGTTTGCTATAATTTCCCTTTTCTTCTATCCCATATGATACCTAAATATCTCACACTCTGAGCAGGTACTTTCCAATCAGGGACAACCGAGCAGACCCAAAGAAAACAGACCTGCAAGGTCACACAGGCCCTGACCACAGCTTGGCCCACTGCCAAACAGCTGCCTCTTGACCAGGTCTCACAGGCAGCTCAGCGAGGCTGTCAGAGGTGGAGTAGAGGCTTCGTAGCACCACACGAGGATGAACAAATCAGCTTGTTTGGAAATAGCTTTCTATTCTAGGATGCATTGGAGACATCTCTGAGAGTCTTTTCATCTCTGACTCGGGCAGAAATCCCTGATATCCCAGGGGAAAGCTCTCAGGCAGGTACATGAGATGATTTTTCTCTTTTAAATGAAAATGCATCCTCTTGGATCCAGCTGAAACCTTCCCAGACATTCCCTGGAGACTTCATCTCTGATCTGGGGACCTAAAATCCAGGATCGCAGCCCCAGACTGCTCCAGAGATGGCTAGAGAGGTGATTTTTTTTTTTTCTTTTTGTAGTTCCTGGATCTTCCAGGAACCTGAGACTCCTTCCAGGCTTCTACTGGAGTATTTGTCTCTGAATTCTGTGTCTGAAACTCAGGATATCAGACCAAGATTTCTCCAGGGAAGGTCCCAGAGATGATATTCCTTGTACTGTAGATTTTACATCTGCCAGGATCTACCTGAGATTCCTCACAGAGTTCT
>JAWWEV010000253.1:0-16898 GCA_035583235.1 Hafferia zeledoni
GGTGAATCCACCACCTCTCTGGGCAGGCCATTCCAATGCCTGATTACTCTCTCTGCAAAGAATTTTTAGTGATCCATGTAAATGCTGATCACACTTCACAATCTCCAGGCAAGGGAACGGTACTTTTAAGAGCAGTAAAATGATGTGAGCAACTGAATAAGCATTTGCAGGGCTCTAAGCTTAAACTGTCACTGAAATACAGGTGAGCACAGAATCATATTGGCTTTAAGTTTAAATCTGTCCATTTCTGGTTTCCATTTCAGAACACAATCTATACAATATGAATCTGAAATGAACTAGAATCAGTTCAAAATTGTCAGCTGTAACTGTATGCTTGCATGATATCAAAAGCTTTCATAAATCCCATTAGAAAAACAGTTAAGACTTCCCTTGCCAAATCACACACTGATTCATCAATGCCTTTAACAGTTAGATTGCACTCTTAAAACCCTTAAAACATACGCCTGCTTTTGGTGATTGTGTGCTGCCATTTGCACATCAATCCCATTAGGCCCAGTGTATTTACAAAGAAATGTTTTGGAGCTCAGCAGCACTACCAAGTTTGTATTTGTCTATACTACACAAAGTTTTACTGCCAACAAAGGAGGAACTGACCTAAGTAAGCCACTTCTTTCCAGCTCAAACCCATGTCTTCTTGCCAGTCCTTCAGAACTTGTAGTTTATTTGTTACACCAGCTTTTGCCACACACCCCAGCTGCATGGCTGACAGTGTTCTTGAGCAATCTCTTTCAGAGATGAGTCGAACCTATTAAAATAAAATCAAGTCAGAATAAATTCTACATGCAAAGAAATAAGACATGTAAGTTGATTTACTGTAAGAAAAAAGAAGTTTTGCTCATAGAAGGTCTCTCAGGTATCAGAGAAGCATCAAATAGCTGGTTTCTTCAACCAGAACTCAAGAACAAGGGATCAGCATCCACAACCACATCACAGTCTTGAAGCTGCTCTGGGAAAGTGGAACATAATTGTATAACCCTCCCTGATATTCAAAAAAGAAATTTACATTTTTCTTTTCAAATGTAACATGTACCAAATAAAATACTGGATATCACAGTACAAGGGCATGCTGACTGTCTGGAGCAGCAGCATCTGATTAAGTATGGAATAAGAGAATTCCCAAGGAGTACTTCTGTAATATTTGTAGAAGTAGAACATTATGAAGTATTTTCCTTGACTCCTCTCCTTAAAAACATCATTTTATTCACAGTAGCACATTAGAGCATCAAAAGAACACTAAATGACTGAAGTAGCACAGCATATTTATCTCTTTGAAATTTCAGAAATGATGTACAAGGGAAGCTGAAAACAGAAGATTATTGCAGCGGGATTTTTAGAAATCTCAGATGCAACTCCTCCAAGTTTTCTTGTCCAAAATGTGGACAAACTTATCTTCCCTAATTGCTTTTAAATACTAACAAATGCTTGGCCCTGATTTTAAGTACAGAATGAACAGAAGTGGTGCACAAAGAAAGAATGTATCAGTAACATATACTAGAAATAAATGAAGTGCAGCACAAAGACCAGGAGGTTTTTAATGAAATATTCCAAGTCAAAGCAAGTATGGAAATAGGTTTCCATAGGCAATAAAACAAGGATTACAAGCTTCCTTCCCCTTTTGCCTCACAGAAAATGAAGCTGAGGGAGTGCTGAAAAACCATCTACTCCATTCACAGCCCCAAGGCAACAGCTGCAAAGTACATCATGAAAGTCTCATCTAGTCTATTATAAAAAAATCTTTATTGTACAATAAAGACTCCAAAGATGTACCTAAAGAAGTCTACTTGGGGTATAACTACCTTTGTTTCCATCTGCATCAGAACTGAGTTAAGGCTCTTTGAAGGCAGCTTAAATCTGAACTTAGTTCTTACCCACACAAATAATCTTCTGGCTGTATCAAAGGCAGCGGCACAGACAGAAACTACCCAGGAGGATAATTTATATAAATGCAAGCAAAGATTCAGATCAGCAGAATTTAGCAGTAATAAAATAATAATAATAATGATTGATGATGATGATGATGATGATGATGATAGTGGCCATGTTACAGTCTGTGCTGCTTTAGCTTTTCATTTACACAGGCTTCTTACAACTTCAAAGTACATAAGTTACAGTTAAAACACCTATGCAGACAAAAGTGTTTGGGGTTTGATTTCCCCTCTGCAAAAATCACAGGTGATCTACGACAAACCAACCAATTTGCCTGGAAATTTCTTCCTCTTCTGTTGTCAAGAGGTAACAACATACCCCTGCTTGATGAAGTTGACTTTCAATTAATGAGTGGTTAGACTACACAGAATATGATTGGTGCTAGCAAAACACAATAAAAATTTCTTCCTGCATTTTTCCATGACAAAAAGGCTGAGAGAATTGTAATTGTTCAACCTGGAGGAGAGAAGGTTTAGGGGTGACCTAATTGTGGCCTCCCAGTACCTGAAGGGAGCCTACAAGAAAGATGGAGAGAGACTATTTCCAAGGGCATGTAGTGATAGGACAAATGGGAATGGCTTTAAACTAACAGAGTAGGTTTAGATTAGATATTAGGAACAAATTCTTCCCTGTGAGGGTGCCAAGGCACTGAACAGGTTGCCCAGAGAAGTTGCGGATGCCCCATCCCAGGAATTCTTCAAGGCAATGTTGGACAGGGCTCTGAGCAACCTGGTCTAGTCAAAAGCATCCCTGCCCATGGCAGAGGGGCTGTAACAAGATGATCTTGCAACCCGAACCATTCTATGACTCACAAAAAGATGCTACAGCTACTGAGATTGAGATTTCTCAAAACACTTATTTTCCTCTAAGGGATCTGAGAACAACATTTGTCCCAACCAATATATCAGGCTGCTTGATCACAAGTACTGTGAAGGAACTTCAACTTACATGCTGCAAGAATGTAAGATTTTAGAAGCTTTTAATGTCCTGGTTCACAAGACAGAGCTTCACACTTCAGAAAAGCACTTACCTGGATTCCTCTTTTCTTTAATAGATCAATACCAACAATGTCTCTGTAATCGTAGGAGACCATTTCCTTGTGATCTTCTGTCACGTAAATGCGACCATTTGTCAGGCATCCTTCAATACTGCAAACCAAGAGCTTCACCTCTTTCAGAGGCTCTTTGCCAAAATATCCAAAGCTAGACAAAGAAGTTACCTTTTTAGGACAGAAGGTTTTGTACACTCCAAAACCAAATAATTGAAATCCAATTGTGATCTTCAGACAGAAGAATCAGCTTTGGAATTCTAATGTCTTTTCCCATCATTGTCACTCTCCAACTATATATATATTCTCCCTCTTCAAACAAACAAACAAACAGAACTATCTAAAAGGCAGCTCAGTTGCATTGTCAATTTGAAAATTAAGAAGGAAATTTATTACCTCAGCATAGAAGTTTATGTTCTGTAGCATTTTGGGGGGAAAAACTAAAATGGAGTAAAGGATGAAAAAGGCACAGAAAACACACTCCAATCCCATCCATTATTTCCTGAAAGAAGTGCACAATAGCTGCAAAAAAAGGGCAGCTGACAAGATGGAATCAGCTCATGCCTTCTACATGAACACTCTCATTCCTGTGCATCAGTTACTGTGGTCCAGACCATGGAAGTCTCAGACACCTCAGCTGGAAAATCCAGAGGTGATGTTAACACAGTGGGGCTTACACTTTTTGCCAAGCTGAACTTTAAAAAAGAAAAACAAAACAAACAAACAAAAAAAAAACAAAAAAACCCAATCAAACAACCCACAATATAACAAAGGTAATTCATTAGATTTTAACAGAGATAGGAAAAAATTATGGGTAGAAATAAAGTTGCTCAATTACCTTTGATATTGATTGCTTACAATACATACATTATGAATTCACGTGGCCACACTCTGAAACAACAAGTAATATCAAAGAAATAAAGGGATAAAAAGGGTTTTTACCTCAAGACTCTCTGCTCTGCAATAGGCCAGTCAATGTCTATATCAATATCCACACTGTGCTCTGCACGCATTTCATAGTAGGCCATTTTACCACCCTAAATGAAATTCAAATTCATTCAAAGTTTCTGCTTGGGTTAGCACAAATACAGAAGTGTACGATTAGTAGTACCATGCAATGACAGCCAAGTGTCTGGTTATACAGTGGTCACAACAGATTATCTATAAAAGTGAACCATCAATAATGATGTTTTTGGCAGTGACACAGAACTAAAAATTTGAAGGAACTTTCTGCAGGCAAGGGCTGGTAAGTGTTTTCATTTTAAAGAAATCAAAATACAGTATTGAATTGAAAACCCTCTACAATAAGAGTAAAGTAGGTAGTATTCTAAAGAGCATGAGAAACAGAAGCACTAACTTGCAAGTAGCCTTTCTCAATCAAATGTCTCTTGGCAAAGTAGAATGAGCCATTTTCATACAGCTCCCCAGGCCAGTCTTGCCTCCGGTACCGTTTTGCTGGATTCAGGTTTTGGGGTTCTGTCATCTTGTTTTCTGTTAAGAGAGAAAAAAAGTGACAAAATAAGTTCTAGAGAATCCCTGTTCAGAGTCACATAACTTGCTACATGGCTTTCTGTTGAAAAATTAAGGGCACAATTCAGTCACCAACTTCTTTCATTATTGCCTCTTGTTCATTAGCTTTATAAGGAACCACAGAGTGGTTTGGGTTGGAAGGGACCTGAAAGATCATCCAGATCCAACCCCCCTGCCATGGGCAGGGACACCTTCCACTAGACCACGTTGATCAGAGTTCCATCCAACCTGGCCTTGAACACTTTCAAGGATGGGGAATCTACAACTTCTCTGGGAAACCACTGAATTGCTTCTCTTTCTTGGAACTGTGGATAACAAACCAGAGGATGTCTAGGAAAGGAAATTGTTCATTCCAGCTTTAGAAAAAAAACCAAAAACAAACACACAAAACCCACAAACAAACAAAAAATCGAACAAAAAAACCTTAAGAGGCTCTCAGCTCCAAAACTGTTTTTTAAAAGCAGTATGGGGGGACACTCTTCTAGACTGTCCTTGCCAATGTGAAATACTATTCCTGTACTCCTAGTACACATAGGAATGCCCTGAACGAACTCAGAGACCTGACAGGACCAAGGTGAAATCTGGAAGGTAACATAAAAGAGCACACGTGAAAATTTTTTCCTATGAAAGCCATCTTAACACTTCCCCAAAAGACTTCTTACTTATGGATATGCATTATCTTAATTTTTCAGAAGCCATTTAATCAGTGTCCACAAATAAACAAACAAGTGCCTTTGGACAAACACTATCCCCACAGATCCCATATTGTTACCAATGCCAGTAGTATATGCAGAAGAAACTGAATCAGGACCAGAGACCTCTGTTCTTAAGCCATTAAAATTCACATGTACAAAACCATGGTCTCACAACCCAGTAAACATGAAAAAGTTATGGGGCATTTTGAAACACCCCAAACATCCTGAGCCTTTAGACTATATAAACACACCTTGTGTTTCATAAATAAACTAGAGCTTTGTGCCCAATGAAGTAAACATTCCAGTCAGAGAGAGACACCTTCCTCTTTCAGGGTGTATCAATATTAAACCTTCACACAGAAAGAAAAACAGAATTACGTAGAAAAAACCCAAATAGAATTATTTTAACACAATCAGTATTCTAAAGCTGTATGGAAAAATAAAAAATTAAAAACAATGCTCCCATTTGTCACCTCAAACAGCACACTCCTGAAAGACCATTTGCAGTTACCATTAAGATGGTAACGTTTGCACAGTGTGTTCCTTGCCCTCCTCAAATATACTCCTTACAGCTGAATGATTCTTTATCTCTTGCCTCTAAAAGACTTTGGATCTCACTTAATACTAAAAAATTACCTGCTCCTTTAGGTAGGCCTTGAGGCTTTGTTATTTTAACAATCCACCTATAGGGACAACCACTTCAGAAAGCCACTTGACACATCCAAGTGAGATTTATTCTTTCACAGATGTCCATTCTGGCATCTCAAGGTGTGAAATGGACTTGCATGTAGTTCCTAAAGCAAAATCCACTGAATCCTGAAATTACCATACATGTTTTTGATATTCCTCTTGTACTTTACCAACAAACTGTGTCACTTATTTTTCCTCTTATTTCCTCTTATGAGGAACAATGAGAATGTTCAAGTGTTTATTCCAAACAAAGGCTTAACTTTTATTCTAACTTATCTCTAGTACTAAGCTTCATTTATTTTGCATGCTCTTTTACAGCAAACTCATTTAAAAAATCTTAATCTGATCCAATTTATATGTCAGAAGAATCATAATAGCTGAGTAACAGTAATTTAAAAAAAAATAATGTGACAGTATCTGAAATAACCATTTTTTAAAAATGAAGAAAACATTTTAATCACAGAAACAAAACTAAAACAGATAATGCATGAAATAGTTCTTTGCATAAGGATAAAAGGACTTTATAGGTAAAACAAGTTACAGTCTTTATTCGTGAGATTTCAGTCTTTAGTCATCTTGGCAACTGTAGCTGAGAGGCATTATTTCCTCTGGGAAAAAACAGTCATATTCTTCTGGATGAGCTGATTAACATGAGTTCATTCCTTGTGACTCAAAGGCAGTTTGCAACGTGACACAAATCAGCAGCCAAATCAGCAGGATGAACAAAGCCTAAGCCTCCAGGCCAAGAGGTTGCCATTCCATCTTCACCAAGACCTTATCTCACATTATTGGTCACTTGTTAATGGCTGCATAGCAAGAACAACTTTCTGGTTAAGACTCAATGCCAGATCTTTATAAACACAAATATCCACGAACCAGAAAGTAACATGTACATTTTTGGGGAGCTCTACTTTCAGCCCAGACAATATCACTTCCACAAAACAATTAAAGAAAGGATGAGTAATGCTTGGTAATATCAAAACAGCCGTACTGAGAAGGAATTTCTAAGCCTCTCAGAAAACTCAGTCCGTGCCTCTGATACCACTTCCTAAAATACCTAAGATACAAAACCAAAGCATTTGAAAAGTAAATAAAAATGATAAATAACTGTATAACTGTGACCAGAAACACCTAAGTATTACCTCCTTTCTTTACCTCGCTCCATCTAAATTGGTGCCGCCGCACAACAGAGAAGACAGAATCAAACCCCTCCTTCTGGATCAGATCTGCCACTTTTATGAGATCACTGGGATGTAAACAGGGGGATGTTGCTTGAATATTTCCTACAATATCAACCTCTAAAGAAAAACAAAGAAACATTTACTAAACATACTTTTAACAACACAACTGCAAAGTGTGGTAAGAGGAGGTGCCATGAAAAAACAGAGAATCTATTTATTTACTAAATACTTTACTTATTCTTCTAAATGATAAATGCATCAACCCTCAGGGACTACAGCACATTTCATTAATGATTTACCATGATGATGATTAAGAAACTCTCTGATGGCTTCCAGGGAAGTTGAGGAGTCTTGAGAAACTTCAGGGCTTCTGCGATGAACCTGAGCACCAAATTGCTTTGCAACCTTCTCGATCTCATCGTGGTCTGTGGAAACCCATATACTGTTGGCAGACAGGGACAGAAATCAATATAAAGAATAAATCCAGCACTGTTGACTTACCTGCCATAATCTAACCTGAACTAACCTGGCTTATGTCTGTACTACACCTTGTAATGAAAGGAACTAGTTCATGTTTCCATTAATAAAACTATCCTGGTTGTCCAACAAGCAATTTTTAAAAACAGGGATAAGACACACATATTCACTAGATTGTAAAATCTGAAGCTTGAGTTGCATTCCATGCAGAAAGTTTAAGCAACATAAAATTCAGAAGTGTTATCAAAAAATACACTGTCAGCAGACAAAATTTATTAGGCGTGTTAACAGATCACTGAACTGTGAATGGGTTGAATGGGGCAGTCAAAATCAGGTACAAGTTCAGAAACAAGACTGACAACAAGTAAAACTGCCCCAAAGCTGGAAGACTGGCTTATTCTGCAAGTGGTTTAAAATTTGTTAATTGGGCTCTCTATAACCCCAGAAAAGGAGCTGTTTAAGGTACGTACGTTTTGGCACAGAAAACTTTCAGTACTGGTAAAGCAGGATTGTGATCATTTGGGGAAAATAAACATTTACAAAAGGAAGGGCTAAGACTGAATATCATCTGATGATAAACACTGAGCAACTGTGAGGCCACTGCTGTCATCATTGTGACAAAAGAATTGTGAGCTACGAAAAATAACCTTTCCTCTCTCAGCATTCTCAATGCTCTGCCCATAGCAAATGGTTCTTTAATTACATTTTTTCACCCAAAGACATCATACGATCATAGAATAAAAATATGTGTGTGACAGCAACGTCAAGTCACACCCACATGAACAAATACAGAGGAGGTATGTTCCATAAACTGCTTCAGGATGGTTAACTTAAATATACACTCCCCACTCAACTAACAGAGTTTTGTTGTGTAACAGGTGTCCTGTCAGCCGAGCTGTTCCAAAGGTGACAAGATAAACCCAGAGCACACCCACCTACTGCACCTGTTGTGCCTCAGAGTTGGGCTGCACATCCCCACCTGGCTTCCTGTTGGGCAAATTCAGCTGCCCATAAAGCCACCAGAGGCCATTAAGCAAAATAGATTCAAATGCATTAATTATCACTAACCTGGGTTGGAAATGTTCTCGACTGTTTCTTTATTAAAAACAAAACTAAGTGAGCCATGCTTCCTGTATTTTTCATAGTAAAAAAGATTTTCCAGAATAGATAGTGGTACAGCAGGTGAGATACAGAGGGCTCATGTTCCCTTCCAGCTCTGGATCCAGCTGTAGATGGGCTACATTTGTACTTGACTACACAGAGTCCTTGCTCCGAACATCATGCAGTAGGTTTGCATTGGGAACCTGCCCCCAGGTGTGCTACAAACCAACTACATCCTAACCATGCACTGCGTTTGTTTATCAGTATATGGGTAGAAAATTCTCATTTTGTTCTGGCAGAAAAATCTGTAATATTCTTAACAGTAACAACACTTATTTCTACCTAGCTCTAATATTGCTACCAAAGTTTCAGGCACTTTACCACAAAATGAGCTTCTGTTCTTTAACATGGGCATACACAATTCTCTCTTTCCATGTGACATTTGCAGGACTGCCTCTGATGTGCTGTGTCCTGCTGTGGGCTCCCCAGTAACAGAAAGAAAACTGGGAGCAGAGCAGAGCAGCTCAGTGGCTGGGTCTGGGAGCACACACATGCCAAGAGATGCTCAGATATCTCGGTTGGTCTTGTGAGGAGAAGGCAAGGAGAGACTTCACTGCTGTCTCCAAGTACCTGCTGGGCAGGTAGAGAGAAAACAAAGAAGCTTTTCCTGGATGAGCACAGTAACAGGGCTATTGACTACTGGAACCAGTGCCCAGAATGGCTGTGGCATCTCCATCCGTGGAGATCCCAAACTCAGCCTCGTGCTCCTGAGCAACCCTCACCAGCACAGCTGTGAGCAGCAGGGAGAGCCAGATGAACCACCAAACAATGTGATTGAACCACTCGCAAGAGATTACCCACAGCCTGGCAGTTCAATTTAATGCAGGTGTCCTAAAAACATCAGTGCTCACTGCCAAGCATCATCAACCAGTGGCTCCCCATCCAAGTCAGTTACAACTGTGGTTACAACTCCCTCCTGCGTCAGAACAACTTTAGTTCCAAATACTCTAAGACTTTAATTCCTTCACTGCTCACCTTCACCAGGAAGGGACAGTGGAGTTCGTGGCAGGGTGCTGCCTGCTTGCCTTGCCTGATCTTTAACCTGCACGCCCTGTCTTCCTGCAGCACACCTGCCTCCTCCACAGAGCCACAGGATGGGGAAGGTGGAACCGACCACGGGGGTCATCTGGTCCCACCTCCCTGCTGGAGACCTGGAGCAGGTCACACAGGATTCCATCCGGGCAGGTTCTGAGTATCTCCACTGAAGGTCACTCCCCAGCCTCTCTGGGCAGGCTGCTCCAGGGCACAGCAAAGATGTGCTCCCCCATGTTCAGGTGGCACTTCCCACTCACCAATTCCTGCCTCTTGCCTCCTGCCTGGCCCCACCGAGCAGGGCCTGGGCCGTGCTCTGGCACACTCCCCTTCAGGTACTGACCGGCTCCGCTGAGACCCCCGTGACGAAGGAGCAGCCTCCTCCAGCCCCTCCCCACGCCGGGCCCACTGGCACCTCCATCCCGGCCCAGGACCCCCCGATCCCCCATCCCTGCCCGGGCCCATCGGCACCTCCATCCCGGCCTGGGCCGCCGCGGCACCCCCATCCCGATCCCCCATCCCGACTCCCGATCCCGTTCCCAGCCCGGCGCCCCCGGCCGATGGAGGGAGGCGGGATGGGGGGGATTACGGCGCATTCGCACCTGTGGAAGACACCGGCGTCGGTGGCTGCGCGCAGCACCCACCCGATGAGCGGCACCCCCGCCAGCAGCTTGATGTTCTTCAGCGGGATCCCCTTGCTGCCGCCCCGCGCCAGCACCAGCGCGGCCAGGTGGGGCTGCGGCTTCCCCTCGCCCGCATCCATATCCATGTCCGTGTCCGTGTCCGTGTCCCGTCCCAATCAGATCCCCGCCCGCCCCGCTCTGCCACGCCACGGCCCCGCCCCCCCCGGGGGGCATGCCCAGAAATGTAGTCCCGCCCCTGCCACGCATGCGCGCGGGAATGCGCGGGTCGGGGCCGGGGGAGTTCGGGGGTCCCACCCCCTGCGTATGGAGAAAGGGCCCCTTTTGGCACAGGGAGCTTCGCAAACCTCGGGCCGGGCTGGGCTGGACTAGAGTGGACTGGACTGGACTGAGCGTGTCTCGTCTCCGTGCCTTTCTGTAGCGCCGTGCCCGGCGACAGGACGAGGAGCGATGGTCATAAACCAGAACACGAGAAGCGGCGCCTCGACGTGAGGAACAACTTCTGGAAGGTGGCAGAGCCCTGGCACAGCCTGCCCAGGGGGCACGAGATCTCCCTGCCCGGAGCCATCCCAGACCCACCCGGACGCGTCCCTGTGTCACCTGCCCCAGGTGGCCCTGCCCTGGCAGGGGCTGGAGCGGGTCATGCCAGAGGTGCTTTCCCCTCCTAAGGATCCTGTGGTGCAGCAATTCAGGGAATCAGAGAATGAGCTGGGTTGGAAGAGACCTCCGAGATCATCAAGTGCAACCCTTGATCCAACACCACTCAGCCCACTAGGTCCTGGCACTCAGTGCCACATCCAGTCTCATCTCAAAAACCTCCAGTGACGGAGAATCCACCCCCTCTCTGGGCAGGCCATTCCAATGCCTGATTACTCTCTCTGTAAAGAATTTCCTTCTGATCTCCAACCTAAATCTCCCCTGGCAGAGCTTAAGCCTGTGCCCTCTTGTTCTACTGCTGGTTCTGGGAAAAGAGACCAACCCCCACCTGGCTGCAACCTCCTATTAGGGAGTTGAAGAGAGTGATGAATCACCCTGAGCCTTCTCTTTTCCAGACTATGGACCAAAAGCCAGTCCAAGGCGTGGCTGCTGCCCCGGTGGGCACACGGGACGTGTCCCTGAGGAGGGCGGCTCTGGCACCGGAGCTGGGCACGCACTGCACCCCACGGCTGGAGCGATGCCCGAGCGCCGGGCGAGCCAATCCACAAGGTTTTCCCCATCCTCACATTCCAGGAGTTTCTCCTGCGTTATGTCCTTCCCTCCTGAAGAGCCCCGGCAGAGGGCAGAGCAGCCTCACGGAGCCTCTGTGAGAGGGAAGGGAAGGGGGAAGGGAAAAGGGAAGGGAAAGGGAAGGGGAAGGGGAGGGAAAGGAAAGGAAAGGGAAAGGGAAGGAAAGAGGAAAGGAAAGGAAAAGGAAAAGGGAAAGGGAAAAGGGAAAAGGGAAAGGGAAAAGGGAAAAGGAAAAGGGAAAAGGAAAAGGGAAGGGTAAAACCAGGATGGTCGGAATTGGGGAATCCTGATCCCAGGAATGTGGCAGGAAAGAGCCTGGGAGGATGGAGGGAGGCAGGTGGGGAGAGAAATGCCCCCTGGGTTAGAGAGCTGTGAGCAACCCAAAGCACAGGAGCTTCCCAGGCATCCTGCAAAGTCTCAGGGAAATGAGAGGTCCTGACCTCAGTGTGGCATCTTTGACTCCAGACTGTCCAGGGAAGTGGCCACAGGGATCTGGACTCTTGGAAAGGTCCTGGGGACTGCAGGAAGGATGCTCAGCAGTTCCCTGGCTCCAGTGGGAAGTGTGTGATCTTCCCTTTAAGGAGGCTCAGAAAGGGACTGGAATGTGGCAGCTTCACATCCTGGTTTTTCAGAACATGGAAAAACCACGTAAAGGACCTTTCCCTTGGAGAATCCAGGGATGTCTCTGTATGGGCAAGTCTTTACAAAGCCCAGGGGTGGATCTGGGATCAATTTGACTTGCCCTTGATGGAGATGGTCTTTGTCAAAGGTGTTTCCTGCAGGGAAATTCTGGAAAATGCAGCTCAGGCTGGGAGGCTGCAGAGCTCCTGGTAGTGGCTGGAACATCCCTGGGAAAGCCCAGGAAATGTTGGGACAGGCACCCCCAGCTGCTCCTTCCTGTCCAAGTAGGGTGAGATTGGCAGTCTCAGAGGTTCAGAAGTCACAGGGGGAAATCCTGGCTGGTTTGAGGAACATAAAATCTGAAATATGATGCATTGCAGGGCTCAGTGTTTGCCTTTTGCTGTTGGAACCCTGAATGCACCCACTGGGTCGTGGGCTCAGGTTTTCCTTTGGGATTGAACTGGTGAAGGTAAAAGATGCAGCTGAGACTTAAATTCTTCTGGGGGGGCATGGAAATGGTGTGAGACACCCCAGGAGCCAAAAAAACATGAAAAAACAGCACTGAGGGGACAAAAAGGGGCAGGTGTCATTGAACAGCAGCTTTGGGGATCCTCAGAGTAGGGAGAAATCCTTTAGAAGCTGAACTTGTGTCCAAATGCAGGAGATAGGAATAGTCAAGATTTGGCAGGTGAAATGTGGGAAAAGAGGGAAAATCCCCACCAAAATAATGCAAAGAAAAATGGAATATGAAGAACATTCATGTCATTAAAGTTACATGTTATTACAGTCTGAACTTCCAAAATTCACTTAATCATGACTTTGCTCAAGGCACTTAAGGAAAAAACCTGCTGGTGGAACAGGGGGAATGTTGGGTGGACAAACAACTGTTTAAAAGCTGGGAGAGGAAGAGCTGAGGGTTTTTTAGTGGAGGGAAGCAAACAGTGGATGGCCAATATGTTAAAAAATAATCAGGAAAAACAAAGGTGAAAACATCCCCAGAGGAGGCTCCTCAGTGTAATAATAAGAATGTGAAACAGGCTGAGTGAAGGATTGCAGAAGGATGTTGAGAGACACACGGGGAGATGAAACTCAGTGACAATAAATGGAATGTTGGGTACAGGAAAACACCAGGAGGGGAGGCCTTGGCTGTTCTCACTCAGCAATGAGAACTTTGGGGTGTGAAATGCAGTTTCTGCCCGGGGAGCAGCAGCAATCCCGGCTCGGGGGGCTGCGGGGGGGGTGGGGCTGCATCCCGAGGGTGCGGGAGCATCCCCGGCCGGGGAGGGGAGAGGGGAGAGGGGAAAGGGGAGAGAGGAAAAGGGAAAAGGGAGGGGGGAGAAGAGCGAGGGGAGAGGGAAAGGGGAAAAAGAGAAAGGGAGGAGAGGGGGAAGGGGAGAGGGGGAAGAGGAGAAGGGAGAGCAGAAAAGGGAAAGGGGAGAGGGGAAAAGGGCGAGGGGAGAGGCGAGAGGGAAAAAGGGAAAGGCGGGGAGGGGAGAGAGTAAAGGGAAAGGGGAGAAAAGGGAGAGGGGAAAGGGGGAGAAGGAAAAGGGAGAGGGACAGAGGGACAGAGGAGAAAAGGGAAAGAAGAGAAAAAGGGAAAGGGGGGAAGGGAGAGGGAGAGGGGAAATTGGAGAGGGGAGAGAGGGGCAAAGGGAAAGGCGAGAGGGAAGAAGGGAAAGGGGAAAAGAGAAAGAAGAGAGAGGAAGGCACCGGGCAGGAGACGGGATCTCTCCGTGCCCCGGAACAGGCACAGCGATGGCAATGCCACAGGTGCGCTGGCAGAGCGCGGGGGGGGCTGAGCCGGGCACAGGGAGGGGGCGAGGGCAAGTCGGGCCCGGGGCTGTCGGGAGCAGCTGCCGGCGGAGCAGCGGTCCCGCCCCATGCCCCGCATCCCGCATCCCGCCCCGCATCCCGCGGGAACGCGCTGGGCAGGGATGCTCGGACTGCAGCGGCGCGGAGCGAGCGCGGAGTGTCCGCGGAACCGGCAGGGACGGAAGGGGGGGCTTCGGCTATGAAGGGGCGGTTCCGGGGGTGGAAGGGGCGGTTCGACGATGGAAGGGGCGGCTCCGGGGGCAGCCCCGCCCCGGGCCCGCCCTGACCGGGAAGCAGACGGGTCGCACCGCCCCGGAGGTGCCGCCCCCCGCCCGCCCGCGATGGCCGCGCCGTGCCGGACGCGCACGCTGCAGGTGGTGGACACGGAGTTCAGCGCGGACGCGGTGGAGTGGTGCCCGGTGGAGGGCTGGCACAGCATCCTGGCCTGCGGCACCTACCACCTGCTCCCACCCGCCCAGGTGAGCCCCCGGCACTGCCGGCACCGCCGCGGGGCGAGCCCGTCCCCATCCCTGTCCCCGTCCTCATCTCTGTCCGCCTGTACCGCTCCGGGACGAGCCTTATCCTCATTCCTGTACCGCCGCAGGGCGAGTCCCATCCCCATCCCCGTCCGCCTGTACCGCTCTGGGGCGAGCCCCTCCCCATCCTCATCCCCGTCCCCATCCCCGTCCGCCCGGTACCGCTCCGGGGTGAGCCCCATCCCCGTCCCCATCCCTGGCCGCCCGTACTGCTCCGGGGTGAGCCCCCGGTACCGCCCAAGGGCGAGCCCGTCCCCATCCTCATCCCCGTCCTCATCCCTGTCCGCCCGGTACCGCCCCGACGCGCGCCCCGTCCCCGTCCCCATCCCCGTCCCCGTCCCCATCCCCGTCCCCATCCCCGTCCCCATCCCCATGCCCATCCCCGCCCGGTACCGCAGTGGGGTCAGCCCCGTCCCCATCCCCGCCCGGTACCGCTCCGGGGTGAGCCCTCGTCCCCAGCCGCCTCCCCCGGTCCCGGTCCCGCCGGTCCCCACGGGGCCTCTCCCCGTCCTGCCGGGGTGGCTCGAGGTGGGGCTGAGCAGGAGCAGCACGGCCGGCCCGAGGGGGCTGCGATGGCTTTTACCCCTCAAGGCTGGCACTGGAGCAGTGCCAGGGAGCCCCAGCCCTGTGCCCGCTCCCGGCAGGATGGCGGGTGGGGAGGCAGGAACGGCTGATCCTGCCCTGCTCTTTGCATGGTTGGCACAGAGCGATGCCCGAGGACGCTCCAGCGGCGCCTGTGACCGCACGGGGCGCCTCTACCTGTACCACTACAACGAGGAGCAGCCCTTCATCCCCCTGAGCGAGATCCAGCGCATCGACACGGCCGCGGTGCTCGACATCAAATGGTAATGCTGGCACTGCCAGGTGGGGCCATCCTGGGCATCAATGGCAATGCTGGAACTGCCAGGCTGGGCCGTCCTGGGCATCAATGGTAATGCTGGCACTGCCATCCTGGGCATCAGTGGTAATGCTGGCACTGCCAGGCGGGGCCGTCCTGGGCATCAGTGGCAATGCTGGAACTGCCAGGCTGGGCCATCCTGGGCATCAATGGCAATGCTGGCACTGCCATCCTGGGCATCGATGGCAATGCTGGCACTGCCAGGCTGGGCATCAATGGTAATGCTGGCACTGCCAGGCTGGGCCATCCTGGGCATCAAATGGTAATGCTGGCACTGCCAGGCTGGGTATCAAATGGTAATGCTGGCACTGCCAGGCTGGGCCATCCTGGGCATCAATGGCAATGCTGGCACTGCCAGGCTGGGTATCAAATGGTAATGCTGGCACTGCCATCCTGGGCATCAATGGCAATGCTGGCACTGCCATCCTGGGTATCAATGGTAATGCTGGCACTGCCAGTGCTGGTGCCACGGCAGGGGCTCCGTGCATCTCTCTTGGCATGGCAGGAACTGTAATATTTACTGCCTAAACTGTTCCTGACTCCTTGGAGGGAAATACTCTCTGGTTTGTCGGTGAGCAGAGACTGCCCCGTCTGTGTGTTTGTTACACTTTCTGCTCCCCTGCAGCCTCCTGGGCAGGGACTTTGTACCTCATTTATTCTGTAGTGACATCCAGTCGATCTCTCCTCTATATAATCCCCTCCACTCAGGTTTGTGGGAACATGAGGAGCTTTCAATTTTCTTAATGTGAGATTTTTTTGGTCTCCCTGTGTGCACCTTGGAATAAAAGCTCTGACTGTGCTCTCCTCCTAAAACCCAAGAAATATGGACATTCAGCACTTGACTTTGGTGTTTCAGGTGCCACGTTCCCGTTGCAGAACATCCCATGGTTGGCATTGCCAACTCCACCGGCGCTGTGGAGTTTTGCCACCTGACTGGAAGTGAGGTGGGTGGTGCAGCTCCTCCTGCTGCTGGGGCTGGTGTTTGTCCATGTTTGGTCCATCTTCTGGAGCAGAGGTTTGCAGGAGAGCTGGGTGGTTTCCATGGCTTTCTCAATATGCTCAGCTTTTTCAACACTTCTTTTGTCTTCTGATGTTTGTCAGAAATTCTATGAACTTGTTTGTGGCACCAGAGTCAGGCTGGGCTCTTCCCACAGGGGAGAGGAGAGGCAGGAGGGAAGCAGAAGCAAACCCTGAACTATCATTTGAGAACAAGGATGGTGAACAGCAGAAGGGGCAAAGTCATTAAAATGTGGGGTTTGTCTTGTGGTGAGAGAAAGGAGTGATCAGAGCCATTCCCACAAAGAAAGCAGCAGCTGGTCTGCAAGGAAATTCAGCAGCCAGGGCACCACCCCTGCACTCCCTGAGAGGAGGCAGAGCTTAGGGGTGGTTTGGTGGGAGATGG
>JAWWEV010000254.1:0-16812 GCA_035583235.1 Hafferia zeledoni
ACCCCCTTTGTTAACTGCTGGCCTGGGCTGTTAGTGGCAGGAGAGAGAATTTACATAATAATTCCAAACTACAACACCTAGCCATGATGATGAGGAGGAGGATGATGATGATGATGATGATGATGATGACCACCACCAGACTGACCTCCAGCCCATCTTTCCTGTTCCTGGAGAGCAGCTGTTCAGCAGCCTCGGGAGTGGCTCCACATCTGGGTACAGCTGTGTAACCCCAAGTCATCCTGGAGCCCACAGGGCTGCTGTGCCCTTCTCACATCTCTGGTGCCTCCCCAGGCATCACCAAGCCTTTACCTTCACCTCAGAGATGGGGTGAGAATGATTTTCTTCCCATCTTAAAACAGAGAAAGTGATCCCTGCCAGTCAGGTACTCCCTCACACAGGTATCCTTTCAGACAGTGGTGGTGGGGAGAGGCACAACAACATCTGTGGAAATGGGAAAAGGGTCTCAGGAATTGCTCAGGACCTCAGAAATGGGGAAATGACCTCAGAATTCTGCTGTCTACACCTACCTGAAAGGGGGTTGTGGTGAGTGGAGGTCAACCTCTTCCCCCAGGCAGCAATAGGACCAGGGAAAAGTGGCCTCAAACTGCACTAGGGGAGGCTCAGTTTGGATATTAGGGAAAAATTCTTCCCTGAAAGAGTGGTTAAGCATTGGAACAGGCTGCCCAGGGCAGTGGTGGTGGCACCAGCCTGGAAAGGTTCAAGAAGTGAGTAGATTTCACAATATGGTTTAGTGGGCATAGTGGTGTTCAGTCAAAGGTTGGACTCAATGATCTTGGAGGCCTTTTCCAACCTTAATGATCCCCTGATTGCCAAGATCACCAGGAATGCACAGTCAGGCACTGCCTGTGCTGCAGAGCTGCCAGCACAGCTCACACAGCCTCTTCCAGGAGGGCTCCAGTGCCAGGGCTGTGCCTCCTCCAGGAGCAATGAGGATGCTCCATTCATCCTCCTGACCCCAGCACTGGCAGAACAAGGGAGCACCCCCAGGGCATCACCTCAGTGTTGTTCAAGCCCCTGTTTCCCTGGTGCCTCCCTAACAGTGACCGATGGACTCACAGCACAGATCCTTCAGTTTGAAAAATCCATCCTCATTTCAGAGATCATCCTCCTCTGAGCTCAGCCATTTGTCACACAGTGAAAGGCACAGCCAGCACTGCTGGCACACTCCTCTTCCACAGGGAAGCAAAGGTTCATGGAAAGCTGGGATAGAAACATGGAAATTACAGCCTGGACAGAGAGAATAAAATGTAGACTTTGCTTAAAATAATTAAAGGAAGGATGCTTGGAAGTGTTAAGACGCAGGTTGGACCTGGGGAAATATTGTCACTGCCTGACAGGAGGTTGTAGCCAGGTGGGGGTTGGTCCCTTCCCCCAGCTAACAAGTGACAGGACAAGAGGAAACAGCCTCAAATTGTACCAGAGGAGGTTTAGATTGGATATAAGGAAAAGCATTGGAACAGACTGACCAGGGAAAAAGTGGAATCACAATCCCTGGAAGTGATCAAACAATGTGTGGATGTGGCACTTGAGGACATGGTGGTAGTGCTGGGTTGATGGTTGGACTTTCTGATCTTAAAGGGTTTTTCCAACCTTAACAACCCTGTCATTCTGTGATTATTATCAATACTTTAGAGCAGATCTTGTTCTTTCAGGGTTTAAGCACTTCCTCCACCTCAGATCCTGGAAGTGACCTCATGTTAAGGGGAGGGCACAGGTCTGGGTGGGATGGGCATCACAGGAAGAGCCAGACAGGTGGATCCATTCTGAGCTCATCCTTGCAGATGCTGCAGAGGCAGAAATGGCACAGAGCACAACCTGAAGATCTGCCCTCAAACTTCTGTCCAGAGGGGCTTTTCCAGAAGCCAGAGAAGTTTTCTGTAACCCCTAAGAAACACTGAACCTCCTGCAGCTCCACCAGTTCTGGGAACATGGATGACAAATGACAACTCTCCAGAGTGACCTTTTGCAAGCTCTGCCCTAATTAAAAGCAGGATGCTGAGAAATGATTGCTCCTCACCACAGCTGTGGCCTGAGGGGCTGCATGAGGTGGCTCAGTCCTTTGGTGCACCTTTCAGGAAGGTGTTTGTAGACCTGGAGGCTCCCCTTGAATTTTTCCCCATAACTAGAAATGAAGCCTCTGATCTGATCCCAAACAGCCTGAAAATTTCCTTTCTGCTTCCAACAGAGCAACTTCCCAAGTCAGTCAGTCTCCAATGAAATGAGAAGGAACAAAGAGAAACAGGGATTTCACCAAGGTGTATTTCCAGCTGCATCCTCCACAAATGTCAGAGAAAGCAGGATGGGAAAATGAAGGTCTTAGAATGGTTTTCTTACAGAAATGCTGCCCTGGATGTCATTCACACAGTCTTAGAATTGTGTGGGCTGGAAGGGACCTTAAAGCTCATCTCATTCCAACCCATGGGCAGGGACACCTTCCACTAGACCAAGTTGCTCAAATCTCCATCCAACCTGGCCTTGGACACTTCCAGGGATGAAAGTTCTTGTAGAATTTCCCAAAGAAAGGAACTCATAGAGCTCCAGCCTCATGAGGAGGGATAACCAGACACGACATGGGAAAGGCTGGAGCTCTCCACGTCCCTGTGGTGCTGAGGGTGGGATGTTTACAGGGGTCCTGACAGATGCCACTCCCTGGGAAGGAGCCCCACAGGGAGTTGCTGGTAAGTCCTGCAAAGTTTCCCTTCTCCAGGGGGCTCCAGCAACCACAGGGAGGGGCATCCCCAGCCAGTAAATGCCCATGGCACCCCTGCCTGGTGCCTTTTCCTCCAGCTGGAAGGAGCTCTCCATTCCCAGCTCCTTAACAAATGCCAGCTCCTCTCCGTCATTATCTGCCAGCAGGTTCCTCACCCTAATTAGAGTGAGGAAGCAAACCAGGGCCACCCAGCACCTCCTGAAATCCCTGAGCAACTGCAGCAAACCCAGCACTCATTCCCCAAAATCAGGGCTTTCATTTCTCTGCTCAGGCATCTCCTCCCTCCCCAAAACATCCCAAGAGAGGGAGGTCAAAACAAACCAAGGAAAAAAGAAGCACCTTTTGGTTTGTCTCCAAAGTGAAGTGGGTTCCAGGGAGGTGACAGCAGGAGTTGCTGTGCTGTGTGTGTGGCTCTGACAAACCAGGCTCCCCCGGGAACTGGGGAGATTCTCTCTGGATCTGCCACACACATTTTCCCTCATTAAATGCACAGGCCATGACAGAACAAATCAGGGTGTCTGAGTTTTTCCTGAGCAGGAAATGATGTTACTCACACTGGGAAACTTGGATGTCTGGGCACTTCCACCTAGACCCTGAGGAAAGAAGATGCTAAGGAAAGATTTTTATATTAAGTTGGGACGGGATTGTGATATGAAAGTGGCAAATAGGGCTGAGAAAATTAAGAAAATAAAAACAATTCAAAAAAAATATTTTAAAAAATAAAAAAAAGAATTACTAAAAATGCCAAAAAATAAATAGAGGGGAAATTTAAAAAAAAATTTTAAAAAATTAAAAATCCCCCCCGAAAATAAAAAAAAATAAAAAAACCCAAAAAAATTTAAAAATCCAGAAAGTTCAAAAATTTTTAAAAAATTAAAAAAAACCAAAAAAGAAAACAAAAAAATTTAAAAATCCAAAAAGTTCAAAAAATTTTTTAAAAATTTTAAACCCCCCCCAAAAATAAAAACATTAAAAAAATCAAAAAAATTTAAAAAGAAAAATAAAAAAAATCCAAAACAAATCCAAAAATATCCCCAAAAAATCCAAAACATGTTCTTTTCAGTAATGATGTATAGGCCTGATTGGGAAAAAAACATTAAATACATAATATTAAATACATAATATTAAATAAACATATTTTATTTATTAAATAAATGCATTCTATTACTTCAGGCAAAGGACGAAATGCACGGACAGGCAATTAACAAATCCCATTCACCCTGATGAGTGTGTCCCCCACCTCCTTCCCAATCCTCCTGCTCTCCCAGGACCAGCAGTGCCCCTTTCCGCCTTACAAACCCACCAGCAAATCTTCTCCTTGAAGAAAAAGACCATCTCAGCAGAAAGGTGGACAAATGGGATGAGAAGGGCTCGGGATGAGGGATGGGAAGCCATCCCTGGGTCCTGCAAGGCTTCCTCGTCCAGCTCACAAGGGACACATCTCCACGTGGCAGCAGCAGGGACCAGACATCCAAACCAGGAGGGTGGAGTCACCTGCTGGGTCCTGCCCTCTCCCTCCAAATTCATATTGACTTGATTCTAATCTGGGCTTCAACTCTTTGCCTCAACAATCTGGGCCTGCTGCTCCACAGCAAACCAAAGGTTGTTGCACACCAACCATCCTTCAAACCCCTGCCAATCCCCCAGGACAGCATCACTTCAGGTGTTGGTCCTGCTGGGTTCAGACACTGCATCATGGGTTACCCACCAGCAGGTTTTCTCTGGGACTGTTGGTGTTCAGGCAGCAAAGGAAATAATTTTTTAAATGTTAAAGTAAAATAAATAAAAAATAAACCCAATCAGACCCTTCACCTCAAGGTGCCCTGGAGCTGCAGGTGACAGAGCTGTGGGTTCTGCCAGAGGGACAGCCCTGGGAGAGATGGAGCTGGCACTGAGCTCTTATTTAGGTTACAAGTGCCCTGAGGCTTTGCAGCAAGACTTGCACCCCTGGCTCTTGTTCCTGTGCCTTCAGTAAGAGGGAAAATTCAGTGTGTGCACAGGGGGAGGTGGGAATGACTTCACTCTCAGCCCTTTCCTTAGGGAGAGAACAACAGGAGAAGGAGGGTGGAATGAGATGGTCTGTAAGGTCCTTTCCAAGACAGAATCATGGAATGGCCTCTGATCTGCAGTCCACACCACCCAGTTCAGCTCATCCCATCCCCTGCCATGGGCAGGGACACCTCCCACCAGCCCAGGTTGCTCCAAGCCCTGTCCAACCTGGCCTTGGGCACTTCCAGGGATGGGGCAGCCACAGCTCCTCTGGGCAACCTTCTCTGGGCCTGCCCACCCTTACAGGGAAAATTTCTTCCCAATATCCAATCCGTATCTCTGCTCTTCCAGTTTAAGCCATTCCCCCTTGTCCCATCACAGTGCAAACATTTAGGACCACCTCAAATCTGCTCCTTTCCTGCTTTCCAACCACTTCTCCTGTAGCCAAACCATCAATGAAGCACAAACCCCTTTGTGCTGTGTCCTGGTTCAGCCCCACCAGGAGGATGAGAGGCCCCAGAGCAGCCACAACATGGCACAGACTGTGAGCCATGTCCCCATCCTGGGGATCAGCAGGAGGGGACACAAAGACACACCCAACAGGACACATCACAAGCAAAAATATTTCCAAACCCTCAGATTGCATTGCTGTACCTCACAAAGTGGCAGGTGTTTCCAATCAGCCTCTTACAAGGTAAACACCACATTTGTTTTGTAATTTGTTTAGTAAACCTTGTCTTTTCAGCTGTAATTACCCCATCAAGGCAGCTGAGTGAAGATGACATTTAAAGTGACCTTCAGCTTCCAGCTGCAACAACCATCCCACGGGGGGGATGGAGCAGGAGGGGAGGGAGCTCAGTGTTCCCCAGGTGAGAGGTGCCTGGGAACAGCCAACCAGATGTTCCTCCAGAATCAGCCAATTCCAGCCCTTGGGGTGTTTTAAGGAGGACAACACACTCCAAACTAAGCTGTTTGATTTCTCTGTCAGGCAAAGGATGCAGGCAGTTGGTATTGCCTCAGAAGGGAGAGCTCAAGATGTCTTTCCTCCCCAGGACTTCCTGCAAAGCCAAGGTGGGGGATGATGCCACCCTGCAGGATGGTCCATGCAGGAGTGGTTCCATGCTTTGGTGTTCCTCTTGCAAAGGAATATAACTTTCTCCAACATTGACTTGCCAAAAGGCAGGGACAGCATTTTCCCTTGCACTGAGACACTCAGTGAGACAACTTGATCAGGTGCCCTTAAAATAACAGGAGCCTGCAGGTCCCTGCCCTGTGGTTCCTCTCCAGTGTTCTCCACCTTGCCCAAGGCCTGTCCCAGGTGACCTTCCCTGTACAGCACCCCCGGATTTTCTGCACCACTCTTCCAGATGCTCACTTATCCCTTCTCCCACACAGTCATTGAATTTGCACCTTTATTCCCAATCCACTATTTTTCTATCCAGCCTCCAGTTGGCCCCAACCCTCCTGGTGTCTCCTCATCCAGCTCTCCCACACTTTCCTGTTAGCCCCAAACTCCTCCCCAACCTTCCCACCTGATTCTTGCCCTCACTTTGCTTTCCCAGGGCACATGGGTAGACTCAGGAATCTTCCTGCCAGTTTACGAAGCAAACTTAACAAAAACAGGCATTAAAAAGTATCCCTACCGAAGATGGCACAAAATCCAACCCTGTCAGCATCCAGCACTTTAATTACCCTCCACATCCCCTCCCCTCCAAACTCACTGCTGGAGAAGCTCAAGCCATTGCTGGATCTAAATAAATACAAGAGTCAGAGGGAGAGTGGGAAGTCAATACTGCAAATGAAGTGCTCCTGCCAAAGGATTTGCATTCCCACAGGGACGGGCTCCAGTGTCCAGAAGCACCTCCACAGGGTAATGACTTGCTGGCAGAGCTCTGGCTCCGCAGGAGATGCTGAGCCTTGTTTGCTGCAGGAAAGGGCAGCTGGGCTATCGATCAGGTCAGATGCCTGCCAGCCCTGGAGGCATCAGGGCTTTTAACAAGCCCCACAAAGACCACATTGGAACTGTCACAAGTTCACGCTCCATTTGCGAGGCAATTGGAAGCAGATTTATTGACCCCCTTCCCTCCCGCAGCATCCACAGGGTACAGGAGGAGGAAAAGCAAAAAAGTGCTCAAAGTCTTGCCAGGACTTGCCAGAAGAGGCCCCTGGCAGGAGCATCTGAATGAGGGAAGAGTTGAATGCTGACACCAGCAAATATTTTAGCTGGAAAAGCATTGGAGTGCTTTGACACTGCAAAAGGATGGCACCGAAAGCACCTGTGCCCCATCCAGAAAACAAACCAATTCTGAAGGGCTCCTAAACCTGCTCTGGTCTCACCTGATCATTTCAGGTTGGCACAATCCAGCTCAGAGCACAGGGAAACCCCTCCAGGTTTCTCTCCCATGCTCTGAAGCGCTTGGCTTCCTCCTCCAATGCAAGGAGAGGAGATGCAGGAGGAGAGGAAGAGGATGGGGAGGGTTATACTTAGAAAACACAGAGCCAAGTGCTAACCAGCTAAACGAAGTTCCTGCCTGCCCACAGGAGCCAGAACAGGAGGATTGTTTTGCAGAATAAAAACCCTACATCCAGTAATGTTCCAGAGAGGGATGTTTATTCCAGGCCCAGCTGCAGAGGGGAAGATCCTCCAAAAAACACACACACCTGGTCGAGTTAACAACTGGTTTATATACAAGTAAATTAAACATATTTATTTTTCCTTCATGCATAAACATTATTCTCTTAGAGAAGGCAGGGTTATTATAATGAGTCTCAGGAACTGATTTCCATTTTCTCCACCCCATGTCAGTCCTTCTTGTGCCTGCACTTTCCCTCCTGAGAATTCAGGGCAGGGGTCCCTGATGGTCTTTGGGGATGAAGTCAGGTGTCTTCCTCCCGTGAACTTTTTACCTTTTGCTCAAAACTGCTTCAAACCGGACTTGTTGGCAACTGTAACTGGTCTAATTGGACTTATCTTGTTCTTTTGACAGGTTTTCTGATTTATCCTCGTTTCATGGGGTATCCTGGCTGTTTTAATTGGTCCAAGGGGCTCTGGGGCCTCTTGGTGTGGTACCTTCAAGGACACCTTGTGAGTTTTGCTGCATGTTATACAGTGAATTCTATACTACTAAGCAAATTCTATGATAGATATATTAATAAGTAAAAGAAATAAGCATTAATGAAACAAAACAAGCATAAGTGGAATAAGCATAAACAAAATAAGCATCATAAGCCCTAAGCAAAATAAGCATAGTTCCTCCCCCCAGTCAGGATCACCCAGCAGAGTAGGTCCCACAATCCCACTTTGCTCCCAGACTGATCAGGAACAGCATCTCTGTCTCCCAGCACTGAGAGCAGGAACTTCACCCCATTCCCATTGCAAATGAATCCCAACAAGCTCTGAAAGTCTTGAAGTTCTCCAACCACAGGGACTTAAAGGTGATACAGAAATTGGAATTGGCCAAGCAGCCCTTCAGGGAGGTCACAAACCCTTTTTTAAACACACTGTATTTTGCATCAAGCAATATCACAGCTTTTATGGAAGAGATGGCAATACCCAAGCACAAGAAACATAGAAGTGACAAGGGGAAATGAAGTTCCTTGCAAGCAAATATAAAGTTTTTACCCTTCAGCACTTGCTGAGAACTTCAGCTTCCCAATCTCTTGCCTTCCTGACAAAGCTGCTGGGGAAATCCTCCTTAGGCAGCTCCCCCTGCCAGGTGGGGCCACGGGAACATGTTGGTTAATGCCTCCTGACTCAGCTCAGGAGAAGTGAGAGCCTGTTGGAGTGGTGCCCAGGGGAGCCTTCCCTGCCCCACAGGTCAGGCATTTGAGCAGCAAACAGCAGGGACTGAATAAAGAAAGGCAGGAGGACATGAACAAGAGAATTAAAGAATTAAAATGTTAAGCAAACTGGCAGAGGGAGATGGTGGCATCTACCAGAAGTGAAACAAGAAGTAAGTGTCCCTGTGATTGCATTTAAAATTCAAATCAGCCCACAGCTGAGCTGGCACATGGGGCCACAGCGCAAACAGGGAGGAAAGGCAGTAGGGGAGGGTAAGATATAATCACTTGGGCTGTAATTATCAGAATCAAGGAACACTACACTGTTCCCAAGGGCTACTGAGAGCCAGAAGAGATGCCTCAAGGCACACCTTCCCTGCCAAGGTGTTTGTTTAGGGTTGTCACATTACCAACGTCTCTTATTGCTATCCAAAATTACTCAAAAATAAGCACAGAATCAGACAAACAAATCTGGATAAAATGGAGAAGAATCTGGATACTTTCCCAGAGCTCAGAAGAGTTTCCATCTTAAAGTCAGTCCACTCATCATTCCCAGCTTCATCCCACCTTTATGCCCCTGCTGTCTCTGCAGTATGGATGGGAGCAGGAGACCAAATAAGAAGAAAGCCAAACTATTCCCATCTGTGAGCAGCCTGAGTTTTGCCTTTCTTGTTGGGTGCAGCAGATCTCCTGATTCCTCAATCTCTGGAGATTAAGCAAGAGGGAAAGCACAGCCAGAGGCTCCCTCTCAGCCTCCTCTCTTCAAGCAGAGCTTTAAGAGCTGCTGTGAGGACATTTCAGCCTGTTGTGGGTCTTCTGCTGAGATCTCCATGGCCTCCAAAAGCCTTCCAGGAGTTGGACTGTTCATCCCCAGCTCCAGCTCAGGGAACCAGGATGATTCCAGCCACAAACAGCACTTAAATTCCCAGCTGCAGAGGGGCCCAGAGCTGTGGCCTCTCAAGGTACAAGCAGCCAGGAGTGCCCATAGGAAAACAGATTTAATGAGCAGACAGGAACATGCCCCAGTGATCCATGAGCAGAAGCAGCACAGTTTGCTGGGCTAAGCACTATGTTAGAACAGATCAGATGTGCTCCATTGCCCAATCAATACCAAGGGCAGGAATGCCCAGCTATTCCTCAAAATTCACTGCTATTCAGGCAAGTTTAAATGCAGCATTCAGGCATTCCAAGCTGGCCATGTATAAGTTTGCTGTTGAGAAGGCCAAATACAGGTAATTTCCCACCAAGCAGCAGGACAGTCTCCAGTGTCACCCCTTCCCACCCGACAAGCCCTACAGTACAGGAATCAGAACTGTGTCTGCCCCTGAGCCCCTTTCCAGAGGGAAATCACTGTAGTAACCAGAGCACACAGTGGAGAGCTGACCCCTGCAATTCCTCTCTCAGATCTCAACAACACCCTGGTCTGACAACTTGAATTACCTTATTATTTTGCTTTCAACACTAACTCATTGCTACAGGAGGGAGACAGTTGTCTGACACCAGACCTGCTGAGCTCAGGGAATCAGGATCCAAGTCTTTACTACATCAGGGGGTTGTGCTGCATCACTGAACAACTGATGTCAAACTCAGAGAGCACCTGGTCCTGCCCCAGCACACTCATTACACACAGTAAACATGGGATGAGGAGGGTTGTTGGAAAGTGGTCACTTATGTGAGAGGAGGAAGTTCCACCTCTTCAAGTTCGCCCTCATCAAGAAAGCCCCCTCCCAAATCCCTGTGACTGACCACTATGAAATAACTTCACCCATCTTTAAAAAAACCTCTAGAAGATGAAAATAAGTCTAGAAAACATGGGAGCAGATTCCGTTTCTTTCCTCGAGGACAGAGGGATGAGAAACAAGGAGCAGAGCTTTTCTTTTAGAAGTTCCACAGGCACTTGGTCCACCAACCTGAGCCAAATCCCTGTCTGGCCAGGCTGAACACACCGGGCTCTACAACCTCTTCCAAAGAGGCTCAGCCATGGCACTTGGAGAGGTCTGAGCTCAACAGAAACACCTGGTCAGGAGAAGCTGGTGCTGGATAGCAAAGAACTTCACCCTAATGACCCTGCACCAACAAGTCTATCTCTATCCCAGGTCCACATCCCTCTATCCCACCAAACAAACCTTCACCAGGTAGCAGCAGACAGCTACAGGAGAAGAATTAGACCTTGGAGCACTAATGATGAGGGATGCCAGGGTTCTCACAGCTCATCCAAGATGCCAGGGTGCCAGCAGGGCACATAATTACATCCAGGCCTGGGAGAGAGAAGGAATTAGAGCTTCATAGTTCCCAGGGCAGCAGGAGGGCTTCCATCCCTACTGTGCCACTGAGTGCCCTCCACTCCCTGCACTGCTCCAGCCTCAGGGAATAGATCGGAAGGGCACAGTTCACATCCAAGAGCAACACTCACCCTTCCAGCCTTTGTCAAAGAGAGGCCAGAGACAAAGTTTTTATATGCAGCAGATTTATTTTTAAATCACTTATAACCCAATACAAGCAGCTTTTAGGAAGACAATCCTTTACACTGTGTATTAGCTGAGGGTTTGATACCAACAGCAATCATTGTTTCATCCTTTACATGAGGGTGGTGGAATCTTCTGGATGCCCTGCTCCTGCTGTCTCTGCCCTCTCCTGTGAGGGCTGAGCCTCCTGGGAGGGTTCCTCCTCCTGCCCCTCCAGTTCCCTGGCAGAGAAGGGTCCCACCAGCCAGGACAGAGGTGTGTTGTTTTTCAGGTAGTCCAGCAGCTCCTCCATGTACTCCTGCATCTCTGCCAGCTTCCTCTGGCTCTGGGTCATCACACTGCTGGGCAAATCCTGGAGGGAGTTTGCCACTGAGAAAGCAGCATAAAGCTCCCTGATGGTACCCAGAGACTCTCTCATCTTGCTCTGCAGGCTGGAGGGAAGGCCTTGGATTGCCAGGACCATTTTCCAGCAGGTCATTTGCAGCTGCTGTGTGATTGTGCGTGCCATGAGCAGGGTCAGGGACTCCATCTCCTGGGAGGAGGCAGGAAGGACAAGATCAAGAGGAAGTCACTAAAAGAGTCCAGGGGACACCCAGAGCCCTTTGCTTCCCTCCCCAGGAAGGTACCTCTGGCTCTGCAGAGCTTTCATCTCCACTCTCTTTGAGAGACTTCTTACTCCAGTCCAGCCACATCTGGTGTAGCTTCTCCTGCCCTTCCTGAAGCTTTTGATTAAATCCTTGCTTAAACATTTCAATCTGTGGCAGGGGAAGATCAGAGTGTCAAGACAGAGATCAGCTGGTGAGCAGCACATCTCTTCACCACAGCAATGAAGCTGAAACTAGATCAGCTCTTTGGTCCCCTCCTTGCAGGGGCCTGGGCTGTACCTACCAGCTCAAAGATGCAGTGAAGCTGCCCAAGGGTCTCCTGCATGTCCTGCCAGACCTGCTTCACCTTGGCTGTGGAGTGCAGGTGGGCAGACAGGCGAAGCTCCTTGGAGAGAGAGCCCAGCCTCACAAAGTACCCCCTCTGCTGCTGCTGCGTGGCCACCGTGTCCAAGCCCCCAGCAGACACTGCCACCTTGGCTGGGGGAAGAGGCAACATCTGTCACTGACCGACCAGAGGTGCCAGAGCAAACAAAGCAGCAGGAGATGTTGGACAAGGAGCCGGGTACTCTCCAGCATGGCACTGGCACACATTGGAATGTTCAAGTGTCCAAGGCCAGGATGGAGCAACCTGAGCTGGTGAAAGGAGTCCCTTGCCCAGGGCAGAGGGGGGGACTGGATGACCTTTAAGGTCCCTTCCATCCCAACCTATTCTGTCATTCTTTTACTCCCATTAGCCCCATTCCAGAGCAGTGGGGTGAGGAATGGGACTGGCCATCCCCAGGCTAATGGTTCCCATTTCCAGTAGTCACACCCCTCATTTCCTTACCTAGTTCCTCATGTCCAAGAGGGAGAGCGACACCTTCTGTTCTCTCCAGCACAGCTTTTGCCCCACACACCTCTGCCTGGCCCTCTCCAGGATCCACAGCCATGCCCACACTGCTGGTCACTGCAGACCTGGCAGCCTCCACACTGCTCTGCAAGGTCTCCTTGGTCACATCTACCACCTCCCTCACTCTGCTGGTCACAGCATCCTTCACCTCAGCCACTCTGCAGGACACCAGCTCCTTTGTGTCAGAGAGAACCTGGGGAAGAGGAGCAATGGCAGAGGAGGGGGTGAGTTATGTAGCACACCCAAATTCTGAGCTGCACCAAGAGGACAATTAGCACAGTGTCAGCTAAGCACAACAAGAGGGCAGGGGCTTAAGCTCTGCCAGGGGCAGTTTAGGTTGGATATTGGAAAAAAATTCTCTACAAAGAGAGTGCTCAGGCATTGGCATGGGCTGCCCAGAGAGGGAGTGGATTCTCCATCCCTGGAGGTTTTAAGATGAGACTGGACATGGCACTGAGTGCCATGATCTGGTAATCACAGTGGGGTTGGATCAGGAGTTGCACTTTGTGATCTCAGAGGTCTCTTCCAACCCAGTCCATTCTATGATTCTAAGTATTTACTCCTGTGGGAACTTGCACCTGGGGGTAGTTTGCTCCCCATACAAGAGTCTACTTTACTCACAAACCCCAAGCCCCTCTGCTGCCAGGAACAGCACAGGATCCTTACCTGTTCCACTGGCTTTTGAAGGATTGGCAGCCTCTCCCCTAGTTTATCCAAACCCTTGGAGGCATATTCACTTGCTGCAGCAACTGAGGGGAAAAAACAAAAGCATCAAAACTTGTTTTTCTGCAATTCCAGCTCAAGTTAGACCTTACAAAAATCAGTTTTAAGAAAGTCAACATCAGAGTCAATCCCTAAGCCTGCAGTGAGCATCACACTGTTTGGACTGGGGCTCAGCTTTAACCTCACTTACAAACCAGGAGCTGCCCTTTCACTGGGGTGATGGAAAAGTGCATTCCCTCACCCCAGGATTCCTTCCAGAGCTGCCAGGAGCCAGAGAGCCCCTGAGAGGCAGGTGCCAGGCTTGCCCAGGGCCTTACCATGAGGCTCCAGTGCAGTCAGCACTGGCTGCACACAGCTGGCTGTGGCTTCGGTCACGCTCCTCACTCCCTTCTCTGCCGCATCACACACAGACCTGACACAGGGGTGGCTCTCCTTGGTGGAGGCATAAGCTGTAGAAACCACCTCACAGGCAGAGCTGACCAAGGTCAGATTAGCCACCTCCTTTACTGCAGCCTAAAAGAGCAAAGAAAAAAAGCAGCCATGAAGTTTCAAATGTGGCCCTGAGCTTCTCATTCAGTTCTACCCCAAAACTGCCTGTTTGGGGAGAATTTTCAGCCAGACAGGTCACCTGGTCTGGCTGAGGAAGCAAAGCCTGGCTTAGTTGCACACTCACTTCAATCTATAACTCAGTTATGAAACAAGATGTGGAGCTTTGCCTTTTCAGGGATGGACCAGCCACTAAAGTTTTGCTCCAGCACAAGGAGCAGGTGAGTTTTTGGGAAGCCTCAATACCTGTCTCCCCACACCCAGCTCATTTGGAGGGGCTATTTAACAAGCTAACACTCCAGGAAAAGCTCCATCAGACAGCACTGAGCTGGGTTTAAACTGACAGACTAATCTCCAAGAAGCCTGCTGTGGTCCTGGGAGCAGAGCAAGAGCAGCAGGGCTGGGGGATGCTGAAACAAGAACCTTTGCACAGAGGCACAGTTGGCAGCAAGCCAGGACCTTGGTCACACAGAGAATCATCTTTCCTAGCTGAGAACCAAGCTAATTGGCTTAGACTAGGAGGTCACTCACAGGGCCTTTAGACCTATTTTTTTGGCTGTGTTGTCACCCAGGTGTCCAGGAAAGCTGCAGGGCACAGGAAACCCTCCTCCCTTTGTGGAGGATCAGGTCCCCCCAGCCACAGCAGGGTCACCTCCTCACACCTGCACCCAAGAGCTGCCACTCCTTACATCCCACATGGAACACTCACCTCTAGCTCCTCTTCTGCCTCTGGAGAGCTCCTGGCGACCTCCTCTTCTGCCTCTGGAGAGCTCCTGGCGACCTCCTCTTCTGCCTCTGGAGAGCTCCTGGCGACATCTTCCTTGGCAGGCATAGCAGAGGCCATGGCAGCTGGAATGCAAGTGGCACTGAGGTTTTAGGAAGAGACAGAACAACCAGTGAGCCCCCAGAAGGATTCCCCTTCCCAGGGATCATAAAAGAAAAGAGTTCTTTCACTGCCTGTTAAGGTGAGACCCCCTAAAGTGGTCTTATAGAAGGAAGGGGTCTGTTCTTCTTGGAAATCCACCTGGTTTTGAAGTTTTAAGTGGTTTATGATAACCAGAGGAATAAAAAGGACAGTTTTTCCTCACCCATAAAAGTTCTTAGACAGACCACAATGCTTACTATGAACTTATTTAGGGGAGGCACAGTGTAATTCCTTCCTCCCCACCAAGGCTTTGGGGAACTCTTGAATAAAGAAGAGAGTAACAGCAGAACTACAGAGGAAATACAGGTCAAAAAAATCATCCCTACTGCTCTTACACCCCCCAACCAGAATGAGCCCTTCACCCAAGGCCAGCACAGGCTGTGCCTGACCCTTCAGACAGGACCACAAGCAGCCTTGTACTAACTTGGTTGTAATAATGCCAAGGTCATGGGTTCAATTCCCTATATGGGCCATTGACTTAAGAGTTGGACTCGATCCTTGTGAGTCCCTTCCAACTCAGAATAGTCTGTGATTCTGTATTATCACCCTTCAACCAGGTAAGACACATCTAACCACAAACCAGGAGTTCAGAGAACACTTCCAGCTCTAACACCTGAAAATCCCCCCTGTAAATATGAGGACAGCACCTTTCTGACCTGCAGGAGCTGAGCAGACAAGCAAGGAAGACACAGGCACCACACCACCACCCCCCAACCCCTTCTCAGCCTTTTTATAGTGCCTGGGGAGTGGGTAAGGAGGGACCTCCAGGGACTGACAGCTCTGGGAAGCAGCAGGAAGGAGCCAGGTTCTCTCCTGGCCAATTAGAGGTGAAATAAGGCTGAAATGGGCCTGCTGTGGCTTGTTAATTACCCTGTAATTAGGCAGGTACACCTTGCCCTGTGCAGATGGGCTCTATTTGGAGGCCAGTGCCCCCATTTCATCAGCAAGAGCTATGAGCATGTGTAAAAGCAGTTTCATGTTCCTAGATTAATGATATTAAATGATTAATCATGTTCCTAGATTATTGAAGAGCAATAAGATTTTGGGTTATCTAAGGGGAACTTCGTTTCTGAGTTTGTCTGAGGTGCCCCAATCCTTCTCAGACCATGTTCTGTCTGTCTCTGCCCCATTGTCCAGAGCTCAGTGTCCCTCCTGTCGCACTGGGGTTTATGGTGACACCCCCCCTGCCTTGGCCAGAGATGCATCACTCCTCTGTTTGGAGGAAGATGAAGAAAAACAATCATAAACAAAGGGAGGTGCTGGGAAAAACCAAAGGTGGATATTCCGTGATTCAATGAAAGTAAAGGGAATGGGAAGATGTAGCCAGAATAAGCACAGGCTGCAGTTTTTCCTCATAATCCACACAATTAGCTCAGGGACCAGGAAAGCTGATGGAGGTGGTTGAAGAAGACACTCCTGAGCTGCCTGATCCAAGATGGTCAAGAGGAAAACCTGTGCCAATGCCTGGAGCTGGAGGTGGTGCTGCAGAAACTGCACCCAGCTCAGTGGCAGGAGGCTGAAAGAGCCAGCAAGACTGAGAGTGGTTCCTTGGGAAGCAGACTGAGCCCAGGGGGCTGGACACCTCCCCATGCTGCTCTCAGGAGGACACTGGCATGTTTTCAGTGACAGCATGGGTGCTGTTGGCCAAAGGCAGTAATTGGTTGAGCAACATTTGGTTTTCAGCTGAGCACTACCCATCAGTAAGTACTTTAAACTGTCCCAACTTGGGGTGGGAGAGATCAACATGGTTGTCATGGGTTTGATCCATATATATGCGCGGGATATAAGCGAATGAGAGAATACAAGGATTGCGTGGAAAGACCAGTGTGGAATAAGGGGTGGAGAATGTCCTGGATTTGATCCGTGGCTTCCTCAGTAACCAGGGAATCCAAGGAAGCAGACATTACAGAGTATTCCACACGTGTTCTTCCACGTAACAGAGGAGGAGTTTTTTACTCCTTCTTCCTTCTTCCTGCCTGTCGGCCGTGGGGTGGGGAGTTCGAGAGAGCAGGAGAGAGAGAGAGAGAGACTGGACAGTCCCTTGGCTTCTGTTGGTCCTTTTTTCCTCCCTGCCCGGGATGAGGTGAGATCGTTTTATGCTTGTTTTCCTCTCTTGAAGTTTTTATTTGAAATATTTGTCTGTTTCATTTGTTTTGGTT
>JAWWEV010000255.1:0-16755 GCA_035583235.1 Hafferia zeledoni
TCTTTGTGCTTTTCTTCAGGTGTTTATTGGACCAGACTCTTTTATGGAGTTTTCCAAAGGCTCTGTATGCCTTTGCTGGCTTGTTGTCTATCTCTTACTGTCTGAGGAAATGATACTTCCCAGATAGGTGAACTGCTGGACTGACTTAAGCTCTGATATATACTCTGATATATACTCTGATATATATATATATATATATATATATGTATATAAAACACCAAGACCAAAACAAACAACTACCCGATACCCGCAAAGAGAAGAGAAAAACAAAACCCTTTAGGTGAAACTGAGTTCGCTTGTCTGGTGCAGCAATATTTGCAGACAGCAGGGTCGCTGCTGCCCCTCAGCTGGCAGTGAGGTGGTTCAATTCTCCTCTGGTAAGGCAAAGGCAAAAGGTGGTCAGCAGCCGCTCACCCCCTGCCAAATCACTGACGTAAGCAGCTGGCAGGTGATGCAGTTTCTCTCTTGCAGATGGAAAGCTCTCCTGCTCTCTCCGATGGGCAGCACAGAGCCACAGAGCTTCGCTGTGCCCGCCTGCCCACACAGCTGACCCGGGGCTGCCAGGCCGGCTCTGGGGCCGAGCCACAGGCAGCAGGCCTGGAGAAATCGTGCACTGGCCCCTTGTCTCCCGAGGAAGGAAGCTCGACAGGCACGAGCTGCCCTTCTTTGGGATCGCAGAGGCTGAGTGAGGGTCGTGGATGGCCAAAAACAAGAAAGAACCAGGGCAACCCAGCGCCACCGCCAGCCCCTCCACCAGTCCGGCGAAAAAGCGCCCGTTTCTCCTCCTCCCGCCCCCAGCCCTAACTCAGGGCAATCAACTCGAAATTCAAAGAGGTTGGGCTACTCCTTTGTTCATGGGAGTTGGGCATTTAGCCTTGAGTTCTGTAGTGGGAGAGAAAGTCATTAACATCCAAAACTGCAACACTTACTAACACCACTCAAATTGCAGCAGGTCAGATCCCTCTCCTCTCAAATTATTGGGCAAAACCAAGAACACAAAGCTAAACAAAAACCAATTTGTGGTGGTTTCTGCAACAAACTAACACCAGAAGATCCTGCTAAAATTGCATTCCTGTTTTTTCCTGCATAATCATGCAGGGTTTTTCGGCTAACACTAGTGCAAAGAGTTGTTGTGGGTCAACCATTTCACTCCATGAAGTGGGTCTGGTTTGGAAAGATGTGAGTAGAGAATTGGATAGGTCAGTAAAAATGCAAGGCAAACCCTCAGCCTTGTAATAGCAGCACCGGAGTGCCTCGGTGAGACGAAGAACTACAGATTTGGTGCCTTTTGGGCATTAACAGTAATGCACCAACACCTCTCTCCCAAGACAGATGTCAGCATTTGACTGCAGAGGGTCACTGCAGTTTTCTCCCAGCCCAGCAGGATCTGCTGAATACTCACAAGTAGTCAACAGAGAGGTAAGGCAGGATTGGAGCCCAATAAATTCAAGGTCATTTGCCAAATGCTTATTCCCCTTGCTTTCAATTTGCCACTGCTCCCATTTGCCTGGAGCCTTAAGCTCCTTTCATCAGACACTGAAAGACAATAAACTAGATCAAGTCAAAAGGAGTAGATTCTACTGTTTAAAAGACCATGGGGTTAACAACAACATCCACCAAAAAGGAACACAGTTAATTGGAAGCTGAAGACCAAGCACCATTCCTCCTCCTTGCTGCAGAAAGCATAAATCCCACACATGCTCCGAACAACAGAAACCCAACGCTGACCACAGGCAGTGCTCCCAGGGAAATGCTCTGCCCCAGGCAAAGTAGGTCACAGCCCAGTCTCTGCAGTCCATTTTCCTTGGCTGTAAAGGGCAATATTATCTTTATAAGTGATGGACACAAGATCTATGCACATGCAATATCTGGTTTAAAAAACCCTCTGTTGAGATGATATAATCTACAAATGTAAAAACAAAGGCATGTCCCTCAGGAGAGCTGTGTTTAGAAGGAACTCTGGCATTTTATTTATGTTGCTGGCTAGATGTACTGGGCACTGTCAAGGCCAAAGTGTAATTTTCCTCAGAGAGGTTACCCCCCCCTTGCAGGCAGTAACTCATTTAATTTCTCTGGGCCCAGTATTTGGCGCTCAGTGCAGAAACTACAAGGCTGCAGCCAGGCCATGCTGCTGCAAGTTCACAGAGCCAACAGCAAAAGAGGAAACCAAGAGCAGCAGCACAGCCAGTCCTTTGCAGAGGCATGAGAAGGTCAGCATTTCACAGATATGCTCCACATACAGACACATGTGTGTGTTTGCAGGGAGCTGGTTCCCTCCCCTGGTGTGCTTCGTGCTGTTTGGTACACACAGTCCTCTGTTTGCCGATGGCAACCCCTGAGGAAGCACCATTAGAACAACCCTCCTGAACATGCCTGACATTGTCTGACTTGTCCATATTCTACTTTCTCAAGGTTTGCCACAGAAATTTCACTTCCAGAAAAAAAAGGGGGGGCTCAGACATAGGGAACTGATTCAGTCCTGTTTCAGTTGTCAGCACACTGCAAATGCCTACGCCTTATGCTACACGGACCTGTTCCTGTCACTGTCTATGAGAAAAGCAATAGGTAAGTTGGCACAAGGTTTCCTACTACGTGTCATTGACAATTTTATAATTCTGGAATCAGGTGGGCTTTTGCTGTTTCATCTCTATTCAATTGCTTGCTTTGTAGTAATCAGCCTATTTTTAAAATTAGAATTATCTCTCCTGGGTATTTGGCTGTGTCTGACTGTAGTACATGAATTACCCTTCAAATGTGCAAATGTAACAGCCTGCAATAATTGCACTCATTACAGATGCTTTTAAACAAATAGAGTTTTTTCCATGGAGGACATGCTTTTTCAAAATTAGCAAAACCATCACAACAGGCATCAAAGGAGAGAGGCACCAGAGGCAGAAATCAAGAAGCGTGGAGAGCTTTGGAAGGTGAGCTCTATCTCTCAGCCCAAGGACACGGATAATGTGACTGTCCCCACTGTCCTCCATGGAGCTTTGCCAGGGATCACCTCTTCACATTGGAGAAATTCATGGAGAACTCTCTCACATGCGTGGGACCCCACACTGGAGTAGGGGAAGGGCTCTGACTCCTTGGCCTGAGCAGCAGCAAGAACTGTGATGGACTGACTGTGACTCACATTCCTGTCTCCCTGCGCTGCTGGAGGGAGGCAGGAGAACTCAGGAAGGAGGGAGAGGTGGGGGTAAAGTGTTTTTAAAATTTGGTTTATTTTTCATTATCCTACTCTGATTGTGATTGGTAATATATTCAATTAATTTCCCCAAGTCAAGTCTGCTTTGACCATGACAGTGACCAGTGATGATTGTAACACCCCAGTCCCAAAGCCTCAGGCTTTTCTGGGAGTATTTTATATTTAAGACTCCAAGAGTTCCCAGTGAAATTCTGCAGAGCCTTTGGTTCTTTAATACCTTGAGGTCATGTAAAGAGAAAAAGCCACACACTTTTTCTCAAGAGATTTCTTTTGATTTAGTGAGAAAATGGGCATTTTGGCAAAAGGTTCACAGGGGTAAGACACAACCAAGGAGAAGATTCCACAAAGCACACAGAAAACACCCACCCACAACTTAATAAAATACAACCCATCCATTTTAAGTTATCCACAAGAGATTAAGAAAATAGTAAAGAAAAACAGGACTGAGAGAAGAAATATGAGTAAAGGGGGAAAGAAGAGAGAAAGAGTAAAGAAAGAGATTAGAATAAGAGAAAAATGGCTACCATGGAGAATCCTTCACATGGTGATGGTCAGAGAAGAGAAAGATGGAGCTCATGTGCTCCTGTGTTTATGTGCTTTTGCTACCATGGCTACTCGTCCCAGGCAGGACATCCTGCTCATTGCTCACTGGGTGCCCTGAAGGCCAGAGTGAGAGTGGTGCATCCATCCAGAGGCTCCAGGGGACCCTTTGGATTTCCAGCTGCTCCATGTGGGCTTCATGTGAGTTCCGTACTGCCATGTCCAGCCCTGCCATGTGGGCTTCAGCCTGGCCCCTTCCCCCCACATACAGAGTTTGTTCTGACCCAATAAATAATCCAATGAGATTCAAATCCAGTCTCTCACACTGATCTCTCCCTGTCCTTACCTCAACTCATGAACCTTTTGTTTTATTTTCTCTCCCCTGTGCAGCTGCAGAGGGGAGTAATTGAGTGGCTTTGGTGAGAACCTGGCTTTCAGCCCATCACAGTCAAACATGTTTAAGCCCTGAAAGGTAAAGAAATTTCCAAGACAAATGTACAAAGCTTCATGTAGATCTCATGGTCCTGGATAGGAATGGTTTGCAGGAAAGCCTTTTTTTTTTTTCCCTGTAATCTGTCACACAAAGTATTACTTTATGGGATGCCAGTGCACTAACAAATAGAAACTCAATATTGGGCTATTTCCTTATAGAAGAGCTGAAGTAATCTTTCAGTCTTTCCTGTTCTTATTTTAATCAAGAACATGTGTCCAAGCTTAATGGATCAATAGGATGCTATATCAGCACTACTAACAAATACAGATGAGCTACCAAACAGCCACTGAATTTTGCACCAAATTCTGATTTTTTTTTCATTTAAAATCCTCACAGATGACTAATTTAGACAAAACAACAATAAGAAAGTAATATCTACAGAAAGACAGAAGAGTGCAAAGAATAGTTTCATACAGATATACTTCTCTGAGAAAATGATTTTTTTGTTAATGGGGGGAAAGTGGATATTGATGGGGAAAAGATCTAGACCAAGACCTACCCACATGTATGACAACAGCAGGAAACCAAAATCTAATTTAGCCATGCATCTTGCATGCACAAACATTTGCTATAGGTGCAAATGTTTTTGGTTAACTTGCATGAAAAAAAGGTAGGAATATTTCCCATATAACAAAATTTCAATTGGAAGCTTATCCCAATCCTTACTCATTTGCCAATCAAACAAGTATTTTTTTGGTATGATCTTGCTAAGCCTGTCTCAAGCCTTGGGATGGAGGACAGACCTTATAACCCAGCGTGGGGCAGAGAGGAGCTTGACAAAGCAGCAGCCACTGCCTGAGCTTAAGAGCCACATATCAAGGAGGGTTTCACTGGCCTCAGGCTGCAAGGCTGTCTGGAAGAGATGGATGAGAAGACAGGTGTCCTGTGCAATTATAAAAACCAATTATGCAAGAGAGTGTAAATTACTGCCATACTACCATCACAGACAGGAAGAAATCCTGGACTGGCATCCTGGGGTCCTGACTAACATCCTGACTGAGATTCTGATGATGTGCAAAGATTATGTGTACTATTATTTACACAAAATAATAATGGTTCCTTAAACATCTATGCAGATTTTAAGCACTTCCTGCATATAATGCAAACTAGTCTGAAAAGAAGCCCCTTGAACTTTCTCCAGAACGTGCTCTTTGGGTGAAGCACATTTCATAGGGATTAAATGGAATAATCTCTCTGCCTTCAAATCAATTAAACTCTTGACAAAGCAAGATAGAGTGCAAGTGATCTGGAAAATATTAAAATCTAGTCCATAAACCTTCTTAATTGAGTGAAAATAAAGTTGAATATTATTCTACATTCAACCTGATTTTGTATTAAGAATGCCATGGCAGCCTCTGGTACCTTTTTGATGTGAAGTATGTGCATAATCTCATGGGAGAGGGGAAATTGCTTTCTGGTAAACTCAGGCAGTTTGCTGAATTGAAATGCTGTGTATCTGTCAGCATTTCTCCCCTGGGTATAGGCCTGGTTCCCACTATCGTGGTTCTACTTCAGTGAGTTCTTCAGGTTAATTCAGGTGAAAACTCCTGTGGCAAATTTGCTTGCTAAGTTGGCCAATCCCCTTGTACAGTCATTAAACAATATACCGAGCAGCAGGTAAAAATCTATTTCTCCTCTGCCCAGGCACTCATACTTCTGTGAGTCTCTGTAGCTTAGAACTGGATTTTGTTTGGCACTAACAAAAAGGGTAGAGGCTGTGAAATGATTAATGTTTAGCTAGACGCATCCCAGAATCTTAGAAAAACACTGCTGTGAGCTCAGGAAGCAACCACTAAGATTAACTATGAGATCTCCCTCATGATAAAACTATTTTAGCCTAAAAATCAATTTTCATATGTAAGAACTCAAATCTTACAAATTCTTGGTATTCACATGAAAACTTCTTCCTACAAATGTAATTAAGAAATTAAATCTTCCCAAGGGATTAAAAAGCAACCGTTAAAAAAAAAATCAGTCACACAGGGCATCTCATTAAAAATTAAATTGACACAGATTTCAATTAGTTTCATTTCGAACTAACACAGCGGTAGACCTATGTCGTGGGTCTGGGCTCCCTGGATTTCTCCACGCCACGATGGGGGCAGCAGTGCCAGTGGCTCGGCAGCAGCTCCCGCAGCGCGGGGTACGGACCAGCTGCGGAGAGTGCGGAGCGGGTGCGGAGGGCGAGATCTCTGGAGTGGGGATCTCGTGATAACTGGGAAGAATAAAACAGCCAGGAGTTTCGTGCTCTAACTCACTCGCTGCGCACTTGCTGCAGGAGCTTTCCCGGTTCTCCGCCGCCCGCAGCTGCCGCGTGTTTGCTACCAGCTGCTTCTCTCTGTTCCAGGACGGCAGTCGAGGAGTGTCCACCTTTCTGGGACTGCTGTTGGGAGGGAGCTGCTGGCAGCCGCGGGAGCGGTAGGATGCGCAGCCAGGATGCCTGGGATGCAGCTTGGCGCTCTGCCGTGCGCACCCCGCGCCGCTCCGGGGTCGTGCCCGCCGGAGCTGCCCCCGTTCCCGCTGTCCTGTGCCTCTTGCCGGTCCCTGCCCGCTCCGTGCCCTCCGCTGCCGACAGCCCCAAGTGAGGTCCCTGTCCCCGCACCCGGCACCGCAGTTTGTCCTGCCGCTGCCACTGCCTTTCAATTGCGCCCAAGCGCCCGCGGCTCTGCCCCGCCGCTGTCCCTGCTGTCCCTCCTGTCCCCGCCCCGCCGCTGTCCCCGCTGTCCCTGCTGTCCCCACCTCTGTCCCTGCTGTTGCCGCTCCCCCAGCCAGGACCGCCCGCGCCGCTGTCTCGGCTGCGCAAAAGGGAACGATTTTTCTCTGTTATTGTGTGTTTGCTCTTTTATTTTGTCCTCTGTTTTTAGTAAACTGTTATCTTGTTTCTAAACGTTGCTTGAAGGTCTCATATTTTCAAATTTACAGTAAATCTGGGAGGCAGGGGTCTTTATTCCATCGGAGGTGCCACCTCCTTGGCATACACTGCCTTTAACCCGAGACGACCTACTAGGTCAGCCAAGATACGAAGTTTCCTTTGGCTACCCTTGACAAGTTCTGCAATAATTACAACAGTATCCACCCGGACAAGAAGTTGTCCAAGTCATACAGCATATTGGCATGTCCTAACAAGGGAAAAACATGCTTGCATAGGTGAGAGTAAAGCTGGACAATCTAAGCAAGATGATATTCGAATGCCAAGGTCATGGGTTCAACCCCCTGTATGGGCCATTGACTTAAGAGTTGGACTCGATGATCCCATTTCCTGTTGAGGAACAACAATTCCTGTAAATGATTTGTTTTGTAAAGTTTTTGTTCACTTCTTCCTGAAACCTGGAGAAGATCTCTGTGTCTGAGGATGATGCACTGATATTTGTCATGCCTTCCAGAGCTAAGCATGGCAGACTCTCTCTGTAGAGGGGGCAGGATGAAGTCCAGCTAATGAAGCAAAATGTTAGTTCATAAAGGTAGACAAATAGAACTGAAGCTCTTCTTTTTAAATTGCCAGTCTTCCTGCCATTGATCACCTTTTTAAAAAAAAATTCCTTTAGCCTTCATATGAGGAAGTCAATACCAGCAAATGCCAAAGAATAGCTTCAAACCTCAAATTCACCTCTGTTCCCCAGGCAGGACCAAAATTCAGCAAGTGATTGTAATGCACTATTTTTTTTTATTTATTATTATGGGACTCATCAAATATATTTTCAGTATTTTTAGATGCATATTATAATAATATAGCAATGGCCAAAGCATTATCTCTAGCAGATTAAAGCTCAGTTTATCTGGGGGGGCTCACTCAGAGTCACAATGCATAATAGTTTTGTAAGCAAGCTAAAAAGCACATTCATCAGCTATAAACATAGAATTACCTCAAAAATCTGCACTAAGGCTATGAGAGTCCAGATTTGTATCTCACTGGGTTGTTTGACTGGGTCGAATCAACCTTCTTGTCTGTGTGTGTGTAGGTGGGAAGGAGGCCAAGCCTGTCCCCATGGTCTGCAGCAAACACAGTGGAGTGCAGGGAGCACACGTGGAGCAGGAGCCCTGTGGCTGGTCAATCAAACAAGGCCCACTGGTAGGTCACCCACACCACCCCCTCTCTGACTGCTTAGGACGACCTCAGTTCAGTGAGGAAGGCACTGAGGGGGTCAGTGAGTGGATGGCCCCTCTGAGAGGGGTGGCCACGGCAGCCAAATCATATAACGAGGTGCACAGGGCTGCCCTCTTGGTCCTGCCTTCTCTCCTGGAACCTGCCTCCATGTGATTCTTGGCAGTAACTATTTCTCTCTCACTTTCTTCACTCCATATATATCTCTTTTCTTCCTTTACTCTTTTCTTCCTCTTGTGAGTAACTTAAAATTGATGGGTTGTATTTCACTAAGTTGTTTGGGGTTGCTGGGTGATTTAGTGTAATGCTTCTCCTTGTTTATTTGTTATTCCTTTTTTGTTTGTTTGCATCACCATTTTGCAAAAACACTTATTTTGTCACTAAATTAAAGAAGTTCTCTTGGGGAAAAGTGGCTTTTTCTCTGCATGCAAATTCAAGGTATCAAAGGTTGGGCTTTGCAAGTTTGTGTGGGCAAAACTGTTGGAGTCTTAAATATAAGTAAACTGTGCAGACAAGTGTGTGGCTTAGACCCAGTGCTTTACAAAGGCATATGATACCTTTTTTAGCAAAATTTTCTACTTTCTCAATGGTTTGAAGAGAAGGCCCACTACTCAATATGCACTGCTTCTTCCCTCTGTCCTTGGTTCACAGATGATGTGAATGCATGTTGGCTTCTAGCTAAGGAACATGTTCTTTCATTTTAAACAGAAAAGGTTCTTGCTCTCAATTCTACTGATCTTTTAGTGATGAAGATCATGACCACTCCTTCACTGATGAGTGGTGCAGTAGGAAATTATATGTGTACTGTCAGGTATGGGCCAGAAGAAGCAAAAGCAAAGGTTCCTACCCTAGAATTTGTAAGGAGTGTGCTCAGTGTTGGATATGCAAGTTATAAGCTTCTGTGATATGGTCTTCACAACAGCTATGTAGTTCTTTAATTTATCACAACATGTACTTGCCTTCTGGATGAGACACAGAACCAGAGGCTATTAAAAAGATTACTCATTATAAGATAATTCATAATAGCAGTATTTTCTCTTCTAGCATTAGTGATAATGGTCATAGTATTGACCCTGGAGCTGGTAGTTAGTTGACTTAATTTAGCAGGTATGTATTTCAGATAAATAGGAATCTTGAACTCTGGCAGTGAGCTTAAAAGAATGGTTATAAACAATTGCTTGAGCAGAAATCCCAATCTGTCTACAGAATTCTAGAGCAGTAAGAGGAAGGAAGTTTGGCACATAGACAAAGGTCTATTCAGTGACAAGTCCTTCAGTTTTGGGGCCTAAAACACTGTCCAGAATAGGACTGCACATTTTCAAAGGTCTCACTCAAAGAACTCTGGCTTGTGAATCAAATGCTTTAACAAGTGACTTGGAGGAGGCAATCTTCATTTATAGCTGACAAAGATTTTGCTGAAGTTTCCAGAGTTTACAGCTAGCTGTGTCAGTCTGCATCTGTGATTCAATTAGTGGGGTCAGAGAGAGTTTCTTACAGGGAGGGCAACTCAATCTACTATAGGGGGAGCCCCTTATACCAAGCTGGGCTGTGGACTGACAGTCAGAAGAGCTCAGGCACAGCAGACATCAGAAGGCTTGATCAGAAGGCTCATAACTTAGGGAGTTTATTCCAGATAGATTAATAGACAGTTCTCATAGCTCATAGTAGAAGTAGTTAGTTCCTAGAAGTTCCTATTACATCAGTAGATCTACCTCTCACGCAGTAACATCCACACCTTTTACGCACTCTCACACCCAACATGCTATCACATTATTGGTTAACCAAAGCACCTTGCATACACCACAGCCTCTCATTGGTTACAAGCCACCACACATACTCCAGGTAGCTCTGTTCTCTTTAAGGTAGAACTCCATACAGCTTTCCTTAAGGGGTGCACTTACACTCACCCTTACAATCAACTCTCTACCTTTTGCCCTCTTGTCAAATTCATTGCATACGTTAAAGGCTATAAGGCCTCTTACTACTCACCTTAAAATCATAGCATAGCCTTAAAACACTCCAGTGCTACAACCCACAAGTGCTCATTGATGAGCCGAGATACTTCTATGACAGGATTAAGTACACCTCTAAAATATGCATTTATAATGCATCAGACAGTCATATCAGCTCTCTGTGTAGCAAAACATCACTGCAAGTTACCTTAACTGATTATTGACCTTGATGGCAGCACTACTGCTACATGTTTGGCCAGGTAAACCGTTTTAGTGACTTTAACTGAAGGAAGAGAACTGGTGAGTGAGTCTCAAGGCTACATTCAGGCACAATGAATAGGGAAGATATAGAGCTACGTCTTACACCCCTTGACCATGTGTAAGACATGATGCCTCAGGGTGTTTTAAATTTTTTAATTTTTATAGATTTTGGAAGTAATTGTAATTGTAGTGAATGCAGATTTTAGTGTACTATTTCTAGTAGCTTAAGTTCAATGTTTATGCATACTAACCCTTATCCGATATTAACCCCTCAAGATTTCATTACCTATTTAGTTTGTTTTCAAGGCAGAAGGCTGAAAAACACCTCAAGCCTGCACCTGAGACATAAGCACAAGCAGAGTGACCTCCAAGCCCAGAGCACTGGAAAGCCACCAGGTGCTCCGTGTGCTGAGGGGCTGTGACAGGGGCGTAAAGGGGCAGGACTGAGGGAGGGGTGAACAGGGATTGGGTGGACATTATATTAAACCCCATGAGACCAGTGCATGGGGTGCACACATAAAAATGTATTCCTGAAGGCCCTAGGCCTGAACATTAAAGAAATGACCCTTTCCATCTTATCATACACTAAGTTGGCTGGAGCCCTGTGTTCTGCTGTCTCTTAAGGCAACAGACATGTGCAGTCCAAAGTGGGAGGATGTTAGAGCCACCAAGGACAACAGACAATACCTTCCTCATATGATGGACAAACGCTAACCCTAACCCTAACCCTAACCCTAACCCTCAGCACTTTCTCCCATGCCTTCCTTTTGTTTATATACTTGCATATATGTGTACACATATACACAAGCTCCTCCAGAGATGCATTTTATCATGTCACTTAACCATTTGCAAGTGCCCTGACGAGAGAAAGGCTCACATGCAAATGCCACTCTATGCCCTATCAGGTATTGGCCAGGAAAAATGCAGAGAGAGAAAGCAATTTTTTAAAAGATGTTACACATTTATGTCCATACAGTGCACTCCTTGGCAATATCACATTATACTCAAAAACTAGAATTATTTTGAGAAGGTGGAATAGGACAAGGAAACACTGTAGAATCATTCAGGGCAGGTAATACAGCCAGGCTGTGGGGTATCACCAGAAGACAAAAACCCATTTGCCTTTGTCTATATTCAGTTCCCCAGTGCAAGGGAAAACACAATAAAGGGATCTGACAGTGTTGACCTGGTAAGGGAAGGTTTTATGATGTCTGTAGGTATACACTGGAGCCCAAACTACAAAGGAACAGATTGATTTTAAATACAAGCCATCCATGTGCTGCATGGAGCCTAAACATGGGAGAGCAATTAAGTTTCAAGTCAGTGATTTTTGTATATCATTGAAGGCAGAATAACAAATTTAAAGCTAAATCAGAGAGTGATGTTATTGCTGCCAACCCACTCCCCCATTCTTTTTGTTTTTATATCAAGCTGGTTTTGACTCAAGTATTTTTTCTAAAAAATCTAACATTTGAAATAAGGAATAAAGAATTTTAAAAAACTGGTTTTCATTTCTCTTCCATATTTCAGAATTTTAAAACTCAGACATGCTGATGAGACATTTTTCCTTGAACTTCTTTTCAAAAAAGTTCCATATTGAACTATGCAAGTTTTTAAGTGAAAAATATGAGGCAGTACATTTTGATGTATATTCAAAACTATTATTGTATTTACCTTCATGTTGCAGAGCATCCTACACACCACACTCTGGGAAATCTAGACTGGAAAGCATTTGTGCTTTCAGAACAAACATTTAATTTGTTAAGGCTCATACTCCTTCAATTTCCACAGGAAACATTCACCTGAAGTAAGTGTCTCAATGACTGAAAACAATCTCTGAGTTTAAATGTCATTATCAGCTCATGGAAATTATTTTCAAGGAATGAGACCATAACATCATAAAAAAACACTGCCCCCAAACCTGCACATGCCTACACATATTTGTAAATGTCAGGCTGTATATTTAATTAAAACATGTTATCTACATGTTGGCTGACATTGCGACAGCCCAAACAAGTTAATTCCTTCAGGGTGATTAGGATGTAATGTTCCATTTAAAGCATACAGAATGCATACACATGCATCTTGAACTTCCTACACTCCTCAGCACAGGAAGCTTTGTCCACAACTGCGAGAACTGCACTGCTGGCACTATTTGGGGTGACCACAACCAACTGTTGCAGAGTAGCCAAAAGGCACAGCAGTGGGACTGAGACATGAACACTGATTTTGCAAACCTCCACTTACAGATCCTCTGTTCAGACACACATTCAATATTGATGGAATTTGGCCAAAGTGCAATATTATAATAGTTAATTCTGAAAGATATTTTATATATTCTGGGTTTTTTTAATTAATTGTGTATATATTTATATATTATATATTTGTCTCATCTCCTACAATCAAACAAACAAAAAAGAAGCATTGGGCTGTAAATTATTTCTTTGTTTTACAGTGTTAGGCAAATATTTTTTCTTTCCTTTGAAGGCTATTTGCTTGAAAGATCAAGTGAGACTTTGCCAGGTAGTGAAGATGAATTTTGACACAAAATAGAGCTTTTAAACTTTGCTCGTAGAAATTTTCTTGTATGCTGGCACCTTGTTTAGAAGACAGTCATGTGGGAAGTAGCAAGTACAATTTGCTTATAATTAAAGTCTGCCTACAGTGATTAATATGCATGCATATAGAACGCATAGAACAGATCACAAGGAGGAATGAAGAAAAAGTGACTGACCTATTGGCAGAGCAAACAACTCACTTTCCCCAAGTTCTCTGATGACACACAGCTTCCCTGGAACATACCAGTCATGTACATTGCAATTAAATGCAAGTTATTGTTATCAAGAAAATCATTAATGAATGAGGCCATCTGGGTTATGACTGGTGGGTTTTAATTTACTAAATGAAGGCGATCTCTCTGAGAAGATCCTCATTTAGAGAGAGGCAGGCTCCTGGGCACCTGTGTTATCAGCCAGCTTCTCTTGCCAAATGCAACTGAAATCAAGAAGGTCAAAAAAGCATTTCTCTACCTCTCAGAGAACAGCTCAACCTCTCTCACCTCTAAGTTTTAATCAGTGCAAATGAACTGACTTTCCATATTCTCCAGTTTGTTTGAACAAGGCTGAACAACTATCAATCACCTTCCTTACAGGATCTGCAAAGAGGTGAAGCCACTTCAGAGTTACACCTCCTTTGCTTCAGTATTCTTACCAGTTAAAGGATTACACTGAAGTCTGACTGTCAGCTGCAGCGTATCCAGAAACACAGAGCAGAGTTCTGACTCCCAGTTTTATCCTCCCACTCCCATACTTGGAGTAATACCTCACACTATAATTGTTGCATGGAGTAACAATACAGGCACAACAGACAGAAAGTTGGGCCAAGTCAGTAGAAGATGGGACAGTGCAGCCTACACAGGTGTGTGAGAGGTTAACAGGGAGGTGTTTAAGGGGAGTGCACCAAGCTCAGTATAGGAAAAGGGGTCCAAGTCCATAAAGGGAACACTAAGATGACTAAATATTTTTAAGCATATCTCACATGTGTTCAGAAGATAAGACCTATGGACAGAAACAAGCTGGCAAGAGAGTCTATACAACATGTTAATGACCTGAATAAGAAGTTCAATACCCTGTTTTCATGAATACAATTCTCCTGAAGTAAAAGAGTTGTGAGCCTTGGAGCCCAGTGTGCACAATGTCATCTTTCCCATCCTCTTCAGTCACTGCAAAACTAATGTAAAGCTCCTTCTTTCAGGTCTTTAAAGGCCTTGTGCAACTTTACTAGACACAGACCCTGCAACAAAAGGGTCTTGAAGCTCAGCTATTCATTTCTTATTCTTAATAGCAGAATTAAATCAGCCAACCCCCTCCATCTGCTTTAGTTTTCAAGTTGAAAAAAATATCTGAGTTACACCAAGTTACAACCTCAAACATATAGCAAAACTGAGGAATTATTGCATTTCCTCCCCCTACTCTTCCTGGAAAAGAGTCATTGATGTGGCGTATAACACTGCACTCACAGAGGTATTTAACCTTGAGGTGTTATGGGTATCTTTGGTGATCAGTTCTGTAACTCTGACTCCTCATTACAGCTTCTTTCTCCTTCTGCTTCTTATTAGATTATCCCATGGAGCAAGTGGGGGAATGCATTTGCAGCTCCAAGTTCATCTCCTATTAGTATTTGCTAACCAAACTACCACTTCTGCATGAGCAGTAGCCAGAGATGCTCCCAAGAACACAAACACTGGCAGGAACAACAACACTCAGCAAGGCTGTGTTTTTTGAATGCAGTTACCTTGAGGAGAATCACTGTTGTTTAACTTTTTATATGAGAACAGGGCCACAGCGAGAAGTTTTCTGTAATCCTCTTCAAAAAAGCAGATGCAAACTCAAAGTATCACAAACATATCTTGTCACTGACATCCCTTTTCTAAGGCAAGATACCCCATCTGAGTGACAGATCTGTGACTACAGCACTGGCATTCATTTAGCAGGCTGCACTCTGAAGGGTGAGCCATTTACTCAGCCACTGTTAGCCCATAGCTGATTCTTCCAGGACATTCAGAACAGAACATTTGCCAGGTTCACCTCTGTATTTTCGTGACTGAGATGTGAGGCTTTCCCGTTCATCAGGTTTGTCAGCTTATTTGGGCACAGCAGAAGCCAGGAGACTCTGTGCAGGGAAGCAAAGACCTGTGCTGCAGTGCACCCAGCCGATTTTCCCTTCTAGTTATCTGTGCAGAAAATAAACCACTTTCCGTGCTGCCCTGAGCAGATGAGCCCCTACCAAGTAACTTAGTTGAAAGCAGCCTGTCACTTTCATTACAAAGGCATTTGAAAACATATTATTCCCATGCATTACAGAGCATACACTTTCGCTAAATAGAATGGTCTTTTTGTCCATTAAAAATGACAGAAAGTATCCAGCAGCTTTTGAGTTTGACCTACAAGAACCGAAGTAACACAGTCTGCTGCTGCCTACAAAGATTTAAATGATCAGATCAAAACCAGCATCCATGGCAGCTGGCTCATCCTTATTTGAATCCAAACAATCATTTGTTTGAACAGTATGACTGGCACCAACCAAATTCTTCACAAACTGATTTTTATTAGGTATATTTTTTATTTAAGGAGTATACAATAAGTAATACAAATACAGAGATAATCAGAAGCATATTTAACTGCCATTTTGTAAAAAAGCATACAATTTTTATTAGCAAGTAAATATTGGGATGGGCTGGACTTTTAAGATAAGCCAAGATGTTAGAAATGAACCATTTAAACTATTTCCCTGATTTGCTTTGATACTCTGAAGGAGTTCTCAGATCAATGAAACTGTTAACCACTAGCATGAAGCAAGCAGGTCAGAGCAGAGCAGGTACTTCTTCAGTCTCTTCTGTTCCTCAAGAGATACAGCTGTGGCTCAACTGGGATACTGCCTATCACAACAAGTACCTGTAGGAAACAATCATATTTCTTAAGGCAATATTAATCTCAAAGCTAAAAATATCTATCCTTTCTGAAAACACCAAGTATGTCTACTCTTGGAAAATGGATTGTAGCTTATGTCAGGAGACAGATTGTTAAAAAATTTCCAAGTGAAGTGCATGTCCAGACTGGGTTATGTGGGGAGCAGCAAAGGCAGAACTCTAAATGGTGGCAGCTGAAAGAAGCTCAGCATAGTGTGCATGGAAAGAGTTCCTAGTCACTCATCATCATTATCATCATCATCATCATGGCTAGGCTTCACGAACAAAGATTTGGGAAGGGCACTACCCACGCTTGCTGCAAACTGCTGGTGGCTAAAAAGACTGATACTGGATAGGCAAATCCAGTCACAAAAGGCACAGCAGAACGTCTCCCTTGGCAATATAGGCGAGGAACGGTTCTTTCTGCGCTGTCGTTTTTCCTCGAGACTGACTATGTGTGTTCTCAAAGGAAGCAGCAGCATCATGAATGGTGTGTCTCCATGAATCCCAATTGGAGGCCAGAGTGGTCCATTGATGGCAGTCAATATGGCCAAGGCTGAGGTGTTGTTTCAGGGAGTCCTTCTATCTCCTCTTCAGGCTCCTCTCTTGCGGCAGCCGGTGGCAAGTTCACCATAGAGCACAATCTTCGGGAGGCAGCGGGTGATCCTCCATCCTGGAGACGTGCCCTGCCCAGCACAGCTGCGTTCTCAGCAGCATGGCCTCCATACTGGTGAA
>JAWWEV010000256.1:0-16745 GCA_035583235.1 Hafferia zeledoni
GACACACACACGGTGCAGTCCCAGGGAGATGGGGAGGACCAGGCCCAGCACCGGCCCAGCAGTTGTTTTGGAAAGTAAAGTGTTTGTTGTGGGTTATTCTCTCTCTGCTCGGGTCTGGTTTTCTGGGGACTGAGTCTTTTAAGATACTTTGGGGTTAGAATAGTAAACTTTGTGTGTGTACTAGGTAGTAAGGAACTGTTCCTTGTTGCTCTTAATATGTGTGAGTATTTATACTGTCTCCTAGTTGCCTTTTATCCTGTCTGTAAAATATATGTAGTTTTAGTACAGACGTGGCCGTAAGTTGGTTTTTTCCTTCCCCTCTCTTTTCCTCCCTTTCCCGGTGTTGAGGGGGGGAGAGGCTCTGACTCTCTGTCTTGGAGGGTTGGCATTTTGCCAGCTCAAACCAAGATATGTTATCTCCTGGAATCAGCTGGGACCTCTTTAGAAAGTGGTATGGTAGAAGTCAAGAGGACTAAGACATTTGTTAGGAGTCACAGTGAAGGCAAAAAAGAATTAGGCAATGCGATAGCAGTAGACAGACTTCTAGATGAAGAAATTGATTCCCTGTTTTATTCTCTTACTAATGATCTTCACAAGTGTCAATGAAATTATTTTAGTTTACATCCATTCAAACATCAGAATAATCAGATATGTAGAGTTACAATGGAGAGAAAAGTCTAAGGTGACATAGTCTATTGACATAGTTTCTGATTGCAGGGTAGTATTACACTAAAATAAGCTTTCTCTGCTAAAATGCTGTGGTTTATGGGCTTTGAATTTGATGCCATCTAGAATTTTCCTGTTAAAAATTTACTAACTTGTTGTGGTTAGTCCTTTCCAGAAACAACTACTTCATAAATTACACTGTCTAGTTGCAATACCTTTTGATGAGAACAAGAGGAAATAAGAATTACTTGAGTGTTATACGGTTGGCTCTGGTTTTACTTCTCTGCTTGCTATCTTTTATAAAGACCAACCTATCAAGTGATTTAGTTGTAAAAGGTGGCATATGATTTTACTTTCTACTATTTTACTCTGGAGAGCCTCTACCTCTGTGTATATTGATGAAACGAATCGTTTGGCTGACAAGATTACTGTTACTACAAAATTTCTCTGTTACATAGAGCTGTGAACTTTGCTGAAGCAGCTTAATGGTACTGCATGAACAGTACACATCACAGTTTAGCAAGACTATAGACAGCTTTTTTCACTATGATTAATCTGATCTTGAAATCAACATTCCTATTCTGAATCTACTTTAATAATAACAAAAGTGAATCAAAGGGGTTGCTGGACTGGTTTAAAATAGAGTCTTATGAACTTAACACACGTGCAGTCAAGTTATGAAGATTTCCACATGATGTTTTATGTTCCTTGAGCAGCATCAAGCCTCAGTGGCAGCTCTAGTTTTTTTTTAATTCTGGGGTAATACTGGAAGCCTGAAGTGCCAACGGAGACTATTTCCTCTTCTGATGACAAATACAGAAATAGGAAACTGACTGTCCAAATCCAGCAGTACTTTTTGAAACCTCTGACTGAATATGTACGCCAAAGTGTGATTTTAAATGAATAAAAATATTAACTATGCAATAGAAAATACTCATCAATATATCTACTTTAAGTGAGATAAATGGATCAAATAAGGCAATTTTAATATAAGTTTCTTAAAAACACAAAGCTTACCAGTGGTTTACCACCATGTCTAACATGGCACATAGATCAACAGCATTCAAGTATAAGGTCAAAGTATCAGTGAGGTGAGTAAAGCACTTTATTCAAATGCCAAATGTCAGATTACTGGAAAAAGCATTTTGAGGCAAAATGAAAATCAGTAAATGATCTCTTATGGACAGGTTGAAAGGTATAAGTATTGGATAAAGTACAGGCCAAACAGACTGAATATTCATTGCCAAATGGGACCATGGTGCTTGTGACAAAAAAAGTTGAATTGATTTATGATGATGATCTCATTGTATTTGAAATAATTCATATGAAAGAAGTCAGGGAAACTTGGGAAAGGATAATGGTAAGGGTGCGCTTTACATGTTGCTCACCAAATTTGGATTGAGAAGAGGTTCCTTTACACAGATTTTATAGCCATAGAATAAGCACTCAGATACTATCCCTGTGAAACACAAACTTTTGGTTGTCTTAAAAAGTGATGGGCAAACACTGTTACTGATAACTGCTTAGAAAATATTTTGCATTAGAAACAGTGAAAGGAGGGAACATTTTTCTATACAGAAGATGAAATACGAACATACACATACAGAAAGAATCAAAATAAAGTTTACAGCATACCCATTATTTCATTATAGGCTTTTTAGTTTGTTTTTTTTTTGTTTGGTTGGATTTTGAGTGTTTTTTAATTTAGTTACTTTGATGTTTCAGATGAAAAATTGAGAGGGGAAGAACAGGGTCTAAACAGCATGAATAAAGTGATCATTCTTGGTAGTTTATTATTCTGTAAAATTACTGAGGGATGGGATGCCATCCTGAAGGACCTGGACAGGCTCAAGACCTTATTAAACCCTTACGGGGCTGAATAAGACCAAGTGCACAATAATGCATCTTGGTTGGGGCAGCCCACAATATCAATACAGGCCAGGGGATAAACAGATCAAGAGGAGCCCTGCTGAGAAGGACTTGGGAGTGCTGGTGGATGAGAGGCTGGACATGACCCAGAAATGTGCACTTGCAGTCCAGTAAGCCAATTTTATCCTGGGCTGCATCAAAAGCAGTGCGGTCAGCAGTGTGAGGGACGGGATTCTGCCCTTCTACTCTGTTCTTGTGTGACCCCACCTGAAACATTGCATCCAGCTCTGGCATCCTCAACACATCAAGACCTGTTGGGGAGGGTCCAGAGAAGGGCTACAAAAATGATCAGAGAGGTGGAGACTTCATAAAGATTTTAATATCCTTTCTTGATCAGACTTTGCTGTTCTGTGTCTACTTTTTTATATTTCCATTTCACTTAGTACTGAAGCTATTTAGGAAATTAGCAAGTTTAACAGAAATTGTTCACAATGTCATGTCTAGCTCCACCAATAGAGTTCCAATTTTGGAATATTTTTGACTGAAGTGACAAAATTTTGTTCAAATTATCTGTTACACAGGTTAAGACAATTTTCTCTGTTTCAGGGTCCATTCCATTTTCTTTCAGTTATATATCATTGCTTTTTTAAAAATGTACTTGATGCTGACACTGTGTGCAGTTACCTCCTGCATCTGTTCAGTTTATCTGTTTAACAAATGTTACATTACAAGGAAAAATCTCTTCTCACTTTAAATATTCAAACTTTATTCCAACAGCTAAGTAAAAATATGTGCACTCCTTCTCATTAGTACATATTACAAAACTTCTGATGCATTACACGTGTTTTCAGAAAGCTATCAATAATGTAATTCACAATTAGATTACTTGAGAAAGTGTACGAGACACCAGGAAAATTGGTCATATCCAAATTCACTTCCTTACTTTTTAAAATCCATTGCTCAATATAATGAATTTTCCAGAAAAATTTTTCTTCCTTCATCAAGTATGCCCATTCTAACCCAGACAAATTGACGGAGACAGCAACCCTCAATTCATGTAACTGGAACACTTAGCACATACATCAGTCAGATGTCAGAAACTAGCAGAATCATTGTGAACAAGTTGAAGTTTTACAAATATTGATTAAGTGAGCAAAATTTAAGGAACAGCATTCAGACTCCAGATTTACTGGCAGTTTAGTATAAGACTATTAAGCTTGTGCGTTAAGAAGTAGGTATATCAATAATACAGGTATACTCTGAAATCTGCTAATTTTCTGTTACAAATTAACTTCGGCTATAGATTTCTGGAATTTATCCAAATTTTAGGCATTCTATTAATGATAATATCTATTGCACCAGGTATTTATCATTTGTTCATACAAGATACATAGTAAATAGTTTTTCCTAGGAACCTCCCATCACAGAACACAAAATAAATCATAAAGACCAAGGAAGACCTGCTGATGCCATGATCACAGTGATGCCATTCTCACACAGTTTCCTGTTTCATCTTCTTCTTTCTAAACTAAAAGTTATTGTTTTACCAGTAAATTTTATTACTTGTGGGATTCATCAGAAGGTGCCAGTGCAAAGCCTGATTTCCAATCTAGGTGGCTAGAAGGGCAGAAGGATTTTTGATGGGCAGAAGTGGTTTTTTTGTCATAAGATCAGCACATTTGACTCCATGACTCTGTAGTCTGATGAAATAGCACAGCAGTAAATATCAAGCCCTCTTTGGTATAAAGCATTCAGAGCTCATGTTTTAAAATCATAGGTGAATAAAAGACAAGGGTCTGCAAATGTTTTCCCCCAGTCTGTTCACATAAAAAGCCAGCGCTAGATCCAATGGCTATAGTAAAACTCTAAAACTGATGCTGTTCTTTCCAGGAGGTAGTGAATGAACCTGCAGCTCTCCTCAGAAACATATTAAAAAACCAGCTGTATACCATGCTTAACTGGGAACCATATCCCTGGTCAGTTGCATGAGGTTTTTTGTGCATAACAAGAATAAAAGAAGCATGTGTTTTCCCTTAGGCCAGCACAAGCACAAGCTGTAGCTTTGAACAGATGTATCAGCTAATATAAATCCCCAGTATCAAGATCTTATCTTTTCAAAGTGTATCAGAATTCTTTGTTTTATTCAAGGGATGGGATGCATATCCTGTTATTGCTATATATTCCTTTACTTTTATAAGGAATTAACCTGCTCATGGAACCCAAATATTGGCTCTCTGTGGTTTCCAGATAACTTATCTTGCCTGAAATATTATCTTGCCTATACCTATTTTTTGTAGTAGCATCAAATAAAGCAAATAGAATAAGCCTGCAGTTCCCTAACACAGAGTAGGTCAGAAGAATGAACAATCAACATATACCTGATATTTTATGGCTATTTGCAAGTATGACCTGTCTCTCCCTTGTGGTTTCATACATATAAGAGGTTTCATGTTTGGTCAACTAATAATAAATGCTGGCCCTGAGTAGTAAAAGGAATCAAAATAACAACTTAACAGCAAAGTAAAAGATCCAGTAGAGTCAGCATTTGTGGTTATTGTCATTATTTTTGAGATAACTCAATAGAGTCACTTTGCCTAGTCAGTAGAATTAACAGATGCACAACTTAAATGTGGTTTTAAACTAGGGGGTTTTTGCCAACCCTGCTTAGTGATGAGCAAGTTGGCAAGTGCTGCTAATATTCAGATCATTTCCTGTGCTCACCAGTAACATACCTGTGGCTAAAGTCTAGTCTTCCTAGTCTCCGTGTGGCAAGTTCTAGTCATCCTTGCCACACAACTTTATAAAATCACATAAGCTCAAAACTAACTAGATATGGTGTTTTAGTACTCCATTATTAAATGTGTATTTGTAACTGAAAGAGGTACATATCTGAATCACAGATAGTTTCACTGTAACTTCTCCACTAATGCTTCTTACTGACTGCAAAATTCATTAACAGCTGATATCATTGCAATAGTAACTGTTTGTACTATGGCACTTCTCTCACATACTGCTTCCCTGGTTGAATTAAAAGTAAGTATTTAAATGAGCAGCAAACAGAGAAAGCAGGTTCATTTTGTCTGTTAGACAGTGGCTTCTAGTTAGTATTCTCAGCTGACAAATAAGCACCTGGTTTGCTGACTTGAAATCTAGATGAAAACTTACTTCAGAAATATAACAAGAATGATAAGAATGAAGAAAAGAGAGAGAGAGGAAAAGAAGGTAGCAGGAGATTTCATTAGAACTAAACCACAAAAAAAATTGAGGGTAGATAGACTATTTTTTCTTACCACTATATAAAAATATCTTTCATGCCTTGAAAATGTCAGCCTGCATTCTTAAGCTGAATTTAAATGCAACTTTTTAAGATTCTGAAATTATTTGTTCTTCCACCTTTTATTTTTAGTAACTAGGATCACAGTCTGAAATGTGAAAAGAGAATAAAGAAGCTTCAGACTACATGACAAAACGATTTTAAGTCCAGTGAACATTCAGATTCAAAGTTATCATTAAACTTGAAGACTCTGCTTTTTTAAAAGAAAAAACATATGCTTAAACTCCTACCTCAGGTTTTGGAATCCATAACCTTTCAAGGTTTGGAAATATTTACCTCCAGAAGCTCACATTAACTTTAATTAGTGTAAGACATAGTTACCATTCATATGTCTCATTCATTTCCTCTGTAGATACAGAGTTATGAGTGCAAAACCCCTGTGTAGGAGGTATACACTGTAGGCAGAGTTTGTGGTTATTTTGGATATCAATGGCTAGTGCTTCCCTCAGATTAAGGGGGATTCATAGCTCAGCTATGTAACTTTGTTTTCTTTCTGAAAAAAAAAAAAAAAAAGTGGAGGAAAAAGATAGCTCTTCAGATTAAACTGAAGACTGTGTAGCTCAGTGGTAAGGTTGGGATATAATACTGTACCTGCATTTGCCTTCTACTGGCATCTCTCAGACTGACCTCAACAGTTCACATCATCTTTTTGTCTATGGACTCTGGGGACAGTGGTTTCTTATCTGTTCTTTCAGAAGCTCCGTATTCCAGCTGCTCCAGAGCCAAAGCAGGCTTATAGACTGATAAATTATACATTCATTAACTTAGTTAAGTCTATGAACATCTTAACACAAAACTAATGGAACAATTGAATTGTTGATAAACCACTTCAACATAATTATATGAAATTATAGTGAGGAACAATGCAACTTATGGATATAAACTTGTATTTCTGGATCTCAATATTCAGTCTATAAGATGTCTACACATGAAAGGATCCTTAAGCATGTGCTTAATGAGAAAGTCTTAGGCACATGTACAGGTGACTTCCAACCCTGAGATAGATTCTGGTCAATGCAAAAGGGGAAAAAGAGATCCTGTAGGAATAGAATTAGTGATTCAATTGGTGGCACTCTTATCGACCAAATGATTCAGCTTAGCACAAAGTATTGAAGGGCTCATTCCTCAGCTGAGATATCAGCTAAGAGTTCCAGATGACTCTGATGTTTATAGCTCTCATGATAATATGAAGGTGTTGGTACTGTGGAAAACTATGCATGAGCTGAAGTTTTATGCTGTGCTATTTGGGTAATACTGTTTCAGTCAGTGGACAGTTCTACAGTATAGTGGGAACAATTAAGATGTTTCAGCTGTGGATGATTATCATCTGCTCAATGAGTTTCTTCTTAGGTATCTTCTGTCATGTAAGTTCAAAATATTACTGCACTTAACACCCTTTACACTGAAACAGAAATTTTCCAGGACTTTTTCCGTGTATTTCCATTGCATCAGTGTTAATATTGCTGATAATTTTACTGAATCTTATTATAAAATGTTGTCTGCAAGACAAGATCTTTTTCCATCATAAGCCCCAGCAAAGGTTATTGAGTTTGATTCTTTACATGTTTTAAATAATTTTAGCACTAGCCAGTGCATCAGCCATGACTGGGGAAGGAAAGGAAAAAAAGAAAGCAGATAGTGAATCAGGAAGGAAAAAAACAGATACTTCTCTGCTTCCTACTTTACACAGTCATGTATAATTGTGGTCATGTATACTGGTGCTGGTCAATAAAAAGTCAGATGATAGTGCCTTATGATCACTTTGCAAACCTCACTCAGAAGCAGGGACTTTGAACAAAGTCAGTAGAAGTCACTGAGGATGTAGTCTTGTAATTGTATTAGACAGTCTCTACAAGATCTTTGAAAACATTGTTCTGCTCCTTTTCCATCTTTCCCCACCAGCTGCACTATTAGACAGGTAATCTGGATCATGGAGCTGTGCTGCACGACTGTTCTTCCAATTCCATGGTGACTAGTGACCTTAGTTTTGTAAACACCAGAAAGCAGTAAAGGAGAGTGAAGGTGGAAAGAGTAGAGGGACAGTCATACAGCAGCTGGAATTAGATGGGCTTGAAGGTACTATAAGATCACATCTGAACCCATTCTGCTCGGGTCATCTGGCAAGTCAATATTCTGAAAACACTGCTCTTCATTACACTTAACTCTGTCCCGTTGTGAGTTGATGTCAGAAATTGACAGTTCATATCCCTGCATGTTATGGATACGTGTTTGGTGTCACTTATGGCCAAAGAAGAGGGAAACTCCTCATCCGTTTTCCTGCCTCTGCTGCAGTGACTGTGCCTGTCCTCCTTGCCTCTGCTGCAGAAGCTGGTCTCATCTTTCTCCCCATTTCACTCTCATTTCAACCCTTCAGCCTTTTGCTTCCCTTGACCACCCTGGAATATATACATTTTTAAACATTTTTAAACAAGCCTGCATTCACTTTTACTTCATGAAGTCTTCAGTAAGCACTGCACTTTTATTATAATTGGCTGATTTTCTTTTTAGCTAAATAGGTATAAAGTTTCCTGCTCATATTTTCCTTGTCGACATCTTTAATACCTCAGGAAACAGTAAGTCATTCTTATTGAAATACTGTTCTCAGATGTTTTTATTAATGAAAATTAGTTACCGTGGCTACTGTCATCCAACACAAACTTGAGTATGTGCCAAAGTCTTAGCAAGGCAAAAGAGAAGTCAGAGTAAATTGCAGCCAGACAACTGAATTGTTCCTCTACTTGATGCTGAGCATTTGAGTACCTCACTGTTCTGCTACTGCGTGTACAATTGGACTGAAAAAGTTATTCTGTTTTCAGCCCCCCCCTCCTCCCCCTTCCCCCCAAAACTTGATAGTGTGAGCTGAGAAGTAACACAAGAAGAGCTAAAATCAGCATTCCTTGTCTTCAAGTTGGGCCAGGTAAACATTCCAAACCGTTATTGCAACACGAAGGTCACGGTATAGGAAAGAAATAGATCATGATGCATACTGTAACATTGGATATATTTTGTAATATGAGCATTGCCAGTCTTTATTCTTTATTTGTATTTGTCTCTATCCATCAGAATCCAATGAAACTCTTAATGAATTAGGTTACAGTAATTTAATGATGATTCCCAAACTCGATAACCATCACATAAAAGGGCACCTTTTAAAAGTATTCTCTATTGGAATTTAGGGAGCTTGTCACAAAGAAATATGAATTATATCAAAGATACACCGAGGAATGGTGAATGTTGTTACAGGAAAATCAGATGCAAAATGCTGCTTCTGAAGACAGTGTGTTGGAGCTGAATACTTAAAAGTACACATGTTAACAAGAAACTTTACTCATGCACTAACAAGAAAAATGCTAATGATGAGATTTTCAGAAGAGTTCAGCACTGATAAATTTCTGAAGAAGTAATTTTGGCAACATTGATATTAAAGTGGGCACTGAATGATTTCCCACATCAGAAACTGGACACATTGTTTAAAGTAACTTCCAGTCTTTTCCCTGCCAACTCACTCTTAAAATTATATAAACCTTATCTTCTTCACCCAAAAACAGACAAGCAAACAAACAAAACACACACAAAAAATCTCCACACAGAAATCTTTGATGAATCTTCTTTGCAGAAAGACAGTTGGCAAAAATGAGCAGATGCAGAAGAAGCCATGGAGCAGGGATATTCCACATCAATCCCAGTATACGAAAAGGAGGGAATTGACAAGGAGTTGTGGATTGATGCTTGGGAACCAGCTGGGTCTTAGCCAGTGGATGGAGATCAATTGTACCGCACATCATTTGTCTTTGTTTTCTTCTTCTCTCTCTTTTTCTAATGATGAAGATGATGATTATACTTTATTTCAATTATTTAATTCTTCTTGTCTAAACCTCATAAGCTTACTTTGGGCCCACGTTTTAAACTTATCCAAGTCCCTCTAGATGGCATCTCTCCAGATGTGGCAACGGTGCCACTGAGCTTAGTGTCATCTGTAAGTTTGCTGTGGGTGCACTCAATCCCTTTGTCTATGTCATTAATGAAGATATTAAATAACACTTTGGTTCCAATATGAACATCTCTGGGACATCACTTATCACTGATGTCCACTGGGACGCTGAGCTATTGTGTTCTAGACTCTGAGGTATTTTTCTTGTATTTCAGTGGATAGTATGAAGATTTGGGAAGGGCTCTGCCCACATGGGTGTGTCCTTTGAGCCTGCACAGTGGATTTTTTAGGCAAGGCACAGCGTGCGCCTTAACTCCTAAGGTTCATCTACCATGGCTGAGCGAGCTTGGGTGGCGACAGTGAAGTCCTCAGGACTAGAATCTACAGTCCCTGGTATTCCCAGGAAGTCTCCCATCCAAGTACTAACCGGGGCTGATCCTGCTTAGCTTTCGAGATCAGATGGCATCAGGCATCAGGATGGCATTTACTAGTTTATACAGTCTAGTAATATGCTCAGTCACAGTGACCAATTCAAGCTGCTTAGATTTTGAAGATGAAGTCCTTTCAACAAGTCATTTGTCACTGGAAAAAGACAGAGAATTATAGATGGGACAGCTCTAAACTATAAATCTTTGTGTCACATAGGTACTGAATTCAAGGCAGCTGGGGACCCTGAGAAACTGGAAAGGCATGGAATGTCACAGATAGTGTGCTCTCCTTACCATTTCATGTCTGGTGACTCAGTTATTCCTTTCCTGTAGCCTGAAACTCATCACAAAACTGATTTGGCAGTCAGAAACCACATTTTGAGTCCTAGAACTTTCATTGTAGTGCACAGGAAAATAAGGTTAATATTTGAGGGTTGCCATTTCAACTCTGGGAACCATATACCTGGAAGCCAGGCCTCTCTTCATCTACAGATCTAGACATACTAAGTCCGCATAACTGTAATCATCTCAATTAAAAAAAAAAAAAAAAAAAGCATTCTAATAGAATCCTAATTTTCCTTAGACTCCTTCTAGAGATCACTTTCTCCAAGTGTTTTTATATTTATTTTAAAGACAGTGAAGAGCTCTGGAGTAATTAGTAAATTTAATTAGTAAACTAGATTGCTCAAATAATTTATCTAAACTTTTCCAACAGAACAGAGAAGCAAGCCTTGTGTTTCTCAACAGATAGGAAGCTAAGCAATCAAACTTCTTCAAAATCATGAACTCTGCAATGAGCAAAGGTAAAGCTCTACAAAACTGCCTAAGTTACAAACTGCTGTTGCCAGGAGCAGGAGGAGTGGAAGGTGGTAAAATATCCTACTCACCTGCTTTTTCTGTAACCTTTACAGAATAGGCACTGTTATTTGAGATAAGGAGTGCAATTCAACACAAACTAAAGGAACAAAGAAAAGTATTCTTGTGGAAGATTTCTTTGTTGACATTAAACTCCTGTAGTAGAATCATGGCTAGGCTTCGTGAACAAAGATTTGGGAAGGGCTCTGCCCACGTTCACATGCCCTTCGAGCCTGCACAATGGATTCTTTAGGTGAGGCACAGCGTGCGCGAAACTGGCCGCACCCTTTGCTCCTCAGGTTCATCTGCCACGACCGAGCAAGCTTGGACAGTGACAGTGAAGTCCTCAGGACTAGAACCTACAGCAGCCAGTATTCCAAGGAGCTCTCCCATCCAAGTACTAACTGGGCCTGACCCTGCTGAGCTTCTGCGATCTGACAGGATTGGGTGTCAGGGTGTCATTTAACTGCCTTAGAATGGAATACAAAGCTATTTATTTAATGATGGATAAGGATTTGGTCCTGAGAAACTTTACATGCCTTAGCAATCCTCACTTTAAACAGTAACCTTGCTCAAATTAAGAATTGTTTTTATAAATCTGCCAGCAGGAGCGAAACAGGATAACAGCAAAACATTTGTTGTGGAAAGGCAAGCTAATCAAAGACTGACCACAGCTTTCTCTCAGATTCTATTGACTTTATGGGAATTTTCATAATAATCATAAATATTTAAGGTCTGCTTTGCAGAGCTGCTGGGCATCCGTGGTCCAGCTAAGGCTCTGGGAATGACAGAAGTCTGAAAATTCAGTTTAAATGAAGGAACCTTCATAGGGGATAAAAATGTGGAGGTACCCCCAGGATCTCAAAAACAACTAATTCTTGCAGTTATGAAATGAACATGAGACATTTTGCCACCAGCATACAAGTATCCCAAACATATCATATGACTTTCTGGGTACAGTGGGTCCATATGTATGTGCAAGTTCAGTCAATGGATCAAACATGGAGATAACATAAAATATAACACGCTGCAGTACCATACACCTCTGAGGATGGCAATGAAAGATTTGCATATTCTAATGTTTCCATAGATATTTTTATATGGTTTATGGATTAAAAGCTATTTATTCCTGTAGTCCAATGCCTTTACCTTTGCAGCTAGAGGAGGAGGAATGGACATCTGTGTTGATCATCTATCTATCTATACACAATAAATTATTCCTAAATTATTATGCAAGAAGTAGATATAGTCATAGGAAAAAATCCAGAAATTCAAGCAAAAATAAGTCTCAACTTTTAATCTTATTTTTTAGTCTTACTTCCAGTGCAAGTTCACCTTGTTAATGAATTCAACAGACTCATAAAGTAAGATTTATTTTCTATATGGCAAGTTGGACCATAAAAAAGATTCCACAGTGTTTTTTTCATGCTAATCTCATTTACAGGAGAATTGACATGGAGTAGTTTAAGAAGCAGAGTTGGATACAGGAAGATTTCTTTCCGATAATTTTGGAATTTCCAGTTCCTGACATTTAATAAAAAATAAAACCTGAGCAGGAGGGGGTTTGAAGGGGTTTTAAATATGAAAAATAAAATAAAATAAAATTTCACAATGATTGTAGAACAAAAGTATGTTTATATACTCATTATTCTAACATCAAAAAAAATTAAATTATAGTTGTTTGCCTGGACACCAAAACCAGTCAAAACGCACATGGTTGAGTTTTAAAGGTATTTAGGTTGCTGATTCACACTTGCATTTAATATCAAGTAGAATCCTAAATACTAACACATTGTAAACAGGAATACAGTGTGCTGAGTTCCATGAGAAATACTGATATTTCTCTGTTTGTTGAAGTTTCTCAGAGAGTAGAAGCAGAATTTTGAGTTTATTTTAAACTGAATTTTATTCTTCCTCTGTTAGTATGGCTATTCTGAGGTATCAGGATCAGAGTTCAGGTCACAGTGGCTAATCATAGGCATGGTTTTCCCCTGGTTTTCACAGAACACCTGAGCATAACTGAACTGGTAAAGCAGGATCTTCACTGCATGTGTTTTTGTGTCACAGTGGTACAAACTACCTAGTGCACAATAAAGCACCTTTTCCAGTCTCTGCAGAAACCCATACGTTTACTACATTATGTAAAACCAGAGCTCAACGTTTTTTCCCATTGCAACTTTATAAAAAAGTGAAGGCAAGGACAATCCAACAGCCTGCTGCCTTCAGTGACCTCTCCTTTAAGACATTCTAGGAGGCACTTATAAACAGTGTTTTGCTATTGGATGCTAAATATTTTTTTTTTTTTTTTTTTTGTGTGTGTGTGTGTGTGTGTGTGTGTGTGTGTGTGTGTGTGTGTGTGTGTGTGTGTGTGTAAAGGTAAAGTTCAGGATCAATTTGTCATATCTGTTCTCACTGATATTTGTTTTTCTGGTGTTATGAGATTTTATAGGTTTTACTCAGAAGGCTCAGTTGTTAAACTGATTGATTCTGATTAGTAAAGGATTTGGCAGGATTTTCATTTTGACTAATATAACATCAAACACACTGATGGAAAAATATATTTATGAACAGTTGTGCTGCATTTGGTTTGGATGCAGCAAGTTTTCCCACCATGGCTAGTACGGGACTATGTACTGAATTTCTGCTGGTATCAGTGTTGATAACACTGGGGTACTTTCTTTGCTGCTGAACAGAGCTGACACAGACCCAAGGCCTTTTCTGCTTCTCACCCCACACCACCAGCTAGGAGGGTGGGGGGGCATGAGGATTTGGGAGAGGACACAGCTGGGACAATTGGCCCCACCTGGCCAATGGGATATTCCAAACCTTCCATACTTTATAGCATCATGCTAAGCATCTAAACCAGGGGGAAGGTTAGTGGGGTAACCACTGTTCAGGGGCTGGCTGGGCAGTAGTTGAGTAATGGTGAGCAATTGTTTACATTTGCATCACCTGTCCTTCTTGGGTTTTGTTTCCTTCTCTTTGTTATTTTCTTTTCGTTACAATTTAATTTCATTATTATAACTGTTATCCTAACCCGTAAGTTTTCTTACTTTTGCCCTTCCAATTCTCCTCTCCCTATTCTCCACTAAGGGAGAAATGAGCAAGTGACTAAACCACAGCAACAGTAGAAAGGGTATATACATGTGTATATTTGAATTACACACATAATTTCTACACACAAAAAAATCTGTTCACACATTCTCTACAGGGATTTAATAGATTTCATTGGGCTAGTTTTCCCAAAAATCTTTAATGTCTTTGGATTTCTCAAAAAAAGTATCATGCTTGGTTGTTCTGCTCTTAAAAATATAAAGCATGTGTTTTTATTAAAAGTCATTAGACAAAATATTAGATCCCATTACATATCCTTGTGGAATGAGTTGAAATAATAGGCAGGTTAATACAATATGCATGATATCATAAATACATTGCTCCAGCAATGATAGCAAAAGTAAGTGATAGTAATAGGCAAGTTAGAATATACCCATTTATAAGCACATTTATTTTATGTCTATACACCAATTGACTGTTTAGGCACGCACATAGACCAACAGCTATGTAACTATGTGGCACCTATAAAGCATACATGTCTGATTTTCATAAACACAGGTAAAATCCAGAAGAATGTCAGTAAACTGGTTTCTGTGTGTGTATATACACCTAAGTAGCTAAGTGTGCTATTTTTAACTCAGAAATTGCCTTCAGAATTTCATGCCCAGTGTTTACCTTTTAAATTCACATTTCAAAATCTGAGGGCAAACTGAAGCATCTAAATAAGATTCTCAAATATATTGAGTCCTTTAGAAAATAGAGTTGGCGTATTTTCTAGGAGATGGAATATGCTGAGTGAGCTGTATCTAATTATTTTCTTTCTGTCTCTATCAGAGAGAGCCATTCCAGCCCTATTTCAAACTACATGATCATTATTACAACTCACATTGGAATACAACTACAGTAACCAGATGTGTCATTTCTAATAACAGGATTATGCCATTTCTAGTAAATACTCTCACAACCAGATGTTCCAAATTTGGTCACTAGTCTGTTCTCTGGAAAAAATAAATCCCATAATTCTCATTCTCCTCTGAGATACCAGAGCTTGGCAATATCCCTCATGGATTTTCCTCAGAAATGCTTTTAAAAAAAGCAAAAACAAAAACAAAATGAAAACAAACAAAAAAACAGGAAATTTTTGTTACAGATTTTTAACTTTGACAGGAAAACCAAAAATAAATGTATAATTTTGTGTTTGGGTTTTTTGTTTGGTTGATTTTTGTTTTCTTTTTTTGTGTGTGTGTCTGTGTGTCTGTGTGTGTTTGGGGGAAAGCAGGTTGTTTGCTTTGTTTTGGTGGGTGTTTTGTTTTGGTTTTTGGTTTTTGGGGTTTTTTTTTGCCAACTATGACTTTTTTATGTTTATGCCAAATAAATTTAATAAAGACTGCACTTGTGAGCCATCTCATTGAGTCCTCTGAACTGGTTTTTAGTTCTCTGGTCTCTCCTACATAACAGACTCTATGGGAGGAAAGACAACAAGGATTACTACCTCTAAGACATAGGGTATGGATTCATGGCAATGACATATCTGTGCTATGTATTTCTTTTTATGTTCCTAAATGAAATACATTTATGGATATTCATATCCCAAGAGGAGTGCAAGTTAATTGGTTTCAGTTGAATTTTTGAAAATTAAAAGGGAAATTTTATTTTAATTCAGTGAAATTTCTCTTAATTCAGAATTTCGTTGGGCTCATAGTATTTAATTTTCATCGATGACTCCAGTATGACAGTTTTTGACATCTTCAGAATAACATTAGTAATATTTGACTTCAAGGATAATAACATAACAATTTTTCATCCTACTTCTCAGTGAAGCTTGATGACAAAATATAACAATGCCCCAAAGTACCACCCTCCTGCAGTTCTCTGGCTAATTCAGATATACTGTACTTCGAATTTCCTGGTTTGAAGCAGAAATTGTTGAATAAAATTTCATGAACTTTATTCTGCAGTGGATATCAAGAGATATTTATAATGATCACCTCTGAAACAAGGAAGAGGGCCAAGACTGCTCCCTGGAACCCTGGGAGCAGCTGACATCAGTGAAGATCACTTTCAAGGTGCCTTAGACAGTATATAAATTTGAGCAAAATAGAATCTAAGCATTACACAGGTAACTTAAATTCATTTCCTCTTGCAATCTACACTTCCTGAATAGTCTAAATTAAGATTACTATTTTTATTTCTTAGATACAATTGAAAGAATGATTTTTAGTTTCCCCAACGTAAGCCCATTAATGAAGCTGGTTTTCGAACAGTTGCTGGTTGATCTCTCTGACTAAACTGGATGCTATGGCCTGTTCCATGCAAGGTTGGTCTCTGTCAAATGCAATGTAAAGTGAAACTAGTTGTTCTGAACTTTAAATGTTTTTTCTGTAGCATTTCTTCTATATTTGAGCCATGATATGATGGGGATCCTAGAAAAGCCTCAAAATTAAGTTTTGGACCCATTTAAATGTGTAAGTAGGCATGCTGCCCATCACAGGACTGAGAAAACTCAAAAATACAGCACATGGGTGAATGATTTTTAAATTTCTGATTGATATTTTTAATCACAATTATGTTATTTAAAAATGTTGCTTCCATTCAGAGAAAGAATAAA
>JAWWEV010000257.1:0-16673 GCA_035583235.1 Hafferia zeledoni
GTATTATTATTACTAAATTGTAGCTCTGACTTATAATCTCTCTCGTGTTGAGTTCATTTCTCCTGCTGGTTTACCTTTAAACCAGTACACAGCCACACCAAGAGCAGCAGGCTCCACACAGGGGCTTCTCACCAGCCACATAGAGCTGGTTTAACTCACACACCCAGCACAAGACCTAAAATCACTTGGTGTTTTTGTTGGCTCCCTTTTTTGCCAGGTTGGTGGGTGAAATCAGGGCCTTACAAGTGCTGAAGCCAGCACGAGATAAGCAGGGAGTGCAGGATTAGAGCAAGGATGATAAAAAGGGGAAACCTCCACTTTTTTTTTGTTTTGTTTTAAAGCATTGCATTGCTAGATTGCTTCCAGCTGCCTTCCCAAACTCAGCCCCTGGAGCCAGGATGGCAGGAATAGCTGCTACCAAAACTACCAGCCAGAAAATGCAAGGATTAAGGAAGAAAAGAGAGGGAGCAACACATAACCTGCCCAATGATCAAGTTCTGGGTTGGGCAGCCTAAAAGCTTGAGAGAACCAGCTACAAGAGATAACCCATTCACAGAATGGCCTCAAAATCCAGCCCCAAACTCTTTGTGGGAGGGAAAAAAAAGCAGCCAGGCCAAAGCAGAAAGTGGAGAGCTCTTGGCATTTTTCAGGTTGACCCTCAGAAACAGAACACAGGAAACCTTAAAATGCCCCTCTTGAAACATCCCCAGGCACCTCCTCACACGGCAGAGAGCTCATACCTGATGATCCCAATGGAGAGAGTCCTGCACAGGCTGCTGGGCCAAGGGGGGAACAAGGAATCCAACAGTTATTCCTCTTCTGGGATCTGGCATCTGCATGTGTGGCAGACAAGAGTAAAATAAGTCTTCTCCAGGGGGCTATAGACCAGAGGCTTCCTTGAAGTGCTTCTTCCCCTGAACCAAAACTGCTCAGCTCTGTATTCAAAGCAGCAGCAGCATTTGGGGTGGGTGGAACAAGAGAGAGGCAAAATTATTGAGAAAAGGTAAAATAACTTAAAAATTAAGCAGAAAAAGCAGCAGAAGCACATTGTGGGAGCAGATGGAGCAGGGTGTGCCACCTGCCTGGCTCCCCTGGCCACCAGGTGCAGCCACTTACCACTCCCAGGGGCTGCTGAAGGACAGACCCACAGGTGTGTCTCATTTACAAACGCCCTTTGCTAATTGCAAATCCTATTCCCTTGTCCAGACAGAGCAAGTCCAACATTTCCAGTCCCTAACTGCCTGCCTTCCTCCTTTCCCCCTGTACCTGCCTCCTCCTCAGAGCCAAGAAGGACCCTCAGGTGCTCAAGACTTCGGAAGCACCAAAGGTCTATTTGTTGGCAAAAGGGACCCTGAAAACACCTGGTTCCACACCTGGGGTCCCACAGCATGTTCTACCACTGAGCATCTCTCAGAGCAAACCTCTATTCCACCCACCTTTGCCTCCTCAGAGAGGAAGATGCTGAGCTTGGCCAGCATGGGCTGTCACCTGGGCCAGGTGTGAAGGTGCCACTGCAGCCCAAGAGCAGCCACCTCACACCTCCTCTCCCTGGAAATAATCTCTCTGCTGCATCCTTAGAGATTAAACACAGGCAGTTCACATTTCACCAGGGAGAAAAGTGAAAAGCTAAACATGTGCCCCCTTGGTAGAGAGATACACAGCCATGGAATTCTTGTTTATAAAACTGCAATCAGTGCAAGCACAAATTAGGTAGAATCAGTCAAGAGTAGGAAATTGCCATCAGAACTTCCCTTTCTCTTTCTTACTTAAAAAAAAAAAAAAAATGCAATTTAAAACCACTCTGACTGCTGAGCTTTCACAAAAGCTTTCCAAACCTTCATTTCTGTGCTGTGTGTCACCACGGAAGACACATGAGATGCAGTGAGTTCCCCCAAGTTAATTTGAATTATGCCACAAACCAGATGTGTTCTCTGGTGCACAGAGAACCTTTTCCCTCCCATTTCCCAGTGACTACTGCCACATCCCATTAGCTTCTGTTATCCCTCTGCACAGTCTGCTGTGACATAACGAGTCCTGACAGCCTCATACATCATCAGGACACAACTCCACGCAGCAGTTGGAAGAGCAGGAGTTGGTTGTAGGAGCAGGTTTGGTGGGAGCTGGGGCTCCTGCCCTGGGAGGGCTTTGGGAGAGGAGACATTCCCATCTGCCCCAGTCACTGCCCCACAGTCAGGAGGGATGCTGGAAAGAAGGGGGAATTAAGTGGTGAATTGTATGGAATTTCACCCCCTGAGCTCCGCTCCCAACTTGTGGGAAGAGACAGAGATTTAAGCAGAAGCTTTGAAAGCCGGAAGAAATCATTAGAACCACAGAGCTTGGCCTCCTGTGCCAGAGCAGGCTGTGCTTGGCTCCCAGGAATTCCTCCACCAAGCCCAAACACCCAGGGCTGGGGAGCAATCTGTCACTGTGTGATGGATATAAACCTGAGACAGCACTGAGCAAAAGGCACAAGGCCCTTGGGACAACTATTGCAGTGGCTAAACCCTCCTTGTCTTCAGAAAGCTTCAATCCAATGCCCATTTCCTGACCTCAGTTTGCAGTTCCTCGCTGGGTCTTCCCCTGTTCAGCTCACAGAATCCCAGAATGGTTTGGGTGGGAAGGGACCTTAAAGCTCATCCCATCCCACCCCCTGCCAGGGCAGGGACACCTCCCACCAGCCCAGGTTGCTCCAAGCCCTGTCCAGCCTGGCCTGGGACACTCCCAGGGATGGGGATGGGTTGAGGACAACTTGGCATCAAGGTTTTCCTTCCCACTTTTCCCATGCCAAGGACAGGTCACCATGACCATGGGAAAGGCACCTTTTGGCACAACACAGTGTTGATTTACTCAGTTCTCCTCCACAACACAACGTGGATTTATTCAGTTCTCCTCCACCAGAGCCTACAGACCCCCCACCCAAGCCCATATCTCCCCATTTCTGCTCTAATCAGAACCAACCCCAAGCACACAAAGGTCCACTGGCACCTCCAGGCCAGCACACACAGGGTCACATCTGACCTCCCCTTTAGGTGAGTTGCTGTAAGAGCTCAGTGCAAGGTAAATTTCCCAGACATGAGTCACTCTCTGCATCACATACAGGGGGAAAAAATACCCCAATTTTACAGCACTTTTGGCAAAGGAATGCAGAGAATGTGTTGTAAACACTCCCCCCATCAAATAGGCGGTAAATTGAGCCCTGCATGCTCGAAACACTGTACTTGGAGAACTGGTGGGAATGATCTGGGGGCTGAGCCTCTTGCAGTCAAACTGTTTGCTCTTTCCATGCTTCAATTTCTTTGTGGTGCATTTGAGGTGTCGAGGAAGACTTTTCTCTGCCTTACCCTCCTGGTGCAGAAGGGGTAAGTATGGAAAAACCTGTGGAGATATCTCTCTCTCTCTCTCTATGTATATATATATATGTATATATTTGTTGTCACTGGCTCCAGGATGGCTCCACAAGGAAATCCCAGCCCAAACCATGCCCAGGGGCTGCACTGCAGAGCACTTTCTGCCTGTCAGATGGAAGAGGGGTGTTTTCCCACCTTCAGAAGATCTTTATCCAGAAACAGGCAAACAAAGGACCCAGCAACCTTTCTGCCTCTCCTGAAAAGCTTTTAACAATCCCAGATAAAAGAGCCAAGCTTGACAGGGCATCACATGTGCTTTTCATGAGTTTTGTTTCTGCACTGAGTGAAGGAATGCACTTAGCAGGCTGTTTCCCTGTTTAAAAACACTGAATTAGCATTTCTCCCTGTGATCCTCAGTGTAATATTGCTACGTGCAGAACAGTGCAGGGGAAGTGAAAACCCATAAAAATGTTCCCATAAATTGCACAGTGTTGGTTTTCTTGCCTTAATCCCTTGGCTTCATCAGTTGTTTCATCTGCTGAGAGGAACAAGGTTCCCCTTCACAGAACCCTTCTGCTTATCAAAAATCTCTGCTCTGCAAGACCCAAGTGGAATCAGTGGCCATCGTCCAGCTGAAAACAAGGATTCCAAAGAGTATTTGGAGATACTTCCAGGCCAGGCTGGATGGGGCTTTGGGCAACCTGGCCCAGTGGGAGGTGTCCCTGCCCATGGCAGGGGGTGGAAGGACATGGGCTTTAAGGTCCCTCCCAGCCCAAACCATTCTGTGATTCTGTGCCTACCTGTTGCCTAATTTTGGGGGCAATGTTTCTTTAGGACTGGCATTAAAGTGCAGCAGTGACAATCCAGGGTTAACAAGGTTAGGCATTATGTCCAGATCAGCATTACCAGATGACCTGAAGCAAGGCTTATATTAAAAAATGCCTTAATTAAAAAATGCAGGTCAGAAGCAGTTTAAGCTGCAAACCTCCGGTTATACTCCCTAATTAGAAGGCCTGGAGAGCTGAGGGTGATGGATGGGCCGTGTCTGCCCCGTGGCACCACGTGAGGAGACAGACACGGCTCCCTGGGCGCGGGGTGCGGCAGGGCTGCCCTGCTGCTCTCCCGGCAAACTCCTCTCCTCCTTCCCCAGAAATCACCACACCACAGGCACTGGGGGGCCAGGAATCAGCAGGGCACCAGCTCCTTTGGTTGCTCCATTCTGAACTCCAGTTGGCGCCCTGAGCCCTGCCAGCTGCTGGCTCAGGAACAGCAGAGAGGGCACAGTGTATGACTTACTGCCCAACACGGTGCCTGTGCAGGAGGCAGGGGGTATCTGGCCCTTCTTTTGGCCAGGCTGTCCCCTGGAGGGTGCCCTGTGCCTCTGTGGGGTGTCCCCAAGGCCTCCAGCCTTGCTCAGACAGAGCTCTGTGGGAAACTTTGCAGAAAGGATCACGAGCAACCACATCTAAAGCACGAGACTGGCACGGTCCTGAGTGGGAGGTGGTGTTGGGTGCCAACGAACACCTTCTGACTTCAACCACACCGTGCTGACCATCTGCACCACATCCAGAGACTTCCATACAGGTGCCCTGCCTGGTTCAAGCCCTCACCAAACCTGCCAGGCACAGTCCTGCCCCCTGCAGACCCCACACTCTGGTTCCAGGTATTCCACCAGGTGGCCTCAGAGGAAGCCATACCTCCTGTCACCCACACCATTGTAACTCCTTGCTGGAGGAGAGTGAACCCTCCCTATGAACCTCATCTGAGCGGTCCTGCTTGAAACATCCACCTGACATTTGGACAAAAGTGGTTTCTTCACTCAAAAAAAATAATCTCACCACTTGTACTAAAGACCTGGAGAAGAGCCTAAGGAAGTGGCAGGAAATTGGGTGGGGAGCTGAGCCTCCCACCAGGCATGATTAGAGACCTACACACTGGAAAGGAGGGAGAGCAAACCTTTGACACTGCAGTTGAGATGCCAGAAAGCAGATTGCACCCTCAGTAAAAAGTTTCAAACATCACCCCCCAACCTTTCTCAAACATCCTCCCCCAAAACAACAACAAAACCAAAAAACCACCAAACAACCCTCCAACAAAACAAAACCAACAAAAAACAACCCCAAACCCACTCTTTTAATTATTTTTTGTTACTGCAGCACAGTATAACCCACTGCAGACTCAAATAACTTGCATATTACATTTGTTTATCTGCCACTCTAAGCAGAGGTTTTGCTACACAGCTTGTAATTCCTTTAGGAAAGCAAATTGATAATCTGATGGAGAAAGCCACAAATGGGAGAAGGCCTTCCAAATTAAGGGGGGGAAAAAGCATTTCCTTGCAAAACAAGGTTCATTCCTTGGCTATTTCAGCGTGCAGGCAAATTCGGGGGGGGGTTGATAGGTATTTCAGATAAAATGGACTGGGGATTGTCACAGGGACAGTTGATTTGCTTGGTGTTAGTCCTGAATTCCCTCTGCCCACCATTCCCATCATGGGACAACCCAGCTGATACCGAAGGGGTTTTTGATTTTTCATTTTTATAGATTTTAAAAGTACTTGTAGCTGTAGCAAATGTAGATTTAATGTGCTGGTAGAATCAAAGGCCTGCAGACCAAGACATAACATAAGCCAACAACCTTGGGTCTAAGAACACTGGGAAACCTCCAAGAGCCCTGTGTGTGCTGAGGAAGACAAAAAATGAAGATCACAGAGGGTCCCACTGACCCCAGACTCAAATCCTAAGGAGGTGTGAGCAGGAGCAGGACGGGGCTGGACCAAGAGATGTGTGAACTGGGGATTGGGTGGACAATACTATAAAAACCATGGAAATCAGTGTTCAGGGGTGTGTCAATATGTATTCCTGTGGGCCCTAGGCCTGATATTAAAGGACTTTCACTTTTTATCTTATCCCACACTAACTTGGCTCAGAATCCTGCTTTGTTGGGGTCTCTCACGGCATCACCAGAGACCCCCAAGGCAAGGGCATCTCCCACCCAACACAGCCATAAGGCTGCAGCATCCCCCATACACAGGGGAAGCCCCAAGAGGCAGCACCTCCCTGTGGGGAGCCCCGTATGGGTGTAGGGTCCCTGCCCACACACCGGGGCTGGCACAATTCAAACTTCTGCTCAGAGACCTGTGCCTTAAAATCTTCTGCTCTTGTGTTGTGGTTGAGGAGCCTGGTCTCTGTTGGAGGAGGAGGGAATAAATCTTTCCTCTTTAAAAGCTGGGAACTGAAGAGGAAGAACCCACATACACTCACATTTAAAATTCTGGGATTTTAAATCCTGCTTCTACCCTGAGGGTGGGGAGTCCAGGACAGCTCCTCAGGAGGAAGATGACTCCTAAAGCCTCATGGTTTGGCCTTAGCACACTGATAATTAGAGAAAATGAAATAAAATTATTTGAAGTAACACTAAACCCCCAAAGGACTTTCCAAGGGCTTCACTGGAGCATTTGCACGCAGAGTGGCACCCAAGGGAGCAGCAGGACTGACACCACCAGGTATTTGCCCCAGAACACTAGCTCTTCCCCACAGACAAGCCCCTCCAGCTCTTCCCCTCCCTCCTGTCTTACTTCTCTTCACATCACACTCTGCTTTCCTGGGACTGCTCCGCTGGAACAGCAGACAGGAGGAATGTGGCACACCGCCTTTGTTTGGATAAAGCAAGCAGAGGGATTACTATTGCCTTCCTGATGGAAAACTGGCACCACCCCTGGCTCCGAGACTGGTATGAGGGTCGGGGTAACACAGTGGGGCAGTCCCTGCCTGGAGGGTGGGAGGTGACAGAGGAGGGGACACAGAGGGGAAGCCACAGCTGTTCTTACAGCTGTGCATGGCATCACTCAGGGAGACTTCTGGAGAGGTTTTCTTCCTCAAGATGAGCACAGGGAAGGTTTTCTTCCTCAAGATGAGCACAGAGAAGGTTTTCTTTCTCAAGATGAGCACTGAGAAGGTTTTCTTCCTCAAGATGAGCACTGAGAAGGTTTTCTTCCTCAAGATGAGCACAGGGAAGGTTTTCTTCCTCAAGATGAGCACAGGGAAGGTTTTCTGCCTAAAGATGAGCACAGGGAAGGTTTTCTGCCTAAAGATGAGCACAGGAAGGTTTTCTTCCTCAAGATGAGCACTGGGAGGCTTTCTTTCTCAAGATGAGCACAGGGAAGGTTTTCTTCCTGAGGGTGACTGCTCCATGGGTTGTCCTCCTCTGCCTGCAGATAGCCTGTTCCTGCTGCCCCATGTCTGGTACTGCACTGAGGTGGCAGCACGTGGGGACAATCCCAGGGATTCTGTTAACTCTGTGCACAGCAGGCACACAAAGGCAGCCAGGCCAAACCCACACCTGTGACGTGGCTCACTGGAACTCTGACTAACTCTGCTCAGGCTGTTGCTCAGCTGGGATGGAACTCAGGAAATGAAGTGCCTCAGGGGTTTTCTGCTTGGAGATGCAGAGTCATCTCTGTGGAAACACTCCCAAGGCTCGGTGCTTTCCCTAAACAGCCTCGGGAGGAGAGCCCAGGGACTGTGCCGAGGTTTCAGCACAATTCCTGCACAAACCCTACTCTTCCAGCAGTACAGTTCTAGTTATTGAAGTGCTAAACCCTAATCTCATCAGCCTGGCTCCTTCAGAGATGCAGAGCACCCTGTATCTGATTGGCAAGCAGGCAGGGATTTGGGAACAGAGCCTGCAGCCCCATTAAGGCAGAGGCAGGATTTTTTTCAGCCTCCTCCTGTTCCAGCAAGACTTTAGTATGGACAACGTGTGCTCTGGAACTAGTTTGGTCTAATCCTCTTCATTTGTCTTTCAGCTTTTAAACTAGGATGGGATAAGCCTGCTCAGGAAATGCAAGGCTGGCTCATGCCAAGTGAGTTAGGAGGGCCACAGGCTTTGGTTATGTGTGACAGCACTTCCAGAAGCAAGTCCTGTACTAAGGAAGGTCCAGGAAGAAGAGCCCTGGGATGGGTTCCCATCACCAGGGACAAGACAGTGGAAAGAACCCATGTAAAGTATGGATAAATAAGCCCCTTCCAGAACCACCATGATTTTTTATCTAAGCATCTAAAAAAATGTTAACAGCATTTCTCAAATAGTTAACAGCATTTCTCAAATATTTCACAGCTTTCAAAGCATCACCTTTCCAAGTCAAGTTGTCCATTCCAAGTCTCATTATCAATAATTTCAACCTCCTACTTAAAGAAAAAAAATTGTGGTTGAAATTAATTTTGACATTGATACATACAAAAAAACACTCCTGAAATTATATCTATTTCAAACCCTGGGGGAAAAAACCCAAACTCTACATTTTGAAGCCACATTTGAATTCAAATTACTCTCCATTTCATGTGTAGAAAATACTGGTGATTGACACAGAGTTTCAAACACTTGGAAAAGAGTCTTTTACAAGGTGAGGTGCAGAAAAGAAAAATTTGCTTTTAAAAACTCCTCTTTTTAACAGAGAAAAATAATCCTGTAAAATAGATGTAATGACATGCAACCATCAAAGTGAGTTCTGATGGGTACACAATAGTGAGCCAGAGCTTGGAAGACATGAAGAGAGAACAGGCAATTTATCTGGAAAATCGGGATATCTGTTACCAACTACTGCTTTTTCTCCATTTACCCCTTCCTCCTCTGGGGAGTTCCCTGAGTGCAGTGGGATGCAGAGCAGAGCCCCTGCTGAACAAATCAGTTGTTAGAAGGGACTGTGGCATCAGGTGGCATGTGCAGGGTTTGCAAACCCACCCAGGGAACACACAGAGAATTCACTGCTCTGGGGTTTTAGTCAGTGTTTCCCTCTTTAGCAAACTTTGCAGACTTTCTGTCTCTGTGCAGCCTCCCAAAATCTGTGCCCTGGAAGGAAGTCAAAGGCAGAACTGCTCCTGAAGGTGGGCTGGTGGGACCAAAAGAGATGCAAATCAGCCCTGGAGACTGCCAGGAATTGCTGGCCAGGCCCTCTGAGTTGGTGTGCAGGCTCTGGGAGCCCCTCAGTCCAGCCTGCAGTGAGCCCTGGGTTTGGGGAGGGCAATGCCAAGCTGGCACAGACCCAAAGCTGCCCTGGCTCCCACTGCAGGGACCTGCTGGCTGATCCCACCATGGAGGGGTCTCCCTGGGCTTCAACACTGCTTTTTCCTGCTAAAAAAAGGTGGCAGGGAAAAACTGAGCCTTTAGATGTGCTCAGATCAAACAGATCAGACAAAAAGCTGAGACAGGCTCTCAGGCAATTTGGAATCCCATAATGGCCTGGGTTGGAAGGGACATTAAAGCCCATCCCATCCCACTCCTGCCATGGGCAGGGACACCTCCCACTGTTCCAGGTTGCTCCAAGCCCTGTCCAACCTGGTCCTGGACACTTCCAGGAATGGGGCAGCCACAGCTTCTCCATGGCCTCACCACCCTCCCAGGGAAGAATTCCTTCCAAATATCCCACCTAACCCTGCCCTCTGGCAGTGGGAAGCCATTCCCTGTGTCCTGTCCTGTCCTTCCAGGCTTTTATCCAAATTGGCTGAGCAGGGAGGTATTTTTCTTTAAGCAGGGTCCAGTCTGGCTGTCAGGAACAGAGTTTTCCAAGCTCCGCTACCAGGTGACACCTAAAGAAAAGCAGCCTCCATACTTCTTCTTTTTTTCCCCTTTTCCTTAAAGCCTCTTCCCCAGAACCTCAGCAGCTTCACAGCCAGGACAGCAACACCAGGGTGGTGGAAAGAAGGCAAAGCCCCATGTGAAACTCATCTCCCAACTTCATGCCAAGCCAGCCCAATTTTATTTGGGATGGCTCCCAACAACGCACTCAAATGGATTTTTCAAATTAATTTTCCAAGCTCAAGAATTCCAGCCAGAGGATGGAGACTCCCCTTGGAGAGCCAGAGGGCTCCTGCACATCTGCAGAGCCTTTCCAGGGGTTCCTGGGGCTGACAGACAAACCCAGGCAAACACAACACTCCCAGGTCAGCTCAAAATTGCAAACTCAGCACAGGAATTGCCCAAATTCAGCTAAATGAGGGGCACAACCGAACCCAGAGCAACCTCTGCAGCTGCAGCTCTCCAGCCACAGTGCCCTGGTGGCACCATCACTTGTGTCCCTATTTCCATACAGTATTTTTAGTAAAATCATCACCTACCAAGATAAATGACTGTGCAGGTGAAGAATCAGCCTGGGGTTTGGTGCTGGGTCCATTCCACCCCCTCTGCTGGGAGAGCTGCTGCACAGCTGGTGGCAGGAGAATCCAGGGCTGGTGGCCTCACAAACCTCTCAGTGCAGCTTCTGGACAAGCTTTTACTGTGAAAAAGAAAAGAATAATATTAAAAAAAAAAAAAAAAAGAAAATTAATACAGATCAAAAATTCCAGGTGTTGTAAGAGGTGCAGGTCTCCAGTCTGTTTGTGTTCCACTCTGTTTCTTAGCTCTGGGCTGTGTGGCACATCCAGCAGCTGCAGCGGGAGCTCCTCCATCAGCCCTGCATGGAAGTGATTTGCCTTTCAGAAAACCACAAACCAGTCAAAAGCAACTATTGACACCAGATGTCATTTGGGCTGAGGGGCCAGAGTGCCCAGAGCTGGTGGAGGGGAGCTGTGCATGATGTTAAACAGCTTTCAGATCTTCTGCTGGATTTGGAAAGACAAGTCTCTCCCAGCACAGCCCCTCAGAATCCCAGCTGACACAAAGCAGAGCTCTGCTGAGTCAGGGGCACTGCAAAACCTTCTCCAGCCACAGGATCTGCCCCACATTGTCAGCTCAGCATCCTGGGGTCCTCACTGCACTCTGCTCACTTCAAGACAATCCCAGTCCTGGCAGGACTGCCCTTCTGTTCAAGTTGCCAGGGTTTGATTTTCCATCTCTGATTTCCAGGAGATGGAATTCCATTGCTGTGGATGAGCGTGACCACTGCCCTCAGGGTTGCTGGTGGGTGTTCAGAGAGGGGGAGGGAACACCAGTGGGAAGGAGAGGAGGAAAGAGGCTGTGAAAGAATCATGGAATCATTAAGACTGGGAAAGACCTTCAAGATCATCAGGTCCAACCATCAACCAGCACCACCACCATGTTCTCAAGTGCCACACCTACACATTTGTGAACATTTCCATGGACAGTGACTCCCCCAGTGCCCTGGGCAGCTGTGCCAGTGCCTGACAGCCCTTTCCATGAAGAAGTATTTCCTAATACCCAATCTAAACCTTCCCATGCTCAGCTAGCACAAGGCAGCACCCTTTGACTGAAGGATCCAGCCTGCCCAGAGGTCCAACAGACCTTCTAGAAGTGCTCCAGATGCTTCTGTTTAAGTAGCCCAGTGTGAAAGTTCTCCTCATTCTCCTGCCCTCCACTGCCAACAAGGGCCTGTGAAGGCACATGGGCTGGGCTTCCTTCCTGCCCTGGGTGCAGAAGGACTTCAAGGAAGAGTTTAAGTCTCCAGATTGAGGAAAATCAAGGCTATTACCAATTTATTGGTTTCTTACACCTCTTTTGGTCACAGCCCTGTGGATTGGAGTGTAAATTGCAGCCAGCAGCAATAAGGAACTCATGAGACAACACCCTGGGGACAGAGCACGGAAATTCGGTGCCAGGTCCAGAAGCTCCCAGCAGGCAGGTGGAAGGTTTGCTGAGGCAGGGGTGGTTTGGACTGACACATTTTTCCATCCCAGACATTTTATCCTGTGCTTTCTACAGGCAGTTCTTGCTGGAACATTCCAGACTCCGCTTGGCAGAGAAGTGTTTCATCAGCGTTCAGCCTCTTAGGGGCTGTCTCTGAGGGAGCAGGTTCAGCCCAGCCATGGCAAGAGGTAATTTTGGCTGCTTAACTTGGGCTGATTAATTTTAACAGACTGATTAACAACAGATAGATACCACGTGGCCACAGCCAGAAAGTTTCATGGTCTTTGCTGAGACTGAAAGTCAGTGGGAAATGCTTTAAAATGCACCATTACTACAGGAGAGGTAAAAGCTTCCCTGCCCCAATGAGGGACTGGACTGGCCCAGGTTCCAGAGTGATTATTGCTCTTCTCTGTAAGGTCACTCAGTGTCACTGGATCCCTGAACTTCCCTTATAAAGCTGCAGAGGAAAAGACAAGAGCCAAAAGCTCCAGATCCTGGAGTCAGGGATCTGGATCACCATCATGCACAGTTTTCTGACCTTCTGCACCACCTCAAGGAGAAGGAGTTCAGGTCCTTCTCTCAGCACAACCTCTGTAAGGTGTTCAGCTCAAGGAGTTACCAAACTCTGTGAGAGAGAGACATCCCTTAGGCACAGAATCACACCCTGGTTTGGGTTGGAAGGACCTTAAAGCCCATCCCATTCCACCCCTGCCCTGGACAGGGACACCTCCCACCAGCCCAGGTTGCTCCAAGTTTATCCAGCCTGGCCTTGGATACTTCCAGGGATGGGGCAGCCACATTGCTCTGGATTTTTTAATTTGTTCTGAGACAAACAACCCCCCTGGAATGTCTTACCTCACATCATAAGACACAACAGCTGTGTTTCTGCAATACATTTTGCAATTCGGGAGTGCAGATGATCAAGGAAAAGGTTTTGAGATGAGATAATAACAAAATCATTTTGCATTCCTAAATCAATGCATGTGCCAGTTTTAAATTACATTTTTTAAAAGTGATCTTTACTCCAATAGTAAAGTGTACTGTTACATGAGTAACTGAAGGTCCAAGAGCAGGGCTGGCTCAGGGATTGAGTTTCCAAGTCACAGTAATGCCAATATTTTTGGAAAACATTGTTATAATTAGTCCAGCTAAAAAAGTAAAGAATTCTAGAACTGAACTCACATTGTAAGAATCTATTTTTGAGAAAATATTGCTTTTTTTTCCACACTGAGCAACCTGGGCTAGTAGGAGGTGTCTCTGCCCAGGCAGGGGGTGGAACTGGATGGGCTTTAAGGTCCCTTCCAACCTAAACTGGTTTAGGATTTCCTGGAGCATTTCCAGGCTTTATTACAGCACCATTTAGGTCTGAACTTCCACAGGTCTGACCTTCCCAACCTGCTCTGAGGTTGGCAGCAAAGAGCCAACGTCAGTGCCCTGACAGCCCTGGTGCTCATCCCCCTGCAGTCACCCAGGGGTGTCAGACACAAACCCAGCACCTCTCCCAAGGCACCAGCCAGGGCAGCCCCTCTCCACAGAGGGGTTTGCTCCAGCCCAGCCCAGCCCTTGGGCTTCCAGGCACCTCTTTTCCATCATTTCTCAGAGGGCACAGGCAGAGGGAGGAACACAGGATGAAGGAAAGGAGGGAGCCCATCCCCAAGAAACTGCTGATTAAAATTGCTCCCAATCCCCATTTCCTCCACAAACAAAACAGGCTGTGAAAGTCCAAGTCGGGCTGGATAAAATATCAGCCACGTGCCTGACTCGCAGCACTGGGCCTGAGGTTTGGGCAGCAGTTCAAGCCTTTCCCCCAGGAGTCTGTCCAAAGCCTCTTTGCCTCTGATGTGCAGTAATTTGGAAGCCTCTCAGGCTGCCGCTGGGATAACACAGGGGCCATTGTAAACACACACACACAGCTGAGCAGCACCAAACCACACAAACGTGGGCTGTGCACACACAAATAACCAGGCAGTATCCCCTGAAAAACAAAAATTAAACAGTTAATTGAAAGATGAATTAAAGGAAAAGATGAAATTGCTGAGCAGGTCTTAACAAAACTGGTGATTGTTTATTAAAGGAGTTGTGTTTCACCTCATTTTAATAAATGAAACATGCTTAAAATCAGGCCATGAGATTTCAAGAGCTCTGGGTAAGCTCCAGCCAGAGCCAGCTGTCAGCCAAGTGTGGGCACTGAAACCAGACCACAATTTCCATGGATGCTGTTTCAAATGTGCTGCTGCCAGCAGAGTATGTTTGGAAATGTAAGAGAGCATAACCAGGGCAGGGAGAGCTGGGAACCTCAGAGATAACCTGCTGGAGATGCAGGACCCAGCCTGGAGCTCTAAGCCCGAGCCACTGCTGCTTACCTGGCCCCTGCTTTGTGTGGGAAAGGAGAGGACTGGTTTTTTTGAGCCATGGGATCATTTTGGTTCCCTCCACTACAGTGGCCAGGAAGAAATCCATCTCACCTGTGAGACATGTCCCAGCTGGCTTCACTATGGAGCAGTTCTGGACCTGTCCCAGCTTTCAAGGCAGCCCAAAAATGAGTGTGTTCCTGGATGGCCTCAGGGGAAGGCACAGCCAGGTGTTGGCATCGTTCAGACATGGCCACGCTGTGAGATGGAGAGGCTCTGCCCAAGGATTTCCAGCTGGCCCTGCTCTACCCCATGGAAGGACAGCCATAACCTTTATTATTTCTTCCAAATTCCTCAGTAACCTCTGGGATTGTCCTCCATGGCCTGGGCAAGCAGATGAACCAACTCATGCCAGCAGGTGAGCAAAGAGCCACAGGCTTCACCAACTCACCTCACCTTCCCAGCCACAGCAACTCACCTTCCCTTCCTTCTGGAACTCCATCTGCTCTGAGAGGTGTGATGGGAGAGGTGACCCACCTCACACCAGAGCTGCTCTCTACCACAGCAAATGCTTTTCCTGGAGCAATCAAGTCTCTTCATACCTGACCCCAAAAGGACTTGAGATCTCCAGGCATTTCTGTCCACCCTGCCAAGCCCAGGTTGGGATTTAAAGAAAACAACAGCAAACCTGACTGTCAGGGTTAGAGATGTTGAGCATTTCCATCTTGCCACTGGGTGGATTTTGGGCAGAACCATCCCACATGTCCATGGGGAGAGTGAACCTCATTCCCAAAATGAGATAGCAAAGATTTCTCTGCAGTAATAAATTCATCTGGATAATAATGGGGTGGTTTCTGTCTGTTTTGTGACTGCACCATCTGCAAACAATATTTCCTTGAGCCGGAAGTGGCTGGAAAACGAAGAAACATTTCGGGTGAAGAGGCTTAAACTCTTTGCTCTTCCATCACCAGCATTATTTTGACCAACCTCATACTCAAAGCAATGCTCAAGATAAACAAAAGGGGTTGTCCAGGCCTTACGTGGGTCTTTGGTATCCACTGTAATCAAAGAGCTTATGGGGTGGGTCCCACCTAACGGGCCAGAAGGACTGATTAGAACCCTCTGAGTGATCCCTGCTCCAGCCAGGCCGATTCTGCAGGAAACAACCAATATGTCAGCACTGTCTCCTTGCTCAGACTGGATCCAAAGCCTGTCAAAGCCTGTGATTAGATTTCTCTGCTGCAGCAGCCTCTGGGCAGAGCAGCATCATCGGCCCCTCCTGGCCCATTCACAGCCTGGGCTGAGGCACTTCCCAAAGGAGGAGACTCTGCCAGGATTGTGCTGCTCCAAACCCACCACCAACCACGGTGCAGAGGAAGCTACAGTTCCTGGTGTTGAGCACATCTGGGCCAGTGTGCAGGAAAGGGTATAAAGCAGTTAAAACACCTAATAAAGCACTGAGGGAAGTGGAGAGCATGAATTTTATGTGAGTTCATCATGCATGAGGATTAATTTAATCAAGATAGCAACCAATGTGTGAACCTCCACTGCAAATTCCTCAAATCTTTGTCCTTGACCTTGCATGAAAGGCTTTGCTTTAAGCCCTCAAGAGTGTGAGTTGAGACAAAAGAGGGTCTGAGTCTCCCTTTGTCTGGTGACCTACCCTGATTTTGAGCAGTACTTTATCCAGTAGAGATTTCTATGTCGTGCATGAAGCAATCAGGACCTTGCATTCAGCTGCCCCAGATTCACCACTACATAGAAAAGCCTCTAACCTGGACTGGGAATGGGTTCAAATTTCAGCCTCCTTTGGATTGAAGATCCTGTCTCAAGTTGGAGCAGGTTGTCCAGAGAAGCTGTGGCTGCCCCATCCCTGGGAGAGCCCAAGGCCAGGCTGGACAGGGCTTGGAGCAACCTGGGCTGATGGGAGGTGTCCCTGCCCATGGAAGGGGTGGGATGGGATGAGCTTTAAGGTCCTCCCAAGCCCAGGCTGCCAAGGAACACCCAAGCTGAGCTGGGAGCGTTGCAGGAGGGCAGGACCTGCACAGGACCCACACACACAAACACTAAGGAGTCTCTGCAGGCTTCAGGGGCTGGTTTTTATGTCAGGAACATGAGGAGCACATGGGCTGCAAAGGCATTCCCATCATGCATCTCCCAGGAACTCAGCAACAGGACAAGGGGGCATGGGCTCAAGCTCTGCCAGGGGAAATTGAAGTTGGAGAGCAGAAAAAAATTCTTTGCAGAGAGAGTAATTAGGCACTGGAATGGGCAGCCCAGAGCGGGGGTGGATTCCCCATCCCTGGAGGTTTTTAAGGTGAGATTGGCCATGGCACTGAGTGCCATGATCTGGTAAAGAGACTGGAGTTGGACCAAGGGTTGGACTTGATGATCT
>JAWWEV010000258.1:0-16479 GCA_035583235.1 Hafferia zeledoni
GAGAACACAAGCAGGAGAGCATGTGGATCAATACAGGGATTTCTGGAATGGAAAGCTGAATATGCAAACAGGGGGCATTGGGTTTAATTTATCACTTTCACCTCTTTCTGCTTTGAAATTTAGTTAATAGCATATTACTTGTTTAGAGATTTAAGGAAGAAAATGTCACCAAGCATTATGAAATGTATATATAATTGCATAGAAATCAAGGAAAACAACCTATGTATCTTTGTTTTGAAGCCTGCAGATACTGGGGCTATTTGGCATGATGCACAGTGGTGTCAGTTGATGTGGGATTATTGGTGTCAGTTGATGTGGGGGTTTTTAAACCTGAAACGAGTATTGAATGTTTATAGCCAGTCTCTCAATAGTGCTCAGGAATTCAGGGTCAGTTCTCCCCTCCCTCCAGCCGCCCTTGTGGTGCTGCTGAACAGCCAGTGCCAGGCCCCCCGTGGGCACTCACATCTTCCTCCTGCTCCTGGCAAAGCCCTCTGTGCCCAAGAACAAACCCCCTGACATCAAGTCCTTGTGTAGGATGTCACTTACAGGACCAGGTGGCATTCCTTGGGTAGCATCCTGTGCACTGGGGGCTGTCCCAGCCCTTGACCACTTGGGGTTTATTCTTTCCAAAAATACACTTACCCTGAAGAGTGAGGCAGCCCCTTGGAATGGGAACGTAGCAATCCTGGGGGAGCCCACGGCGGGGCACAGCCTGGGGGAGCCCACGAGGGATGTCCTTGGGCAGCGGGTTCTCCCTGGCAGCAGCAGGCAGAGCTGCCTCGCCCTGAGCTGCGGGACACGGCGAGGAACACCCAGCCCATCCCCTGCTGGGCCCTGCTCAGCGCTGGCATCTTCCAGCCCTTTCGTTGGGATCACCCCAAGACACTCCGGGAGTGTTCCCGGTGCCTTCACTGTGCCCGCAGCACTGACCGGCACCGCTCGAGGCAGCACAGCAAACCTGTATTGGGATAATAGAATATTGCATTATTAGGATCAATCCAGGATTCAGGCAGGCTGCATTGCATGGCTTCGATTCAGGGGAGGCTGGGAATTGTTTTGTTCCCACCTGGAATCTCTTGGTGCCTGTAGGACAGAAAGATCCAAGGACCTGCCCCAGCACAGCAAACCTGTCCATTTTGGGCACAGGATTTCCCAAACACACCTTACCTGTGCTTTCCCAACAAACCTTTTTCAGGTGTGAGCTCGAGCTGCTGGGGCCAAACAAGGTCTGCAGTGGGGATACAGAAGAATAACACCTGCACCTGTTTAGGGAGACAAAACAGGGCTCATCCAGGCAGTTCCAGGCCTGGAACAGAAAGCCCCAACCCCGCGGTTTGGGGATCCGGAACAGCCCCCCAGCCCTACCCGTGCTGGGCACACAGAGCCGGGGCCGGCTGGCAGGGCTGGGCCCCGACTCTGCGGGGCAGGGGCTGAGAGTGCAAGGCAAGCCTGACCTAGGTGGGTCCTGCAGCCCCGACACGGCCCCGGGAGGCTCCCGGGGAGGTTCCGAACCATCCCCGCGGCTGCTCCCGACACGGGCAGGGCCCTCCGGCGCGGTCCCGGGGCATGAGGCGGGTCTGCGCCGGGATGTGCCTTCCGAGCGGTTCGCGGCCGGTGCCGCTCCAGGACTGTGTCCGCAGTGCCGGGCAGGGCAGACGGTGCGGGGCAGCCCCGGCACCGCCGGTGGGTTCCAGCCTTTATTCGGTACCTGCGCGGAGAGACCCCGAGACCGGCAGAGACATGCGATAATCCCCGGGACCGGACAGAGAGCCGCGACCATCCCCCAGAACGGACAGAGAGCCGCGACCACCCCCGGGACCGACAAAGTCCCGGCGGGGCCGTGCCGGGAGTGCGGACGGGAGTGGGGAAGGACCGCGGGGCTCGGGCACCTCCAGCCCCGGAGCGCGGCTCCTCCTGCCCGCGGCAGCGGGACTGGGACGGGGCTCCACAGGCTCGGGAAGCGATGGATCCAGGGCTGCGACTCCACAAGTGCGGCTGAATCCTGGGACGGGACCCGCAGGGGCAGCAGGACCGATCCGTCCTTCCTTCTATCTCCGAGCGCTTATTAAGAACTGCCCCGGGCGCGGCGCTGCGGTAAAAGCGGGGCGAGGGAGGGGCGGGGCCGGCACAGGTGTGCGGGACAGGGCCGGCACAGGTGTGCGGGTCCAGAGAGCGCATGCGCAAGGCGGGGCTGCATAGGTGTGCGCGGTCAGGGAGCGCCTACGCGGGGCGGGGCGGAGAGTATTGGAACCCCCGGGAAACGCCCCGCGCTGTTCGCTCGCTCAGTCGGCGCTCTCCGCGGGTGCAGGTGAGGCACGGGGTCCTCGCTTCTCGCTCCTATTCCTTTCTATTTCTCTGTATCTCTTCTGCGTTTTTATTTCTCTATACCTCTCATATCTCCCCTCCCTTTCTTCCCTCTCCTATTCCCTACACCTACCCCCTACCCGCCTCTCCTCTCTAGCTCTCTCCTCCCTCTCCCTCAAACTCGCTCTCTGCCCCCCCCGTCCCTGCCCGCTTGGGCAGCCCAGCCCACCCCTGTCCCCTTCGGCCCTGCCCTTCCTGCACCTGCCCGTGCCCCTGCACCTCTTGCCCTGGCATCTTCATGCTTGGCCTGTCCCTCCTGTCCCCCCAGCCCGGCCTCCCTCTGCTCCCTGTCCCCCTGCACACCCCGGTCCCTTTCCTGCCTTCCTCTGCCCTACGTGCCCCTCTTCACCTGGCGTCCCTTCACCTCCCTGCCTGCTCCCTCTGCATCCCTCTACCTGCCTTCCATACCCTTCTGTCTCCCCCATACGCTTTTCTCTTTCTTATTCTCTGTTCCCTGTACTGCTCTTTCCTCTGTACCCCTGTCCCCGACTCTGTGTCCACACAGCCGCGCGTTGGGGGCACCAGTTTAATAAAGCCTCGAGGGCCTAAAATGTAGTTTAGATGCTGCATTTGCTGCTGAAAAGTGAAAAGATGAAAATTCTTGCGGAGAAAATGTATTAGGGCTCAAAAACTTCTTCTTGGAGAGGGAGTGAAGGCAGAGAATATGCATCTGAGGTCACCGGGCTGCACCCTTCTCTTTGGTTAAGAAGAGGAATCGTTCCGGAGAATACGCTTCTCTCCCAAATTGTAGTTTAGAGGCTGCATTCTCTGCAGAGAAGTGAAACACGAGGTATAGGAGACAAAAAGCTTCTTGTCCTTGGAGAGAGAGTGAAGACAAAGAATATGTATCCCAGTTGCCTGCCCTGCACCTTTCTCTCTGGGTGAAACTGTAGTATTTTAGGAGGAGAGGGTTCTCTCCCAAAATGTAGTTTAGAGGCTGCCTTCTCTGCCAAGAAGTGAAAGATGAACATTCCTGCAGACAAATGGTATCAGGGCACAAAGGGTACTTTTTCTTGGAGAGTGTCTGAAGGCATAGCAGATGCTCCTGAGATCCCCGGCCTGCAGCTTTCTCTCTGTTTAAAAAGCAGAATCGTTCTGCAGAATCAGCTTCTCTCCCAAATTGTAGTTTAGAGGCTGCATTCTCTACAGAGAAGTGAAACAGAAGGTAAAGGGCACAAAAAGCATCTTGTTTTTGGAGAGTGAGTTAAGAGAAATCATATACATCTGAGAAGCCTGCCCTGCAGCTTTCTCTCTTGGTGAAAAGCATAATAGTTTATGAGGAGAGACTTCTTTCCTGAAGTGTAGTTTAGAGGCTGCATTTGCTACCGAGAAGTGAAAAGATGAAGATTCCTGCAGAGAAAAGGTTTCAGGGCACAAAATCTTCTTCTCCATGGAGAGTGAGTGAAGTCATGTAAATGTCAGTAGCCTGCTCTGCAGCTTTCTCTCTGGTTGAAAAGCCAAATCGATTATTATAAGAAGCTTCTCTCCCAAATTGTAGTTTAGAGGCTTCATTCTCTGCAGAGAGATGAAACAGAAGGTATAGCAGACAAAAAGCTTCTTGATCTTGGGAGAGAGTGAAGACAAAGAATATGCATCTGAGTTGTCTACCCTGCACCTTTCTCTCTGGGTGAAAAGCATAAGAATTTATGAGAAGAGGCTTCTCTCCTAAAAAGTAGTTTGAGCTTTGTGCCAAGATAAAAGGTGGCAGCCTTGGGCTCTCAGGTGCCAATGATGTATCTCCATTAACACTATAAAAGCAGCAATCTCTTTCTGTCTTGGTACCTTTTCCCTACAGTCTGAGGACACAAAAAGCTTCTTGCTGTTGAAGAGTGAGTGAAGCCAAAGCATATGCATCTGAGATCCCACACCTGCAGCTTTCTCTCATAGTGAAAAACTTCTATTCCTAATTATAGTTTAGAGGCTGCGTTCTCTGCGGAGATGTTAAGCAGATGAAGTCTTTCACAGAGAAAAGGTATTAGGACACAAAAAAGCTTCTTGCTCTTAGAGACAGAATGAAGACAAAGCATATACATCTGTGATCTGAGACCTGCAGCTTTCTGTCTTAGGCAAAAGAATAATCGTTTATTAGGAGAATCCTCTCTATGAAATTGTAATTTAGAGGCTGCGTTCTCTGCCAAGAAGTGAAACAGATGACGATTCCTGCCAGATAAAAAGTGTGAGGACACAAAACATTGATTGCTCTTTGAGAGTGAGAGAGGACAAAGCATATGCATCTGAGATCCCAAGCCTGCAGCTTTCTGTCTGAGTGAAAATATAATCCTATATTCGGAGACGCTTGTTTCTCAAATTGTAGTTTAGAGGCTGCATTCTCTGCCAAGAAGTGAAACAAATGAAGATTTCAGCCAGACAAAACGTATGAGGAGAAAAAAAGCTTATTGCTCTTGGAGAGTGAGTGAAGACAAAGCATATGCATCTGAGATCCAAGGCCTGCAGCTTTATCACTGGGGTAAAAGCTTATTACCTTAATTGTAGTTTAGAGGCTGCCTTCTCTGCTGAGGAGTGAAACCGATGAAGATTCCTGCCAGAGAAAAGGCATGAGGACACAAAACCTTCTTGCTCTTGGAGAGTGAGTGATGACAAAATACATGCATCTGAAATCCGAGGCCTGTAGTTTTCTCTCTAGGTGAAAATCATAATCTTTTATTAGTAGTCACTCATCTCCAAAACGGTATTTTAGAGGCTGCGTTCTCTGTTGAGAATGAAACAGATGATCATTCTTCCAGAGAAAAGGTCTGCAGCTATCTCTCATGGTGCAAAGGTGGTCTCCCAAATTGTATTTCAGAGGCTGCGTTCTCTGCCAAGAAGTGAAACAGATGAAGTTTCCTCCAGAGAAAAGGTATAAGCACAGAAAAAGCTTCTAGCTCTTGGACAGTGAGTGATGACAAAGCATATTCATCTAAGATGTCACACCTGCAGCTTTCTCTCTGGGTTAAAATCATAGTCATTTATTAGGAGAAGCTTATATACCGAAATTGTTCTTTAGAGGCTGCGTTCTCTGCCAAGAAGTGAGAAGGATGAAGATTCCTGCCAGAGAGAAGGCATGAGGACACAAAAGCTTCATGCTCTTGGAGAGTGAGTGAAGACCAAGCATATGCATCTGTGATCCTAGACTTTCAACTTTGTCTTGCTGAAAAGCTTATCTCCTAAATGCAGTTTAAAGGCTGTGTTCTCTGCCAAGAAGTGAAAAGATGAATTTTCTCTCAGAGAAAAGTTGTGAGGACACAAAATCTTCTTGCTCTTGGAGAGTGAGTGAAGACAAAGCACATTCATCTGCGGTCACAGGCCTGCCTCTTTCTCTCATGGTGCAAAGCTTATCTCAAAAAATTGTAGTTTAGAGCCTGCGTTCTCCGCCAAGAAGTGAAACAAATGAAGATTCCTGCCAGACAAAAGGTATGAGGACACAAAAAGCTTCATGCTCTTGGAGAGTGAGTGAACAGAAAGCATATGCATCTGAGAACCCAGGCCTGCAGCTTTCTCTCTGGTGAAAGACCCAATTGTTAAGGAGGAGAAGCTTATCTCCCAAATTGTAGTTTAGGGGCTGCGCTCTCTGCCAAGAAGTGAAACAGATGAAGATTCCTGACAGAAAAAATGTCTGTGGACAGAAAAAGCTTCTTCCTCTTGCAGTGTGAGAGAAGACAAAGCATATGCATCTGGGATCCCAGCCCTTCAGCTTTCTCTCTGGGTGAAAAGCATAATCATATATTAGGAGAAGCTTCTCTCCCACACTGGAGCTTAGAGGCTGGGTTCTCTGCCGAGAAGAGAAACAGATTAATTTTATTCCAGAGAATAGGTATGAGGACAGAAAAAGCTTCTTGCTTTTGGAGAGTGAGTGAAGAAAAAGTATATGCATCTGAGATCCTACGCCTGCAGCTGTCTGTCTTGGTGAAAATTGCAATAGTTTTTAGGAGAAGCTTATCTCCCAAATTGGTGTTTAGAGGTTGCATTCTCTGTTGAGAAGAGAAAAAGATTAAGTTTCATCCATACAAAAGGTATGAGGACAAAAAAGGCATCTTGCTCTTGGAGAGTTAGTGAAGACAAAGCACATACATCTGAGATCACAGGCCTTCAGCTTTCTCTCATGGTGAAAAGCTTATCTCCCTAATTGTAGTTTAGAGGCTGCATTCTGTGCCAAGAAGTGATACAGATTAAGATTCCTTGCAGACAAGGAGGTATGAGGTCAGAATAAGCTTATTCTTCTGTGAGAATCAATGAAGATAAAACGTATGCATTTGAGATCCCAGCCCTGTAGCTTTCTCTCATGGTTAAAAGGTTTTTTGCCAAACTAGAGTTTAGAGGCTTCGTTCTCTGACAAGTGAAACAGATGAAGTTCCTTCCAGAGAAAACGTATAAGGACACAAAAACCTTCTCGCTCTTGGAGAGTGAGTAAAGACAAAGCATATCCATCTGAGATTCTAGGCCTGCAGCTTTTACTCTTGGTTAAAAGCTTATTTCCCAAATTGTAGCTTAGAGGTTGTGATCTCTGCCAAGAAGTAAAACAGTGAAACCTTCCAGAGAAAAGGTATGAAGACACAACAATCTTCTTGCTCTTGGAGAGTGAGTGATGACAAAGCATATTCATCTGAGATCCCAGGCCTGCAGCTTACTCTCTGTTTGAAAAGCATAATTGTTTATCAGGAGAAGCTTATGTCGGAAATTGCAGTTTAGAGGCTGCATTCTCTGCCAAGAAGTGAAGGAGATGAAGTTTCTTCCAGAGAAAAGGTATGAGGACACAAAATCTCCTTCTCTTCAACAGCGGGTGAAGAGAAAGCATATGCATTTGAGATCCCAGGACTGCAGCTTTCTCTTACGGTGAAAAGCTTATCTCCCAAATTGTGGTTTAGAGGCTGCATTGTTTGCCAAGAGGTGAAACAGATGAAGTTTCTTCCAGAGAAGAAATATGAGGACACAAAAAACTTCTTGCTCTTGGAGAGTGAGTGAAGCCAAAGCATATGCATGTGAGATTCCAGGCCTGCAGCTGGGTTAAAAGTAGAATTGTTCCGCAGGAGAAACTAATCTCCCAAACTGTTGTTTAGAGGCTCCAATCTCTGCTGAGAAGTGAAACAGGTGAAGATTCCTGCCAGAGAAAGGTATGAGGACACAAAAAGCTTTTGCTCTTGGAGAGTGAGTGAAGAGAAAGCATATGCATCTAAGATCCCAGGCCTGCAGCTTTCTGTGTTGGTGAAAATCCCAATTGTTCCTTAGGAGAAGCTTATGTCCCAAATTGTATTTTAAAGGCCCAGTTTTCGGTCAAGAAGTGAAAAATGAAGATTCCTGCCAGACAAAAGCTATCAGGACACCAATATCTTGCTTTTTTGTAGAGTGCATGAAGACAAAGTATATGCAACTGAGATCCCCATTCTGCAGCTTTCTATCTTGGTGAAAAGCACAATGGTTCCTTAGGAGAAGCTTATCTCCCAAATATGAGTTTAAAAGTCCCATTCTCTGCCGAGAAGTGAAACAGATGAAGATTCCTGACAGAGAAAAGGTCTGAGGACAGAAAAAGCTTCTTGCTCTTGGAGAGTGAGTGAAGACAAAGCATATACATATGAGATCCCAGACCTGCAGCTTTCTGTCTTGGTGAAAAGCGCAATGTTCCTTAGGAGTAGCTCATCTCCCAGATATGAGTTTAGAGGCCCCGTTCTCTGCCGTGAAGCAATGCAGATGAAATTTTTTCCAGATAAAAGGTCTGAGGACACAAAAGCTTCTTGCTCTTGGAGAGTGAGTGATGACAAAGCATATGCATCTGAGATCCCAGGCTTCAGCTTTCTCTCTTGGTGAAAAGCATATCGTTCCATGTCTTCCATACCCGTCTCTCGCCCTGACTTTTCTTCTTCTCTCTTACCTTTCCTTTTTCTTACTACATCTCCCTTGCCTTGTAGTGCTTTTTTGCACCCATCTTCCACCTCTATTTCCCTATACCTTTTTTCCTTGGCCATGTCTTACCTTGCTTACACCTGCTTTGCCCTGCCTTCCCTTACCTAAAATTTATGGGTGTTGGCTTGCCTTCCTCTTCATCGACTTCCATGGGTTGCCTAGCCCTGCCTCTTCTTTGGCCTACCCGTACCTTGTTTTACTTTGCCCTCCTCCTCCTCTTGCCTTGCCCTGAGTAGCTCTACTCTGCCTTATGTACACCTCCCTAACCTTGCTTTCCCTACTCTTGCATTGCCTTGCCTTACCCGCACCTCTCATTACTTGCCTTGCCTTCTGTTCCCTTGCCTTGCTTTGCCTTGCCTACAACTTTCTGCCCTTCCCTTACCTACTACTCTCCTGCCTTGCCTACCCCTCCTTGCCTCCTTGCCATCTGCCACCTTAATTGCCTTGCCTATCCATCCCCTTCTTTAATTTCGGGTAGCACTTTCTTGCCTGGCCTTGCTTTGTGTTGCCTGCTCCTCCCCTTCCCTTGCATGGTAAGAAAGGGTAAGCAAGGCAGGGGTAAGTGAGGCACAGTAAGGGAAGGGCAGAAAAGAAAAGGTGGTGGAGCAGTAGGCAAGGCAAGAGAAGGCAAGGCAAAGCAATGCGCAGCAAGGGAGGGACAGGCAAGGACATGCAAGGGAAATGTAGGAGAGCCAAACTGAGGCAAGAAAGGGGTAGGCAAGGCAAGAAGAGTCAAGGGACTTGTGTGGCATGGTAAGGACAGGCAAGGTATGTGTAGGCAAGGGAGAGAAGGAAAGGGTAGGCAAGGACAGACCTATGCAAGTATGATGCAGACAAGACAAGGCTAGGCAAGGGAAGTTAGGGAAAAAAAAAGCAAGTCTGGCATGGTTAGGAAAGGTGAAGCAAGGCAAGGGAGGGGCAGTCAAGAAGAGGCAAGGCAAGGGAGGGGAGAGAAAGGCATGGCTCGGCAATAGGCAAGGAAAAGCAATGGAAGTCAAAGGAGGTGTAGGCAAGGCATCAGTAGGTTAAACAAGGCAAGGCACTGGGACAGATAAGGCAAGCATTGACAAGTTAGAACGAGACTGGAGTAGGCAAGCCAAAGCAAGACAGGGCTTGGGAAAGCAAGTCAAAGGAAGAGGCTGGGAGACAAGATACAGCAATGGAGGGGTAGGTGAGGCCATGCAAGGCCAAGGAGGGGTATATGAGGCAAGGCAAGAGACAGTTAGGCAAGGCAAGGGAGAGCAGAGGAAGGAATGGCAAGGCAAGTCATGGGTAGTTAAAGCAAGGAAAGAAAGGTGGTTTAGGCAAGGCAAGAGCAGGAAGTGAGGAGCAGAAAAGATAAGGCAAGAAAGGGATAAGCAAGGGAAGGCACGGGAAGGGAGGGGTAGGCAAAGCAATGCAACTCAAAGGAGGGGCAGGTAAGGAAAGATAGGGCAAATGAGGTTAATGGCAGGCAAAGCAAGGAGATGGAGTGGTGGTGGAGGCAAGGCAAGGTTGAGGAGGCAAGGTCATGCAAGGCAAGGAGGAGTAGGCAAAATGAGGAGAAGGAGAAAGAGGCCATTCACTTTAGAGTTGGACTCAATGATCTTTGGTACCTTCCAACTCAGCATATTCTGTTAAATTTGTGAAGACAAGGGCAAGTCCAGGGAGGGGTAGGAAAGGCAAGGCAAAATCATTGAGGGGAAGGCAAGGCAATAAAAGGCCAGGGGCAGGTAGGGAAGGCAAGGTAAAGCCACAAAGTTGTAGGCAAGGTAAGGCAGGAAAAGGGAGAGGAAAGTAAGTCACATGCAGTGAGAAGCAGGCAAGGCAATACAATTCCAAGCAAGGAGGTAGAAGGAAAGTCAAAGCAAGGGATGGGTATGCAAGGCCATGCAATGCAGGAAAGTTAAGGCAAGGCAGAGGAGAGGGAGACCATTTCCTTCTGAGTTGGACTTGGTGATCTTTATGAGGCAATGTAAGTCAAAGGAGGTGAATGCAAGGCCAGGAAAGGAGGGGTAGGCAAGTCCAGATGGGCGATCGGCATGAATAATAACGCAAGGCAAGGGATGGGGGTAGGGAAGGCAAGTGAGAGGCAGGAAATGCAAGGCAAGGCAACACAAGGCAAGGGAAGTGCAGTCAAATCACAGAAAAGCAAGGGAAGGAAGGCGAGGCAAGACAAGGCAATGGTGGGGTAGGCAAGGCAAGGCTAAGAAAGGGAGGGAAAGGGTAAGGCAAGGCAAGGAATAAAGCAGGAGTGCAATGGCAAAGCAAGGCAATGGTAGGCAAGGCAATGCATGTCAAGAGATACACATGACAAGACAAGGCATGGGATGGGTATGAAAAGGAGGTATTTACAATGCAATTCAAAGCAAGGAAAGGGAGTAGTTGCCCCCTTCCTCCATCCCTTGAGCCCTGGAGAGGTCTGCTGTCCAAGCCTGGGTGTTCCAGATTCTGGGAAAAGCTGAGTGTCACTTCCTGAATGGCAGCAGAGGTTTGCGGGCAGGTACATCTACAAGCAGGAGCAGCTCGTCCACTTCACCAGTGAATTGGGCACTTTGTGGAGAACACTTCTTATGGAGACATGCAGGCCAGGCACTGGAACAGTCAGCTGGAATTGCTGGAGAACAGATGGGCTCAGAGAGACATGAACTGCTGACACAACTGTGAGATCATCATCACTGGGAGGTGAGAGATGTCTGTGGGCTATAATTAGAAGAATGAAGATCACCAGTGTTGCTTGTTGCTACCAGTAGTGATTGGGCAGAGCAGGTGAGATTTCTAGGGACCTAACGTCAACAGATCTGCTTTTTCCAATGAATTTCCAACATTGGCCTGCATCCCAAAGGATGTTCCTCCCCCTGTGTTCACCCAGATGCCTACAGGTTCCCAGGAGAATGTGAAGACCACAAGCCGGTGGTGTTCCCAATGCAGATCACTGGGAACATGGCTCACCAGGTCTCTTTGCAATGTAGCAGTGGAAGACCCTCTCCTCCATGTTCTTTTTGCTGATTCTTGATGACATGGGAGCTGCTCCAAAACCCCTTTGCACACTAGCAGGGTGTCTCCCCTGTGTGCAGGTGCTGGTGGGGGATGAGGTTGAAGCTGTTGCAGAAGCTCCTCCCACATTCCAAATGCTACTTGGGTGTGCTTTGTTGTGCTTGTTTAGGCAACGCTTCATCTTGACCATTGAAAAGTGCATAGTCATTTTGATGAACACCCTGCCGCCAGCAAACCAGATTTGCCATCATGGCACAGGGTACAAAACGAAAGGGCTTTTTTAAAAGACAGATGTATGACTGGATATTGCTGGCTGGGAACAGTTACCTTATGGTATTTTGGCCCCTGAGAGGTCGTGTTATGACTTGTGTAAGAATTGGGATTCCTGTTTGAAGGAGGCAGAACTGCTTGATGTAGTGAAATGTTTCCAAAAGGTTTCAGTAGAGAAACACAAAGGAAGTGAATGCTCCAGCAAGATGAGGATGGATTTTACTGGCCTCATATTGAAAGGAGTATCAACAGAAATAACAAATGTGTAAGGATAGGTTTAATTCAGAGGAGCAAGTATGTGAATTGCAGGGGAAAATGCTTCCATTGCAATGTCAAACTCGACCATTAATGGACAAGTTGGACACTTCTCAAACAGTAGTAGAAAAAGCAGCTGTCCAGGTAGCCCACTAAAATACTGAAAGCTAAAGGTTCAAAGTAAATAGAAAAACTTCATGCTGTGATTGCGGAGGCAGGGATGGACTGGGATCCTGAAAAACGGGATGGAGATATCTGGTATTCAACCGATTTAGATAGTAGTTGGGAGGGTGAAGTGTTTGCTGAAGCAAAGCCAATAATACAAAGGAAATTGGAAGCTGATCCTAGTGGTTGTCCAGTTAGGTGTGATGTCATGGAAGATTTTACACAGCAAGAAATAAATTATATGATAGATAGATTTAAGATTTAGCCTGGAAAATCTTCAATTCAATTTGAAATAGGATGATTGAGAGTGCTTCACATGCATGTAAGAGTTTTTCTGACTTTACTGATAAAAGAAACAGGAAACTCCATAGGAGAAGTCACAAAAGAAAATCCAACAGTTAGAAGATTTGGGGAAATGGGGACCCAAACGACGTAGGAGAGGGTAATAACAGGAATTGTGAGGTGATAGAGAATTGAATCTCCTGAAAGAAAATGTTTGCTTCCTTGCTGAAAGATGGCATGGATCAAGATAAGACGGATGGGCTCCCCACTAATGAGATGTAGAGATTAGACAAGAAGTGTGAGTTAAGCAAACCTGTTCAAAAAGTAAAGAATTCCATCTCAGGTCAAAAAGATGACATGATGGATGGAGCAATTGGACCTACTTCACCCCTCCATGAACCTCAAAGAGACAGTACCCTGGCCAGTGGAGGATTCCCTCATTGGTGAGTCCACGGTTCTGGGGAACAAAGATAAAGGGGATGGGATCAGTATGCTGCTCTCTATTATGGTAGCCCTAAAATGTTGAGAGGGCAAAAAAATTTGATTACAGGATTAGGTGGCAAACAAATTGAAGTCATACAGGATAAAAATTGAGATGAAAATTGGCCGTCAGCCAAAGTAAACTCCTCCAGTGAGGATTGTTCCTGTCCCTGAATAGAGAATTGGAATTGATATTTTAAAAGCACTGACTTTACACTTACCTGATGCGAAGTATCAATTTGAAACAGGACATGCATATCAGCCTGGCCAGTTTTAGCTGGGAAAGGTAAAATATCTCTGGTACAAATCCCACCTGCCACCAAAGGAGTAACAAATGAACCAACATCATATACCAGGAGGACATGAAGAAATCTTGCAGACCAGTAAGGATTTACTAGATGTTGAAACCAACAGCCAATGCCTTTAATAATCCTATCTGGCCTGTTAAAAAGAATGATGGAATGTGGCAAATGACAGCAAACTATAAGGAGCTTGACAAATTTACCCCACCACTGACAACTGCGGTACCAGATACTGTCACTGCCCAAGAGCGCCATATATATTCCTGCCCCAAAGACCAACAGCTTTAGGGCCTCCTCAAGGAGCGAAGTCCTGTCCAAAGAAGCTGTTTTCTTGTTTAAGTTCTATAGAAGCTGGGCTAAGATGGAAAAATCAGGACACTGCCTCCTCCAAAACCAGCATTCATTCTAAAGCATGCTGGAGTTCCTTTTTGCTTCCAGGAATTTTCACCTCTTCCAGAATAGTTCTTGTGTCAGGGGAAATGTATAGAGCTTCTCCTCTCCAGCATATACACTAACACTTGCGTTTCCTTGCCATGCCTGACCTTGCCTTGAGGATGCATCCCTTGCCTTGCCCTGCCTACCTCTTTTGTGCCTGGCCTTGCCTGCCAATCCTTTGACTTCCATTGCCTTTCCTGCCATTCCTTTGACTGGCCTTGCCTTGCCTGTCTCTCTACTGACTTCCTTGTATTGCCTACAACCAACCTGTTTTCTTTGAATGTTTTCTACAGACAGAAAGGCCAAAAAACACATAATGGCTCCTTCTTCTCGAAGCTCAGACACCTCAAAGTGCCCTCATAATGCACTTCATTCTAAAAATAGGTCTGGCCTCATAAAGCCCGTAAACATCATCACAGCACTGTCCTCATAGAGCCTCTTAATGTCATAATGCTGCTGTCATCATAAAAACCATAAACCTCACAGTGGTGCTCTGCTCATAAAGCCCACAAATCCCAAACAAGCCCTGTGCTTCTATTGCCCTTAAACCTCAGACTGGAGCTCAAATCCTGAAAGAGCTGTCCTCATAAAGCCCATAAACTTTGTAAGAACACTGTCCTCATCAAGCCAAAAACCTTATAATGGGCCTCACACTGGAAAGGAGCTGTTGCAATAAAGCCCATAAACCTCATAAGGATACTGTCCTCAAAAACCCCCTAAACCTCATAAAGCAGCTCTCCTCACAAAGGCGCTGTTTCATAAAGGCCAGAAACCTCATAAAAGAATTGTCCTCTTAAAGCCTGTAAAGCTCATCTTGACACTGACCTCATCAAGGCCAGAAACCTTATAGGAGTGCTGTCTTAATAAGGCACATAAAACTCATCATGGGGTGACATCATAAGGCACTGTCCTCACCACGCCCACAAATCTCATAGTACCAGTGTCCATATAAAGTCCTTAAACCTCAGAATGCTGCTGGCCTCAGAAAGCTCCTAAGCCTTATAATGCCCATGTCCTCATAAAGCCCATCGAGCTCAGCAAAGACGCTATCTCTATTAAACCCACAAATCTCAGAAAGGCGCTGTCCTCAGAAAGCCCATAAACCTCACAATGAGATTGACATCATGAATGGGCTGTTTGCATGAAGCAGAAAGACCCCGTCAAGGTGCAGGCCCCATCAAGGCGCTGTTTTCACAAAGCCCAGAAGCCTCATCATGGAGCTCAAACCATAAAGCCCAGAAACCTCATAAACGCTCAGTCCTCCTAAAGGCCATAGACCTCAGAATGGTGCTATCCTCAAAAGGCCACATTAAGTCTTAGGAACAATGTGCCCATAAACACCATGAACTTCAAAATTATGCTTTCCTCATAAATTCCAGAAACCACATAATGGTGCTGTCCTCGTAAGAGTCACCACCCCATAAAAGAACTGTCTTCAAAAAGTCCACAAATTACACGTGCAAATGGCATGTATTACACAACTGCAAAAAGCATGTACTACAAGCAGTACTAGTCCGTCATATATCCTGCTGACTGTGTCAATTTATGTATCAGTTTGTTTCGGATACATGTCCAGAATAAAGATAATCAGAGTCATAAAATACTAAAACAGTATTTATTGCAATACTAGCCAGCAAAAGAGAATAAAAAGGATGAAATACTTAATATAAAAGAGAATAAAAAGGTTAAAATACTTAATTAAAGGATACAACAGGATGCAATATAGTTTCTGCTGCAGTGGTTGCTTTCTATCACCGATGCTTACTTGAGCAGACAGGCCAGGACTACGAGGATTGGCCAGGAGCTGGATGGCATCCAGCTGGATGGTTTAGTGAACATCCCTAAAGAACCAACAAGGTCTTGGTGGAAGGATGGCTGTCGCTCAGCTGCCCCACTCCTGGTGTCCTTATTTATCAGCTCTCATTATACTACGTAGTGGCAAATACACAGTATAAGGTGATGCCTGGGAGGCAGCCAAACACTTAATTACATAAATAGCAACAGTCTGTGCATGCTCGCCTGTTGGGTAGCTCTCTTACGACCCGTGCCTACATATTCTTTCTCCTACCATCAGCTTTCTCACCCCTCTGTATGACCTCTACTATTGTGTTCCAAGGGTATTTGTATCTATCTGGAGGCGTGTAGCCAAGCGAGAGAGCAACTTGGCCTTGATAATACAGAACATGCAGTGTTACACAGTTACTGTCTACAATACTCTGCCTGGTTTCCCAGCATGTTATAACTACTTGCTCAACCTTCTATGCACCACTGATCATGTAATTAAAAGTACTCTCTTTACATTTGTGTTTTTCTATAACTTGTCAGGCAGCAAGGCCAGACATGGAGTAAAATATTAGTATTTTATTACACTCTAATACAGATGGGGAAGACAGAAGAACAGAAAAGGGTAAAGAGGGATGCGGCCTAAAGGCCTGGCAGCACTTAGCAGCATTTAACTTAGCAATTTACCAAAGGATTTATGTATGATTACTATATCACAACCATAACTAACTAATAGGCCCTTACAAATTTAAAGTACTTATGAGTGAGAATCCAGGAGAGCAGCATTCTTAGCACATTTGATATAGCATATGCACATAGACATAAAGAGTCTGTACAAGGGACCCATGAGAAATTCCCTTTGAGTTCAGTGAAATAGTCACTTTGAATGCTTCTACATTTTTCTCAATGGGTGAAGTTTGAGCCTCAGGGAGTGAGATTTCCATCAGTCATTGAACCTCCAAAAAACAGCATACTTGAGAGTTCAATAGCTCTGAGATGCATCCCATCTCAGGAAGATTGCTGGTCATAGCCTACTGCAGTTGAGGAGGGCTCAAAGGGTCTCCTTTTGGACTGATATTTATAGGCTGCAAGACAGTGGACTTTGGTCATAATAGTTTTTATCCTGACAGCACTTCCAGTCAGAGACACTCTTCAAAAGTTTAAGAGCAAAAACATTATTCCATTCAGACAAAAATTAGTGTGCTGGTTTCAAGGTAAACCAGCAGGAGAAATGAACTCAACACGAGAGAGATTATAAATCAGAGCTACAATT
>JAWWEV010000259.1:0-16468 GCA_035583235.1 Hafferia zeledoni
CAGGTTGGACAGGACTTGGAGCACCCTGGGCTGGTGGGAGGTGTCCCTGCCCATGGCAGGGGGTGGGATGAGATGGGCTTTGAGGTTCCTTTCAGGGAGAAGATGTCACACCCTTGTCACACCTGATATAATTCCCAGCCTGAGCCTCACTCTGACACTTCCAGGGATCCCAGGGAGGACAGGGAATGGGTAAAACTCAGGTGGGGCCGTTCATTCTTATATCTCATTCATTCATGTACAGCTGATCAAGTGCAGAAAGCCATTATAACATACAGTATTTTTATTTATACATCAATTAAAACACTGCCATGCAGAAAAAGTCCAGATGCTTCAAACATGCCCCTTTTTGCCACCAGAAAAGCTTTTCAGCACTTAGTTCATGTGCAGCTTGTTGCTGGGTCAGCCCCTCTTTTGCCAGGGAGCCTGGGCAGGCTGAGCAGCCAGAGGAGCTCCAAAACTAAAGGTAAGTGACCTCTCCCATGGCAGCTTCTGGCTGAGTGAGGGGATTGGAGGGTCTTGATGATGGGTGGAGGGATGGAGGGGATTTGAGCAGCACTGGCATGACCTTGTGCCAGCAGCTGGTAGGGGGGTCACCGGGCTGGGCATCCACGGAGGCTGCAGGAGAGGCTGGCAGTGCCTGACTCAGATGGCAGCAGGTTGGCAGCGCCTCAAAGAGCCTTGTTTGTCTCCTTTGTGGGAGGTGTAAATGAGCTGAATGGAGCGCTGAAGGCTTCCCCGTGCCAGTTATTAGCGAGCTGCCTGCTATAAATAGCTCCTGCCTCCCTCCCCCGGGCACGGCCGGCACAGCTCCGGCTGGGAGGGAGTTATCGCCCTACTCACGTCCTCCTCTCCTCACAGGCACTTTGTTTGCTCCGTGGTGGGGATGTTAGGCTGAGAGAGGCTGCTGGAGCTCCAGGCAGGAGCTACCCAAAGGGTTGGCTCTCCAGGGCATCTCAGCCCCAGGACAGGGAGCAGAGCTCCAAGCAATCCTCTGTGGGAAGTCGGGCACTTTCCAAGCTGTGTCCTCATCCATCTCACCCAGCAGAGCTTCATGTGCAAGAAGAGTGGCCTGGAGCTGTGCCAGGGCAGGGTCAGGTTGGATCTCAGCAAAAGGTTCTTCCCCCAGAAGGTGGTGGGCACTGACCAGGCTCCCCAGGGCATCGGGCACGGCCCCAAGGCTGCCAGAGCTGCAGGAGGGTTTGGATGATGCTCTGGGGGACAGGAAGTGACTGTTGGGGCTGTTCCTGTGCAGGGTTGAGGGTTGGACTGGATGGTCCTTGGGGGTCCCTTCCAGCTCAGGCATATCCTGGGATTCTGTGAAGAGAGAAAATGGGACACAGGCAAAATTGGATTGGAAGAAAGCAGTAAAACTTCTTCCTGGGCCAATCAATTGGAGGTTTTCAGAATTTTGGCTAATTTGCCTTGACTTTTTCATTTCTCTGCCTTCTGGACTGGCACCAGAACCAACATGACAAAGGCTGTTCAAACAGCACCATGGGGCTCACCAGATCCCAGAACTCTCAGGAGAGGAGGAAACGATCCTGTGTCCAGAGTGCTTAAACTAACCCAGTATAGTACAAACTTGGGAAAGATTAACAATATCTGTTTTCCTTCTGAGCCCTTTCATTCCCTCAGCCATGGAGGTCTCAGGTCCTTTCTTCCTACACTTTTTGAGGAGCAGCAAGTGCAGCAGCAGCTGGAACTCCACACCAGGGAGCAGGGATGAGTCAAGGGAGCTACTGGAGTTCAGTGCCCCACTCCTTCATCCCACCTCAGTCAGGACACACCAGGCAGCCCAAGGGCTGGTCCTTCTCTAGGTCACCTGTGCCAAGAGTGCCAGGTCCCTGTCACACACCCTGTTTCCAGCACTCTTTTGCACTCACAAGGTCCTGAAGATGCCAAAGGGCCATGGAGGTCCTTACCCACCTCTGCTGATGTTGTTCTCTGCAGGTCTGGGAGCAGCTTTCTCCAGTGATCCCAGGGGTGAAGGAAGGTTGTGTCACACACAGGCAAAGCCAAGGTGTCCCTGCTCTCTGCAGATCCCACCTGGATGCTCTGCTGTGTCTCTCACAGGAGCAGATCCAGCGGCTGGTCCCAAGCAGGGCCCCTTTCCCACGTTCCATGTTGGCCCCAGTGCTGGGTGCTGAGTGTGCCAACAGTTCTCAGCACTGGGGGGCCCCTGGGGGAAGATTTCACACTCTCAGACCAACACTGAGCCCCTTGGAGTGCTGAAGGGGGGTTGGTGTTGGCAGAATCAATTAAAATACTTGGATCTCCCCCAACAGAATTGACTCTGTTTGGGCCAAATCCCCAAAGGGGCCCCTTTGCTGCTTCCATGGTGGCTGTGGCCAAGGTCTCTTGAGAACAGACTGGTCCAAGTTGGAATATGTTTTAGATGAAGAGTGTGTCAGGTTATGGCATGTGCCCAACAGCCTGAGCCAGGCTCAGATCAAACCTGACCTCAAGCCCAGCTCTGGGGGGAGCGGGGGGGGCAGGGGATGGGACCACGACGTGGCTGTGGGCACACCATGGATGGAGTACACCATGAAGTCCTCAATTCCAAGAGCACCACCAGCAGTCAGGATGTTTTCCCTTTGAGTGTGGCATCCCAGCAGCTCTCCTGGTGCCATTTTTAGCCCATGTCAGGTAAGGATTTAAGGCCCTGCTGGGCTGTCCCAAAGCAGTGGCAGTGACAGGTCTGTGGTGACTCCCCTGCAGTCCATGGCTGTGCTCTGCTGGCTGCACCAGCCCTGGTGTCCTTGTCATCAGCCCCACTGAGAAGGGGAACTCATTTGGAATAAATGAAACACGTCTTTTATTCCCCTGCAAGACAAACATGAGCAGGAACTGCCTGTTTGGAGCCACAGGCTGATCCAGTGAATAAACACGGAGCCTTTTCAAGGGGAGGCTTCTCCAGGCACCAGGACTATCTGAGGATTAATTACAGCAAATAAGAGAGTCCACGAGCAGCCAAAAGTGCAGAGACAAAAGCCAGAGCCAAGTTAAATGTTTCCAAGCCCAATGATCCCACTGGGGAATCCAAATCTCCAGCTGGGTTGGAGATTCAATGAAGCCTTTCTCTCGTGCTCCCCTGCCTGGGGACATCCTGGGCAGGAGGCAGAACAGAGAAGTGACACAGAGACAGCTCCTGGTGACCTGGACTGACCCCCAGAGCATCACCCAGTTACATCAGGGACACCCCCTCTTGCCCCAGGTCATACCTGGGGGCTGGTGCTGCAGGTGGGTGTTCCTGGGAGTAGTGGGAATGCAGATGGAGTTTTGTTTGTAAGTCCTGGTGATGAGTGTGCAAATAAAGCTCTGGAGATATCTCTGGATCAATCATTTGACATTGTCATCTTCTCATGGCTCAGACGAGTCATTTGTGGGTGGGGATTTGAGTAAGGAATGAGTAAAATGTGATTAATGCTCTCTGGGGCTGCTCTGACAGAGGCACTCACAGGACCCACAGCAGCAGCAGACATGACTCCACTCTGGCAGCTCCACCTTTAGCATTTCATTTTAACAGAAGATATAAATTTAGGGTTAATTTTGAACAATGAACTTTGATAAACTGAGGCTTTTTTTCCCTGATTTTTAAGACTTTAGTCAGGCAATAAGCACAAAGAGAGAGTGGAAGGAGGAGCACCTTTTTTACCAACTCTTACCTGTCTGAACAGCCCAAATATATCAGCCATCCTGCACCCTTCTAGAGTGGGCAGGATAACTCACTCCAGCAGTTATTCAGCTGTATATTTTTAAAATATCAGAAAAAATGCTTTAAATACATCTATGTGTGTTTGTGTGTGATATAGATCTGATGTACATGTGTGAATTATGTATCACATATGTATGAGTATATGTGTATTTAAAAATATGTGCTTGCTGTGCTTAGACCTCAGTGTCTTACTCTGTATTTCATGCACAAACCCATAGTAGCTACACTGGCATCCTCTTCTTATTAGAATCATAAAACCATAGAATGGTTTGGGTTGGAGGGACCCTAAAAACCATCCAGTCCCACTCCCCGCCACGGGCAGGGACACCTCCCACCAGCCCAGGGTGCTCCAACCTGGCCTTGGACACTCCCAGGGATGGGGCAGCCACAGATTCTCTGGGCACCTGTGCCAGGGCCTGCCCACCCTCCCAAGGAGGAATTTCCCCCCCACATCTAATCTAAACCTCTCCCTTTCTCCCTTGTCCTCTCACTCCAGTTCCTCATGACAAGTCTCTGGTTTCCTTGTAGCGCCTTCAGATACTGGAAGGCTGATTTGAGGTCTCCACACAACCTTCTCCAGTTCTTCTCCCCAACTTTATTCTACAACAAAAATAAATGTTTTTAAAACCTAAGGATTTTTCAGCATTTGAAGTCTCTCCCCACCCCTTCATGGCACTTTGCTTTGTGCAAATATTGCATTCTGTTCCCAGTACAGGTGATCACTCAGTGCAGAGAGCATCACCCATCACTGCTCCGAGGTTGGGACATTTCCTGCCTCACTAACTCAGCATTTCTTTGAAGGAACATCCTCCAGTTTGTCTGTGCAGGCAGCAGAGAACAGCAGATTCCACAGCTGAGGATTCAGGTGTTGGTGCTGGACCAGCTGCTGGGAGGATTCAGTGGGAAGGACAGAGGAGTCCAGAGAAATCCTGATCACAGCTTATGGGGCCTCCAAAGGGCTCAGGTGGCCCTTCCCAGCTCCAGCTCCTTCACAAGACACTACAGAAAGGAGAACATGTTTTCTAAAGCTCCTGGTGTGTATTCATGTGGACCTTTGTGTCTGAGTGTGGTGAGGGAGGAACAGACACCACGAGTGTGTGTGTGTGAGTGTGTGAGTATGTGTGTGTGTCTGTGTGTCTGTGTGTGTGTCTGAGTGTGTGTGTCTGTGTGTGTGTCTGTGTGTGTGTCTGTGTCTGTGTGTCTGTGTGTCTGTGTGTCTATGTGTGTGTGTGTGTGTGTGTGTGTGTGTGTCTGTGTGTGTGTGTGTGTCTGTGTGTGTGTGTGTCTGTGTCTGTGTGTCTGTGTGTGTGTCTCTGTGTGTGTGTCTGTGTCTGTGTGTCTGTCTGTGTGTCTGTGTGTGTGTCTCTGTGTGTGTGTGTGTCTGTGTGTGTCTCTGTGTGTCTGTGTCTGTGTGTCTATGTCTGTGTGACTGTGTCTGTGTATGTCTGTGTGTGTGTCTGTGTGTCTATGTGTGTGTGTTCCATGCTGTGCTGCACTGGACAGCCCAGTGCATAAGCCAATCCCTCTGGCCAGCGACTACCACAACCAGAGCTGTCCCCACATATGGCCAGGGACCTGCTAGATCAGCTCCTCACCCCACTGTTACCCAGAGCAGTGTTTGAAGTGTTGAGCTTTGCTGGGGTTAAGTAGGTTGGGGGAAGAAAGTACTTATGGAGGGAGCGTGGGAACGGCAGCTGATGCTGTATCACTTCCCAACTTCTTCTACATGAGAAAAAGCATTAGGTATAGTTACATACCTGGGCCCCAGACTTAAAAATAACCTACTTCCTTCCTGCCTGGAGAGAAAGGCAGGAGGATGCCGTTAACTGGCTGTCAGGATCACTCCCATTCCATCCCCACTCGCTGCACTGGTGCCAAGTTGCCGCGGAGCTGCATCCCCTTCCCCAGCCCGCCCCAGCAGCCGCCCTGTGGGCAGGAAGGCTCCGGCAAACAACAGCAGCGGCGCTCACCAGCACGTGATAACATCCTGCTTTCCCCTGTCTTGTTTTCATTCACAGTTTCTGCCATTCATGAAGGACACACACACGTGACCCCCAGAACCACTGCAGAACACGACAGAGCTGGCAGACCCCGACCAGTGTGGTTGTGGGATATACACATGGAACCCTGTTTGCAAAGCTTTGTCCCTGCTAGCAGCAGAATTAGCATCTTCAACATGCCCAGGCTGATTTTGGGCATTACTCTTCAATAGTGTATTGTCCCATCCTGTCCACCCATCCTAATGCCATGTTTGTCTGTCCTTCCTCTGAAGGAGTTCCCCAGCCTGCAGGAGCTCTGGCCACAGGCAGAAGCTGCCCTGCTATCCTATTGACCCTGCAAAGCTCAGTTGGTTAACACTTGGTGGTAATAATGCCAAGGTCACAGGTTCAATCCCCTGTGTGGGCCATTGACTTGAGTTGGACTCGATGATCCTTGTGGGTCCCTTCCAGCTCAGAATAGTCTGGGATTCTGAAAGTGAGCTCTGAAGCCAATACACTGAGAGGAGGGGAGGTAACAGCCCCATGTGTTACATGGAAGGGGAAAACAGTGGCCCTGGTACATGGCACCCCCTTATCAGATGTGCTCTGGCTTTGGTGATGCTTCACAAGCATCATTCAGGGCCAGGATCTCCCACATGGTGCTGGATATTCTCACTCCTTCCCTCTCAGCTGGTCACTGCAGGTTCCAAACCTTCACCATTCCCCTTATTTTTGGTAGAATTGCACTCTCTCCCAAGGCACAGCTATGGAAGGAGAAGGCCAGAGAGCTTCTTTGGACCCTCCCCATTGCACAGATCCACCACCTCCCTCATTGCCACCAACTTTGGGATCCCAACCCAAAAATTCATTTAGTTAAAGGGTCCTTCTGGAGACCTTCCCCCCCTGCCTTTTCCATAGTCACAGCAGCAGCACAAGCCCCCCTGGTGCAGGGCCACATTCTCTTGGGGCAACACTTGGAAAGGGGAATAAGGGGTTGATTCTCCATGTTTTCTGTGCTGAGCTGCCCGTCAGCAGCTGATGTCATTAAACACTGAAACATGGTCACCCTGAGAACAGGACAGGGAACTGCCAAGTCACCTCAGATAACATCACACTTCTGGCCACAGAGAGGGGAAGAGCCAGGTATGGCCCTGCTCAAACAAAAGCTTCAGTCAGAAGACTAAAAAAAGTAGGAAATAACCAAAATGAAGTAGAGAAAGAACCTCTTGTGTGGCAAGGTACAAAACACCTCTTTCTCCCTGCAAACAGTGTCCTCTGTGATTTACAGTCATTGTGGGAGCCCAGACTGTTCAATTCTGTGCACGAGAGAGGTACACAACAGTTTTGAAGCAGTCTGAATCTCCCTCATGTGGGAAAATCCTGTGTCCTGAAATGATCTTCTAGTACTCAGATGGTTGGAGCACCTCTATGAAGACATGCTGAGCAAGCTGGGGGGGTTCAGCCTGTAGATGAGAAAGGCCTGGAGAGACCTTAGAGCTCCTTCCAGTGCCTAAAGGGGCTCCAAGAGAGCTGGAGAAAGACTTTGGACAAGGGTCTGAAGTGACAGAACAAGGGGGAATGGCATTAAGCTGAAAGAGGGTAGATTTAGATGAGATATTAGTGAAAAAAATCTTGACTGTGAGTGTGATGAGGCACAGGTTGCCCAGAGAAGCTGTGGCTGCCCCATTCCTGGAATTGCTCAAGGCCAGCTTGGACAGGGCTTGGAGCAGCTTGGGCTGGTGGGAGGTGTCCCTGCCCATGGCAGGGGGTGGAACAAAATGATCCTTAAGGCCCCTTCCAACACAAACCATTCTAAGATTCTACAAAACAGAAAAAGCTCACCTGAAGCACCAATCCAGGAGGTTCCCAGCTTGGAGAAGAACTTGCTGCCCAGAAAGGGGCTTTCCTGCCATGGAAGCAGCATGCAGCTCTCCCTCCTCTTGAGATCTCACCAATCCTGAACGCCCTGCTGAGAACACACTGCCTGGCCATGACCCTGACACCACTTGGGTCTGAATTCCTCCTGGTGGTCACATTCCAGCCCCTCACAGCCCCTCTCTTGGCACTGGCACCGAAAGGGCTGGCAGAGCAACAGTGGCAATGCCAGCGCTGGCAGCAAGTGGGGCTGGTGGAGATGGGGCTGTTTCTCCTCCCCATCACAGCACTGACATTTGGTTCCTATTTTGGCCGCTGCTCCACAACATCCCTGTCAAAGGGGAGCTCTGGGCAACTTTCCTCCTACTCTGGTTTCTATTCATGGCTGCTTTACTTCTCCCTGCTTCATTTTTCCATCATTACGTGGCTGCTTTAATAACATACCTCCCAGGTCAGCTGAGGTGCTGAGGGAAGCAAAGGTATTTGGGCAAAGAAAGAGATGCTGTTTGAGCTCCACTCCCATCCTGCAGGGAAACCTCCTCCTGGCACATGTCCAAACCCCCAACACTTCTGTCCATGGATGATTTCCTTACAGTTTGTAAGGGAACAGGTCACAGCCCAAGCAATATTTTGATGCTGATCTCTATTTTCCACGCTGGCATTCAGCCCAGTTCTATTTTTATTCCAGCTTCAGCAAATATAGAAGATGGGTGGATTTGGGGAGAGGGAAAGCCAAGCAAACAGTCAATTTGATGGTATTTAAGTTGCCTTTTTCATTTCTCTAAACTGAGTCATCTTCAACTCTTTTTGTCTTGAAAAAAATCACAATAAGGAGATAGCAGCAGCAAAAGATAATGATAAAAATAATGAACCACAGACTGTTCAAGTCTCAGTGTGTCCTACAAAGGTGGAAAATATCATTTAACTGATAAATATTGTACAGGTGCCATCACCAGGAGGTGCAACTTCTTACCTACAGGTTAATTACAGGTTACCCACTTGAGGCACCTGGAGGAAACGGATCTGGTGCAGTGGTGGGTGCTGGAACCTCTCGTGCCCATGAGCTGGGCATGTCTGTGCCCACATGGGTTGTCAGTGACTTGCCAGTGCTGAGGAAGAGATCAGCCACTTGAAATGGGGACAGATTGCTTTCTGCCCCAAATCTGAAGCTCTTCATGCATGTCCACCAAGGGTTCTAAGTTTCCACTGCCTGCTGCTCACACATCCCAGGATCTTCTTCCCAGAATTTATGGCTCTCCCATGGGTACTAAGGTGACAGTTTTGGAACGAGATCAATTCCTTGAGCTTATCTGTTCTGCCAGTGATAAAGTGCAACAGGAAACAGCTCATTTTAATCGCTGTCACTGTAGCAGTCCTTACACTGATAAGCTGAGTGGAGAAGCTGTTTCTACAGTTGTTGTTCAGGATGAACAGAGCAGAGCTTTTGAAATGCTGACTAAGATTCCAAGGCAGAGAAAGGGGCAGGTTTCTTCTTAATCCCAAGGTTTGCTTTTTTTGGAGAATCCCAGGACAGGGCTGGACTCAGAAACCATCCCCAGGGCATGGCCAAGGCTGAGGACCACCACGCAGCTCCTGCTGCACTGCCTGCTCACCCTTCCTTCCCCAGATGTGTCCTGCAACATCCTTTGTTATCAGCCTTCTGCCGTTTTGCAACCTCACTTCTTCACCTATTCCCAAAAATGACTGCAAGAGAGAGCCCCTCGCTGAGTCCCAAAGCACCCTGGCAAGAATTTCAGCATATCAGGTGGTTTAAAACATTTAACATTCCTGAGTGAACCTGCCCTGCAGAAGGAGACCTGTCCCCATGGCTGACAGATACACTGAAGCCACCAGCTCCCAGCTGGGCTCTTCCCAGTTCATCCAAACAAACCTTTAACACTCTCAACATTGTTCATGGATAGCTCTCACTATCTGAAACTATTTGTAAACACACTCTAATAGAAGGTGAGAAGCACAAAGACATCCCAACAATGGCTTTAGCCCCATTATCTATGCCCTCTCTGCCTTGTCAGGGAAGAGCAGGACTTCATAGAATCATGGAATGGTTTGGGCCGGAAGGGGCCTTAAAGATCATCTCGTTCCAACCCCCTGCCATGGACAGGGACACCTTCCACTATCCCAGGTTGTTCCAAGCCCTGCCCAGCCTGACCTTGGACACTTCCAGGGATAGGCCATGACTAAGGGGCTGCATCCACCCTGTGGGGGCCCATTTGTACCACGAGACCTCCAGGCTCCAGCTCAATATTCAATAGTTATTAAGAGCTGTACCTGGGGAGGGGGATGGAGGGCAATACAGGATCTGTTCTCCATCCTGCGTTGGCCATGCTCCTTGTCATGGGGGAAGGTGTCCAACTGCTCCACCCAGTCCCTGTGGCCGAGCTGAGGGGGAAGGGGACAAGGGGAGCTGTAGCCCAGCCACAGTGACAGGCTCCAGTCCTCAGGTCAGAGCCCAGCAGGCTACTCACTGCAATGGAGGTGATTTGTCCTGAGCTTCCCAGGGGCTGAGGACAGCATGGAAAGCTGGAGCACCTCAGTTTGGTCCCGCAAAATCTATCACAGGGTCATGATGCAAGTGGCTTTTTATTGATGGCTTCCAGGGAAGAGAAGAATAGAGACAAAGTAGAAGCCAAATTTCCTGGTTTGCATCCATCCCAGGCTACAAGCACCATTTCTTATCATCAATTGTCTTTCCCTGGGCAATTTCTGATCAGGATAGATGTCTCTTCTGCTCTTCCTCCAGTAAGCAAGTGCAGATGGCTCCTCAGGATGTCTTCTAACTAAAGATTAGCACATATTTCCTTTTGCAATGGCTGTGAAGTTAAACTGAAGAGGACCCTCAGCTATCGCTCGATCTCACCCTGGCACAGATTGGTTGTGCCACTTCCAGCATGTCACATCTCAGAGGAACCACACACTTCTCAGTTACCCATCCCCTGGCAGGAAGGGCTTCAGATAATGGTTTGGAGCATGCAGAGACATGAGACCTTGCCTGCACTGGGTCCCTTTTACTCCTTGCCAGATTTCCAAGGACTGGTTGCAGCCTGGAGAAGAGAAACTTTGGGCTCATTGTGGCCTTCCTGTACTTGAAGAGAGCCTACAGGAAAGATGGAGAGACTATTTGCAAGGGCCTGGAGTTTCAGGACAAGGGGGAGAGGCTTCACACTGAAGCAGGGAAGGTTTAGATGGGATATTAGAACAAAGTTCTTTGCTGTGAAGGTGGTGAGGCACAGGTTGCCCAGAGAAGCTGTGGTTGTCCCACCTCTGGGAGTGTCCAAGGCCAGGTTGGACAGGGCTTGGAACAACCTGGGCTGGTGGGAGGTGTCCCTGCCCATGGCAAGGGGCTGGAATGAGATGAGTTTTAAGGTCCCTTCCAACCAAACTATTCTGTGATTCTTTGATTACAGAGTGCTGCATTCATCACCACAGTAGAATTACCCCATTATTTCCTGTGCCCAGTGCACCATTAAAACCAGCCAAAAGCCAGCAGAATAATCTAACTAACAGCTTTAGGATTACAGTTCAGCTGTGGACTCCTGGGCAAGAAAACTCTCAGTGAGCTGAGCTTTCTCCTAGAAACCTCTCACAGAGCATCCTCTCCTTGATAGTTTAACCTTCACCACATTTGACAGTAGAGACCAGCTATTGGAAAAAATGTGCACTTCTCCCCAGGGAAAGTGCTTGTGACTCAGGGCCTCTTTTTCCCCTGCTGGTGCCCACAGCCCACACAGAGGGGCAGCACTGTGTGACCCACTCCTGGGGATGTGACAGAGCCTGCTGTCAGCAGGGATCTCCCTGCAGACCCTCCCTGGAGGCCCCAGGTCCTGGGTGACCTGACAGACCCTCCCCAGATTTCTGGTTGCGGGGGCAACAACATTTCATAGGTGTCTCCTGGAGAGGCACTGCAGCCACCAGCACACAAAGGCAGACCAAGCCTCATCACCTCATCACCACTGAACACCATGTTTGCACTCTCCTTGGTCACAGCCACGCCACTGCTTTGGCCAGAGTGGTCATACAGAGGCCTGATGCACGAGGAGCCACGACCAGCAGCAGGACTTGCCCTTGTCTGACTGCCTGAGCCCCCCTGCTCCAGGTGCTCCCTGTGGTTGGAAACACAGCTAAACACACTACATTTCACTGGCCCATTGATGCAGCCAAACCCAAGTCTGGTTTGTCCTAGTGACAGGTAAATCCTGATTTGGGGAAAGAAGACTCTCTATCCAGTGAGGTTATAGAGAGGTAGGTTTATTCCAGGCCCGGCTGCATGGGGGATATTTCCTCCAAAAACATGCACACCTGGTCGAGTTAATAACTGGTTTATATGCAAGGAAGTGATACATATTTATTATTTCTTCATGCATAAACATTATTTTCTTAGAAAAGGCAGGGTTATTATAATGAGTTTCAAGAACTGATTTCCATTTTCTCCACCTCATGCCACTCCTTCCTGCACCTGCGTCTTTCCTCCTGGTAATTCGGGGCAGGGTCTCTGGTGGGCTTTGGGGATGAAGTCAGCACTCTTCCTCCTCTGAACTTTTCACCTTTTGCTCAAAACTGCCAAGACTTGTTGGCAACTGTAACTGGTCTAACTGGCGAATTTCTCTACTTACCTTGTTCTTTTGACATATTTGCTGATTTATCTTCGTTTCATGGGGTATCTTGGCTGTTTTAATTAGTACAAGAGGCTCTGGGGCCTCTTGGTGTGGCATCTTCAAGGACAGGTCTGTACCTTGTGCTTTTTGCTGTATGTTATACAGTGAATTTTATAATAACTACTAAGCAAATTCTATGATAGTTATATCACATAATAACATTATCAATTAATAAGCATAAGTCCCCCCAATCAATACCACAAAATATTTTTCATGCTTGCTTTGACTTGGGTTTCAGTTTTTGGGTGTGCTTTCCAACAACTTAATTTTTGCATTTCTTGCTGTGAGTGCTGCAGGGAAGGTGTTTGTGGAGGGCAGAGCAGATTCTGAGGGCACAGAGAATGCTGAAGGGTGAGAAGAGCAGATGATGGGGGGGTCACTACCAATGACGTGTGGTGAGAAATCAGCCCACAGTGTGTTCCCACACTGCATCTCCATGTCCCATCTCACTGGCAGATCCTGCTCCAACTCTGCCAAATCCAGGAGCTTCAGCTGAGGTGGCTGTGGGATGACAACCCCTGCCAGAGCAGAGCACCTGAAACTGCTGGTTCACCTTGATAAACACACCCCAAGCCCTGTTTTAGGTAAAATATCTCACCCAGGAAGCCTGAATGTCAAACACATCTGATACCTCCCCATCCTTCTCAAAGCCTTCCCATGGGTCAGCTCAGCTTCAGTCTGTTAGAGCTGCAAAAAGTGAGTTGATTTGTCCATCTCCACTAGAGGCACAGAAAAGCCCTCCGTTCCCCAGCCCTCAGCTGCCTGCACTGACGGACAGCCAGACAGGCATCGGAACAGGCTGGTAATTATGCAACTTTGCATCATTAGCACATCGTTACTGCTCTCCAGTGACTTATCCCTGCTAGAAAAACTCTTTTCCTCCTGCAGGCACAGGGAAACTTATTAAATTTTAATTGATCATTGATTAGTACCAGTAAGATAAGAGCAGTGGAGCAGAGGCAGTGTCAGGAGAGATGAACAGCTAAGCCCAGGAACGTTCCACTTGTCCAGCTTTGCTCCCACTAGTCCTGAGCAAAGCTCAGTCCTGAAACAACCAGGGATGGCCTTTTCAGTCACAGCTGCTGGCCAAAACCCTTCAGAAATTAGCAAAACTCATGAAAATTTCGAATCTTTACAACTTGCTGTAACAGCAGCTAAAACAATCACATGGGAAACATCGACCAGCCCACAAATCTGCAGCCACAAGGGGGAACCAGAGCAAGAAATATGGCAGGAGAAGACATTTCCTGGATTTCTTCTGCTTCTCCCTATTCTTCTGCAAGTGCTGGATTATTGGTGCGTCTCTCGACAAACATCTCTAGGTCAGACAGATCCTGTTCCTGGCACAGGGGTGAATTTGGGCACCGTGGCCGGGTTAGCCCATAATTTACCCATGGGACAGGGAGCCAAGCTCGGGGCTCGCTGCCAGCAGGAGCTGAGCTGTCCCCAGGTACCTCTGCCTTGGCAGGAGGAAATTTGAGCTGCAGAGATGAGAGCAGACAGGCAGCACACAGACAGAAAGGAAGCGATGATGCTTATGGGGTTGTGACCCAGGAGACACCCCAGTAACATTAATCCCAGTCCTGTAATGGAATGCAGGGACTGAGCACTGCTGGGAGGCTGACTCTGCTCTCTGCTATTTCTCACTACAGCTGAGAGAGCAGATGAGCACTTTGACATGAATCCTGGAAGAGATCTCCTGAAAACAGCCTAATTAAAGTCCCAAAACCCTACAGGTCCTTGTGGGCTTCCACACCCAGTGTTGTCCCTCATCTGCTGGTCTCTTGCTCTGTGACACCTAGAAAAGACACCCAAAAAATTACACATGTGCCTGCCAGGAAACCAAAGTGCAAGAGGAAGGTTTGCCCCACCATTCCAACAGAGCAGATGGCAGGGGGCAGTGGTGCTGAGCTCCACAAACCCATGGGCAGGTCCCTATCACCACCCAACTGCTTTGGCTACTCTGTCCCATCACACCAAAGTGGGGGTGCAGATCTGCAGATCCAACTTTCTCCAGGGAAGTGTCCTGACCCTGGGCCTGACAGACCACAGGAACTTATTCCCCAACACAGCAGTAAAGCTTAAGCAAAGTCAGTCTAAACAAACACTGAATTTAGGAACAAAGGTGGATTTTCCCCTCAGCCAACATGCTTGAAAGTACAACTGTCACTTTTTTCAGAGTATTTGCCATGTCCCACAGCAATGTCTCCAATCAAACAACCTGGTGATGATCTACACACACCATGGAAGGTGGGTTCAAGTGCATCATCTGCCAGAATAGGAGGGCATCTGGGTTTTCTAACTTTTAAGGGAGTACCCTAACAACAGAAGATCCAGGACATGCAATCTCATTCCTGCTTATCAATGCTAATTCCTTCTGTATTTCTAATCAGTCACTAAATCAGGAATGGCCACTTAAGAACCCCTTCTCTGGATTAGAGCTGGCTCATTTTCTTCTTCACCTCATGCATTAGAACATCTACAACTACCTGAAAGGAGAGTGTAGCCAGGTGGGGGCCAAATTCTTCTCTAAGGTGAAAAGTTATAGGACAAGAGGAAATGGCCTTAAGTTGCCAGGGGAGGTTTAGATGGGATATTATGAAAAATTTCTTCACACGAAGGGTTTTCAGGCACTGGAACAGGCTGCCCAGGAAAGTGGTGGAATTACCAGCCCTAGAAGTGACCAAAAATGTGTAGATGAGGCACTTGAGGACATAATTTAGTGGTTAATGATTGGACTCCATGATCTCAGAGGTCTTTTCCAGTCTTAATTTTTCCATCTCCATCCCTGAAGCTCTTCAGACATCTCTTGGCCCCTGCTGGATGTTAAGCTTTGCTTTCTGGCAGCACCAAGCCCTGGTGGCTCTGGGGTGGCTCTGGGCTCTCAGGCAGCTCCTGTGTCTCACTGGTACCAGACACAAGCACACCCACACCAAGGTGGCTCCCCATGGAGCTGGCAGGGAGAAGCTGTGGGATCACACCAGGAAAGGAGCACCTATGGACACAGAGCCACTGGAGAAGAGCAGAGGATGGGGGGTCACTACCAATGATGTGTGGTGAGAAATCAGCCCACAGTGTGTTCCCACACCGCATTTTCATGTCCCATCTCACTGGCAGATCCTGCTCCAACTCTGCCAAATCCAGGAGCTTCAGCTGAGGTGGCTGTGGGATGACAACCCCTGCCAGAGCAGAGCACCTGAAACTGCTGGTTCACCTTGATAAACACACCCCAAGCCCTGTTTTAGGTAAAATATCTCACCCAGGAAGCCTGAATGTCAAACACATCTGATACCTCCCCATCCTTCTCAAAGCCTTCCCATGGGTCAGCTCAGCTTCAGTCTGTTAGAGCTGCAAAAAGTGAGTTGATTTGTCCATCTCCACTAGAGGCAAAACCAGTTTTGTTTAAAAGTCTGGCCTTAATCCAGCCTGGCTTATTTTATCAGCAGCTGTTTGCTAAATCTTTTGTACTTACAAGAAGAAGCCCCTCAGCCATGCAGGACTTCAGGGATCAGACTGGAGCCCTGATTCCAAACTTCTTGACATGAACAATTTTAGAACAAAGTGCTTTCTTACTGCTTTGGATTTAATCATACATGTTCCTCTTTCTACTTCTCTTTACAGAGAGGGGGGAATTTCTGTTTTAGAGGTGTTTTTGTTGTTGAGAACAAACAAAAGCAGATTATCATTCCAGCTTGGGAAATACAGTATTTTCCTTATATGCCTTTTCAAAAGACCTTTATTTTTTAGGTGAAAACCACTTTTTGTTATTCTTTAATCAGAGTGGGAAAAAAAAAGATAGCTAATACATAACAAAGTGCTGATTAACAGAAGTTATTCTCATTTAGCTTTTGGCTTGTCTGAGCTCAAATGACTTTTCCCACATTGGTTATTTGGTCATGACACGCTGGCCCTCACACCTACCAACTGAGCCTCTTTCCTTGAATATCCACAGGAAGAAAAGGTGACATCAGAGTCAGTTTAATGTTTCCAAGTGTCATTGTGTATTTCAGAGCATTTTCAGTAGCAAGAGCTGCCAATCTGCACCCCCAAAGAAGCAGAAGGGGTTTCCAAGTCAGAATGCCCCAATACTCAGCTGTTGGGCAAATACCTGCTGATCCTGAGCAGGGACTCTCCATCCAATGGGATGAGGTTCAACAAGGCCAAGTGCAGGTCCTGCCCTTTGGCCACCCCAAGCCCTGCAGCGCTCCAGGCTGGGCACAGAGTGG
>JAWWEV010000260.1:0-16417 GCA_035583235.1 Hafferia zeledoni
AATTCTGGGCCCAGAAGGGGCTGCTCAGGGTGGGAATTCTGGGCCCAGAAGGGGCTGCTCAGGGTGGGAATTCTGGGCCCAGAAGGGGCTGCTCAGGGTGGGAATTCTGGGCCCAGAAGGGGCTGCTCAGGGTGGGAATTCTGGGCCCAGAAGGGGCTGCTCAGGGTGGGAATTCTGGGCCCAGAAGGGGCTGCTCAGGGTGGGAATTCTGGGTGGTGCAGACAGGACCCCTTGGCAAGGAGATTTTGGGAGCCAAAAGGGCTGGATGGGCAACACAAAGAGTGCCTGGAGGGCAGGTAAAGGCTTCCCTCATCTTTCTGGGGGGATTTGGAGGAGGATGGAGCGAGTCTGGAGGGAGGAGTGGGAAAGGCACGTCCCCAGCGCTGCAGGCTGGGCTGGGAGGGCTGAGCGTGACTGGGAGCAGTAAAAATGGAACCGGGGGCTGTGGGGGCAGCGTGGGCACAGGCTGGGCATGGGGGGACTGGAGTCTGTGCCAAGGAGGGGACAGATGTGTGTGGGATGGCTCTGTGTGAAGAGACATTAAAAATATGAGCAAGGCAAACTCTGGAGCTTGGGCTGCTCAGGAATTGGTTCAGAGTCTGCCAGGGAGGGGAGGGAGATGGAGCTGCAGGGCTGGGCTGGGCTGGGGCACCTCAGGGTGCCCCTCTCTGCCCTTGGGGAGGCTGAGCAGGGAAGGACAGCCCAGATTCCCACCCCCAGAGCCTGGATGGGTCCCTGCTTGGAGCTGGGGGGTTTGGGCTGAGCTCACACACAGCCCAATAACCTCTGCTGTGGTGGGGCACAACCTCAGGGCAACCCCCAGGGGCTCGGGGGGCCCAGGTGAGGCTCAGGGGGCCCAGGGGATGCCAAAGGTGCCCAGGTGAGGCTCAGGGGGCCCAGGGGATGCCAAAGGGGCCCAGGTGAGGCTCAGGGGGCCCAGGGGATGCCAAAGGTGCCCAGGTGAGGCTCAGGGTGCAAATGTCATGAGCTCCTGGTCCCCAAAACCTTCCTGACCTGTTTCAGTGTGAGCTGCCCCAGCTTGGGCTGCCCAGCAGAGGATGAGGATGAGGAGGATGAGGAGGATGAGGATGAAGATGAGGGTGAGGATGAGGATGAGGGGGAGGATGAGGATGAGGGTGAGGGTGAGGGTGAGGATGAGGGTGAGGGTGAGGATGAGGATGAGGATGAGGATGAGGGTGAGGGTGAGGGTGAGGATGAGGATGAGGATGAGGGTGAGGGTGAGGATGAGGATGAGGATGAGGATGAGGGTGAGGGTGAGGATGAGAGTAAGGAGGAGGAGGAGGTTGAGGATGAGGATGAGGATGAAGATGAGGGTGAGGGTGAGGATGAGGATGAGGATAAGGATGAGGATGAAGATGAGGATAAAGATGAGGATGTGGACTGGGCTAAGGATGAAGAGGATAATGATGAGGATGTGGAATGGGATGAGGATGAGGATGAGGATGTGAACTCGGATGAGGATGAAGATGAGGCCACTGAGGATGAGGATGAGGATGGTCTGGTTTGTGGGGACGGCTAATTAAAGGCAAGGAGCACCCAAAGCTCATCCTGTGGCGGTTCTTCAAAGGACTTTTTAAGAAAAGCAAGACAAAAAAAGAAACATATGATAAATAATTCAGAGCTAAAGCTCAGCTTTCATGTTCCTCCTGTCCAGCCCAGCAGTGAAAGGACCTTGAGCCTCTTCTGTGGGCCTGGGGGGGTTTGAGGGAGGGAGAGTGAAACAGGGACTGTGAAGTTGCCACCAAGCTGGGGGGAACCCAGAAGGTTTAGGAGCCTCTTTTCTTCCTTGGGAAGGCCAAAGGCTGCAGGTCTCTGCAGGGAGGGCTGTTGGGGCTGTTTGGGAGTCCCAGGGGGTCTCATTCCAGAGCTCTCTCGTGGGGCTGGATGTTGGTTCCCTGCTGAAGTGCCAGTTCCTGGCATCCTGTGGTTATGTGTGCTCTCAGCTTTCCCTTCCAAATGAATTCCTCTCTCTTGTGGCTGCAGGGCCTTCCCTCTCCCTTCCCCTTCCACAAACCCTCAGAAAACAAATAAATAACCCGTGCTCACTTTGGCTTTTTTCCAGGGAACTTGGATGTTTTCAGGTCACTCCCGTGGGTTTGGGTGGGAGCTGGTGCCTGTTGGCTGCTGTGGGGAGGCCCTGGGGGGCACCACCCCCCTGCCCTGCCCTGCCAACCCCTGCCAGGCTGTCTGGGGCTTTGTGTCACCCAGGACTGGCCCCTCGTGCACGTGTTTTTAATGGATTTTTGCAAACAGGAGATGGTCTCGTGGCATCTCCCGTGGAAGGTTATTGGAAGGAGACCAGCAAAGGTCCATAACCTCTCTGCTGATGAGGATGAAGTGCTTGTTTAATACATTTTAGCTTTCAAATATTTCTCCTTAATGTGTTTTTGAGATGACTGGAGCTCTGAAGGGAATATGTAACTTGTTAGGAAATAGCTGTGCCGATTAGACGGCGTTTCAGCTCATTTAGAGACGTTTCAGCACCTCCCTTGGATCTGCTGTGATCAAACCCTGCCTCTCCAGCAGCTGCAGCCTGGGGAGCTGTCAGTGCCATCCCCCCCTGCTGCAGCCCCTTGCCAGGCCTGGCTTGGCCTGGCTGGTCCCAGATGTCCCCAGTTCCACTGGGAATTGTCCCAGCATCTCTGGGTTTGTGCCAGTTTGGCCCTTTCTGGCTGCTCCGGTTTTATGCCCATCCCAGACCCCCCCAAATGCCTCTAAGCTGCTCCTTGGGGGTCAGGGCAGCTCCCACTGAGCGAGGGAGTGTTTTACACCTCTCTCCTTGGATCTCCCACCTGATGCTCCACACAAATCTCTCTCTGGGATCACATCAGGCAGCGGGGTGGGATCTGCCATGGGAACCCTGGGGCCTGTGGGGAGGGCAGGATCTGCCCCAGGCAGGTTATTTCCCTCAGCCTGGGGTGTGGGATGGCCCTGTGGGGTGTCCACACTCCCCCCTGCTTGGGAAGCTCTGACTTTCCTGGTGGCACCTCTTGGAGAGCAGCAGATTCGGGTTTGGTATTAAATGAGAGACTTTTGATGCCAGGGGGGAACTTCAGCTCTATCTGCCCACCAGCAACAAACAGACTGGAGGGTTTCACTCCACTCCACCTCCTGTCACATCTCTGAAGTGCTCCCAGGTCTGAACAGCAACTTTTTCCATCCCTGTTTTCCACTCCCCTTTTTTCCCTCTCTCTCTGGTGACCCCCAGCAGGATGAGTTCCCCTTCTCCCCCATCCCAGGAGGGGTGCAAAGTGGTGATGGGGCACAGGGGAGGGTGATGGCATCACCTGGGGGCACGGGCTGAGCCACAGGAGCCCAGCACGGCACAGGGACAGGTGGCACGTTGCAGTGGGTGCCATCCCCGTGCCCGGCCCGTGCCAGCCCCGGGGTGCCCCTGCTGTGCGTGCTGGGGCATCCTGCTGTCAGTGCCATCAGGATGCACTTGGCTGGCGCTGGAAAAGGCTTTTGCCCCCCGGATGTTCTCTAATGGAGCGGGCGCGGCTCCCCCGGCCCCGGCCCCGGCTCTAATGCAGCGCTGCGGGGGCTGCTGTGCCCGACTCTCCCTGTCTCCCTCCCTCTGCTCCGGGGGCTGCTGTGCCCGACCCTCCCTCCCTCTGCTCCGGGGGCTGCTGAGCCCGACCCTCCCTCCCTCTCTCTGCTCCGGGGGTGCTGCCCAGCCCAACATCCCCCACCTCGTGCCCAGGGGGTGCTGCCCAGCTCCACACCCTCCTCCTCCTGCTCCGGGGGTGCTGCCCAGCTCCAAAACCTCCTCATGCTCCAGGGGTGCTGCCCAGCTCCACATCCCTTCCCTGTGTTCCAGGGGTGCTGCCCAGCTCCACACCCTCCTCATGCTCCGGGGGTGCTGCCCAGCTCCACACCCTCCTCATGCCCAGGGAACAGCCCCGCTGCAGAGGGAAGGGGATGAAGTCCAAACCCCTCCTTGCTGATCCTGGGAAATACCACAAAACAAAATTTTGTATTTATTGTATATTATTTTCCTGCCCTTTTTGCTCTCCCTTCTCCCTGTTGGACCTTGGGTTGGTTTCTCTTGGCAAGGAGGTGCCCGCAGGGGTGAGGTGCCAGCAGAACCTCTGGGTACCCATCACACTGAGGGGCTGCTCTCCTCTGGACCACGAATATTGGGAGCCATGGTGGGCACCAGGGTGAGCCCCTCGTGGCTGGGTCTCCACTGTGGTGGGCACTGCCAGGCAGAGGCTGATCCCCCCATCACAGAGTCCCCCACCATGCCAGGGGCTGACCCTGCCACAGCTCTGCCCCAGAGGGTCTCTCTGGCAGCTTGTGCTGGCAATTTGTGGGAAGATGGCCAAGCCGTGGCACTGCATGAGCTGGGAGGTGCCAGTCCCACCTGGCCAGGTGTGGTCACAGCTCTGCTGGCAGCGTTTCCAAGGCTATTTTTGCTTCTTTTCCCCCGACCCACCTTTGTGGCAGAAGCAACACGTCTGCCTGTGCAGGACCAGGGGGAGATGCCCCCCAGGAGCAGCACAAACGCTCCCAGGAGATGCCCAAGTGCTTTTCCACTGACACCTCTCCAGAGTGGGGTGGGTCACGCTGGCCCAGCTGACCCTGCCGATGGTCCGTGCCAGCCTTCACCATTCAATAAATCCCCATATCCTGGCCCTGGTCGCTCCTCCCTCCCATCACCTGTGCACTCCCCTGGGTCCGGCTGCCTCTTCCGCCGGCGGCAGGTGACGGCACCCGGTGACAAGAAAGGCACCCGGTGACAAGAACGGCACCCGGTGACAAGAACAGCACCCAGTGACAAGAACAGCACCAGGTGACAAGAACCGGCAGCAGGTGACAAGAACGTGCCACCCGGATTGCTCCTGGCCGCGGGGCTGGGCCGCCTATCACCGGGTAAAACGTAGGGGCCTTTAAGAGGGAGCGGAGAGAGAGGGGGAGCCGTCTCCCCGCACATTAATCTCTCATGAGCTAATGTGTTTTTGCCATTTGTTCCTTTGTAGAGCGAGAGCTGCGCGTTCCCACGCGCTCCCACCCCCCGCGCTCCCACCGCGCCGCCACCGCCGCGTCCCCGGCCGAGAGCGGAGCGAGGCACGGAGAGCCCGCCGAGAGAGCCGAGCAGGAATGGGGAATACACCCTCTCAAGGCATGTCACTCTCACTATGTGCATCCATTCTTAAGTAGCAGGTATTTTTTTTATTCGTGTGGTTTTTTTGCCTTCCTCCCTGTCCCTCCCATGTCGCCGGGGGCTGCGGGGCTGATGCCCGGGGAGGGGAGCTCGGGTGGGGTGGGTTGAGGGGGGGGATAAAACAATCCTTTCTCTGGGTGCTGGAGTTGTGCTGGCCGGGGGTTGGCACCCAGGAAGGGGGTGTGTGGCATTGTGGCGCTCCCGAGGGGGGTGTGCCAGGCACTGGGAGGTGGTGACCCCCAACCCTGGGCGACTCCCCCCGCCCTGGGCATGGCTGGGTTGGGGGTGCTCAGTTGGTGCTGGTGGTGCTGCTGCTTTTTGGGGTTGTTTGTTGTCTGGGGTTGCTCTGAAGGGGTGAAGTAGCTGGAGAACTGTTGTCCTAGAAACAGGGCAGGGCTGGGGGTCTGGGGCTCTGGGGGTCTGGGGGTCTGGGGGCAGGGACTCGCCGTGCCGCTCCGAGGAATCGTTTGTTGTGCCGCTGGCTGTGCCCACTCCCTGCGTGCAGCGCTGGGCATTAAATGGGATGTTTTGCTGATGCTGCCGGGCTCTGGATTGCCTTTCTTGAGGAGACAGATGGGCGAGGAGGGAGGCTCTGGGCTCTCCCCTACCTGCTGTCCCCCCTTTTTGCTGCCGACACACAAAGGGCATGACGAGCCCCAGGGCTGCAGGTCGCCCCTTGTGAGGTATTTTCAGCATCCTTTGCAGAAGGAGAAAAATCTGGCGCATCCCGGGCAGGGCTGGGGCGTGGGGGGAGGCGGCGGGGAGGGAAACTTAAAATAACTCCGGAGGTTGCCAGCCCTGCCCTGTGCCATGGCCGGGCTGCTCCTGCGTGTTCAGGGCTGGAGGGGAGCCCCAGTGGGGTCTGTTCCCCCCGTGGGAGCAGGGTGGGTGTGGGTGGGTGGGTGATGCAGCTGCCGGCGCTGCCCTGCCTCGTGCCAGCCCCGGTGGGTGAGGGGGACGCTGGCAGCGTTTTCCTGCCATGGGTGGGGGTCCCTTTGTCTGCCCTCGCCGCGGGGAGCTGAGTGTTCGCTCTGCAGCCTCTCCCCTCTTTGTTCTCTCCGTGTTCGCCCGGGCTGTGCTGAGACAGGCTGGGGAGTGGCGATGCTTCGGCCCCCGCCTGTGCCCACCCACCCATCCGCCCTCTGTTGCTGCGTGGTGGCACCATCCGACTCCCAGGGAAGTTGGCTTGGGCTGTGTTTGGCTCTGGGAACGCACCCGGTGACAGCCCTCGGGATCTGTGCCCCTTCCCAGGCATCTCAGGGATGGCACAAGGGGCACATCCAGCTCGATGGAGACGGAGGGGTGCCAGGTGGGGGGTGGGTGTTCCCTGTGCTGCCACCAGGCAGGGGGTTCAGCCCTTCTCTACAGCTGGGTCAGTCCCAGAGACCCCAAACTTGCTCCAGCACCTGAATCCTGGGGGTGCAGGTGCTTTTCAGTCCCTCTGGTTCCTCCCTGGTTTTCACAGCACTGCTGGGAAAGGGGGTTCTGCACAGCCCATCCCGGGGGTCAGGGCAGTGCCCCCCCAAGCTGCCTGAAGCCACACAGTCACTCCAGCCCCAGAGGTGGCTCTTCCCTCATTTTAATGAGGAATACATTTCCGATGTGCTAATTATCTTCCCCCAGCCTGCCCCTGACGCTGGCAGAGCTCACCCCTGTGGGAATGGCTCTGTGCTCCTGACTGAGCCTTGTGCCCCCAGGGAGCTGCTGGGGGGCTCTGACCCACCCTGGGGGGGCTGGGATGGCATCAGGGAGAGGGTGAGGAGCCCAGACCCTGGCAGGGCTGGCAGGGCTGATGTCTTTGTATGAAGGGAGGTTTAGTCTTTGTCAGGAGTTGTCCCTCCCCTCCCAGCAGGGCGGGCAGGGAGGGGCACTCACCCTGTTGGCTTTTTCATGGAACATCCTGTTTGGGGTCTGGGAGATGCTCAACACCCTCCTGGGGGGGGTGGGCTGGAATGGGAGAGCGTGGGGGGCATCCTGGGTGGCACTGGCTGAGAACTGACATGGTGATTGCCCTGGAGTAGGAGGTGGTGGGGTCAGTGCTGGGGTGGGTTAATGTTGGTACCCTGTCCTGGTGCCCCGTGTAGGAAAACCACAGATCTGCCCCAAAATGTGTTTTCTGCTTTTATGGGAAGGGGGATAAAGGAATCTCTCTGATGTGCTGGGGTGGGGGTGGGCCCAGATCATGAACCTGCTCCAACCGGGGGGGACACCCCCACTCTGGTGGGGAGGATACGTCTGTCCCCCCACATTGTCCCCCTTCTCTCCATCCGTCCTTCCCTGCCCTGGAGCTCCATCCTGGTGGGAAACACCCACCTGTGCCAGCCTCGCCTTCCTTTTCCCACCCAGAAATCCTCTGTCCTGAACCTTTCCATGGCATCAGGGTGGCCCTGGGTGCCCTTGGCTTTTGCAGGGACCTGGCTCGGTGCTGCCTTGTCACTGTCTGGGCCCTGTGGTCCCCATGGGCCACCACTGAGGGGCTGACAGAGCCCCCCCTGCCATGTCTGCAGGGCAGGAGGGACAGAGCCCACCGCTGAGGGGCTGACAGAGCTCCCCCTGCCATGTCTGCAGGGCAGGAGGGACAGAGCCCACCACTGAGGGGCTCAAAGAGCCCCCCCTGCCGTGTCTGCAGGGCAGGAGGGACAGAGCCCACCACTGAGGGGCTGACAGAGCCCCCCCTGCCGTGTCTGCAGGGCAGGAGGGACAGAGCCCATCCGGGCAGGGTTTAATTATAGCCATCGATCCTCGGCGTTGCCACCCATCGATCCCCACCGGGGCACTCTGTGGCTGCCTCTGCGCCCCAGGGACACGCCTGGCACACGTGTGAGCCGTGTCCCATGGCATGGAGCGTGGCCTGGGGCTGCAGGAGGTGCTGGTGCCCAGGGAGGGGGACAGGGCAACGCTGGCTGTGTCCCTTTGGGGGCAGAAGAGGAGGGAGGTGGGAGTGAGTCCTGAGAAAGGCAGTGGGGCTGCAGAAGGGGCTGGAGCAGCTGAGGGAGCTGGGGGGCTCAGCCTGGAGAAAAGGAGACTCAGGGGAGACCTTCTGGGTCTCTCCAACTCCCTGACTGGAGGGGGTCAGGCTCTACTCGCAGGAAACAAGCAGAGAACAAGAGGAAACGGCCCCAAGCTGTGCCAGGGCAGGGTCAGGTTGGACATCAGGAGGAATTTCTTCATGGAAGGAGCTGTTAAACATTGGAAGGGGCTGCCCAGGGGGGTTTGGAGGCCCCATCCCTGGAGGTGTCCAAGGAAGGACTGGGCATGGCACTCAGTGCTCTGGGCTGGGTGCCCAGGTGGGCATCGGGCACAGGGTGATCAGGGGATCAGCCTTTTCCAGCCTCAGTGATCCTGAGTGTCCCAAGGGTGCTGTGAGCGTGGGAGAGCCCACTGAGGCTCCTGCTGCTGAGATTTTCTTCCCAAGCATGTTGGGGAGACAAGAGGGGGCTGCAGGCAGGAGGGGTGTTCTGTAGGGGCTCAGGGGTGCAGTGGGGTGGGCTTTGGGAAGCTGCTCTGCCCATGGGGAGCACTCCCATGTGGGTCCTGCGCTGTTTCCCTGCTCCTGGGAGTGCGAGTTCGCCATCATTTTGCTCTGTCCATGGTGCTGGGGCTCCCCTTGGTGCTGGTGGTGGCCCTGAGATGGAGGAACACCCCTGGCTTGCTGCCACTTGCAGTTTGAGTCTCACATTGGCCCTGCAGCTCTTGGCTTGGAGGTGCTGGACATCCCCTGAGGGGGGTCAGCACCCACAGCCCTGGGGGGCTGCACTTGGGGAGGGCAGTGCTGGCTGGAGAGGAGGTACAGGAAGGATGGAGACTCCTGTTGGTGCCACCCCTCTGGCTGGGAAGTTCTTCCACCACCATCTCTTTCCTCTGTTGGCTCTTTCCCAGCAGCTGGGGTCAAGTTTTGGGACTATTGTCTTTATTATTAAATCACCTTTGGGGGTCAGAAATGGGGCTCTGAGTAACCTGGGCTAGTGGGAGGGGTCCTGCTCGTGTCAGGGAGTTGGAACTGGATGATCTTTAATGTCCTTCCAACCCAAATAACCCTTTGATTCTGTGAAATGCCTGCTCTGAGGTCCCTGGGGTTGAGCGTGGAGGAATCAGTGGATTCACAAAGCACAAACAGCCCTGTTGGCACCACCTGGGCAGGTCTGAACCCCACGATGGGGCTGTGCCAGTGGGTCTCACCCCCCAGACAGGCTCCATCTCCCCCGGGCACAGCAGTGTGGGGATCTAGGGAGGTCCCAGCTCAGCCCCACCAGGCTCTGCAGCTCCTCAGCTGCGCTCCCTGCCATCCAAGGGCCTCATTAACCCCCCTCCTGGCTGTGCCAGCTGCAGGTGCACCCCGGCTCGAGGACTCTCTCAGCAAAGGAGCTTCAATGCCTGTTAAAAAATTCCTGATTTGCTCCTCGCCGCCCGATGGGGATAATAAAACTTTGCTGTCAGCTGTTTTTATTTTTTCCCTCCCCCTGCACGGTTTCCACTTTCAGAACAAATGCAAATGACGGATTTTTAATTTTTTTAAATTCATCTCCAACAGAAGGGCTGATGGAGAGGGCTGGGTGGGGGTGGGAGGAAGAGGAAGGGGGGGGGGGACAAACACTTCTGGTTTGTTTGTGTTTCCCCCCTCTGCTGAAATGTTCTGATTGCGAAGGAAGATGATGCATTTGGGCTCCTAGAACAGCTAATGGCTCCAGGCTGGGAAATGGAGCATCTGCATTCCAGCTCCAAACTGGGAACCAGCATTCCAGCAGATTTGGGAAAGGGGAGTCAAGGAGCAGCTTCTCTTCCAGTCCCACCCCGTTATCCCCAGTCTTGGGTCACTCCATGACATTGTGAAGTGCTCAGACTTTGGAAAGGGACACCCAAAAAGGGTGGGCTGTGGATGTGGGTGGAGGTGAGGCCTCCCCAGCACTTCCCTGCTCCAGCCAACCTCCTGGCACCCTTGCAGGGTGTTGTCAGGTCTCCTCCACCTCAAGTTTATCTGTTTCAATTACAGTCTGTTAAAAGCCTCCGTGTTTCAGGATTTATGGCTCCTCTCCTGCAGCCTGGGCACTCTCCTGCCTTTCCCTGAGCTGCAGCTCTCACTCTGGGGCTGCATCTCCATGGAATTCTGTGGATCACCTCCCAGGAATGCTGTGGGGAAGCCCCCAGCCCCAGGGAATGCTGTGGCTCAGACCCCACCTCCCATGATGGCCAACAGTGTTTGGCTCCTGACCTGCCAGAATTGTCCCTGATTTCCCCTTTCCCAAAGAACTGATGTTTTCCCTGTGAGCATCCTGGGATTCTGGGCATCCAAACCTTATGGTCAGTGGCTCTTGTTAATTGACTTAATTACCTGTGGGAGGCAGGGATAGCCAGGGTGGAGAAGGGATTGTGACTCCCAGAGAGAGATGGGTTGGAGAAGTGGTTGTGGCATCTGGTCTGGGCTTTGTGGTTTTTGTTTCAATGGGATATTTTGAGCTGAAATGAGCCCAAGTGCAGCAGGATGGAGGTTTGGATCCTGCACCCAGCTGAGCTTGGAGAGAGCTGGCAGCTTGTTGTGGGAGCAGGAGGGAGGGATGGAGAGCTGGAGAGAGAATTTGGGGGGATGTGTTTCCAAGTGTAGGTCCTTCCTAAGCCCTGTGGTGAAGAGAGAGGAGGAGGAAGGTGGAAGAGATGAACATGGAGAGGGGAACCCAGTGATGTGCAGGGAGGAGAGGGATGTGCAGGGACCTGGCTGGGGGCAGCCAGTGTGGATGGAGCTGGGTCTGTGGCTCCAGCTGGACACCAAGCCATGTGTGTTTCCAAGTCACTGACGTGTTCCAGGAGCCAAATTCCCACAGAACTGGTGTGCACAAAGCATATGGATGTTGCAAGCCTGCAGTCAGCCTGGTGGCACTCACCCATATCCTGCTTTGCCTGGAAGCTCCACAGTGATCCTGCACCAGCATCCTGGTATTTTTGGACATGTGGACACAACTCTGCCTTGGAGACAAATCCCTGCTCCAACTGCTCAGCATCTGGGCTTGGCCACCCCTCTGCAGCCTTCCCAAGGTGCTCCAGTCACGCTGCCCTTCCTGAACATCCCTTGGCTGCCCAGGCTGGAGCCAGGGCCAACAATCCCCATCCTGATCCCTATCCCTATCCCGATCCCTATCCCAGTCCCGATCCTGATCCCTATCCCAATCCCTATCCCAGTCCTGATCCCGATCCCATCCCGATCCCAACCCTGATCCCGATCCCATCCCAATCCCGATCCTGATCCCGATCCTATCCCAGTCCCAATCCCATCCCGATCCCATCCCGATCCCGATCCTGATCCCGATCCTATCCCAGTCCCAATCCCATCCTGATCCCCATCCCGATCCTGATCCCAACACCCATCCTGATCCCAATCCCGATCCCAATTCCGATCCCATCCCAATCCCGATGCCCATCCCAATCCTGATCCCAACACTGATCCTGATCCCGATCCCATCCCGATCCCAACCCTGATCCTGATTCCGATGCCCATTCCCATCCCGATCCCATCCCCATCCCATCCCAATCCTGATGCCCATCCTGATACCATCCCAATGCCCATCCCGATCCCATCCCGATCCCAATCCCAATCCCAATCCCACCCATCTGTCAGTGGCTCGGGGGCGGCCGGGCCGAGCCGAGTGGTGCAGCAATAGGGTGTGAAACAACCACCTGTCAGTTGCCTTTCCTTCTGCTGTGGTGCTTGGCAAGGGCAGAGCTGGAGAGGAATAAATTCCCCTCTCCCGTGTTATTTGCAGGGATGCTGTCACGGCACTCAGGGGTTTTATTTGGCTCGCTGGTTTTATGTTAATGAACCAGCTCTCTCTCCCTCTCTCTCCCTCTTGCATTCCGAAAAGAGAAAGGGAAAAGTGTCACTTTGGATCTTCATGCATGGAAAAATACAGCCCCTCCCTCCTGCAATTACAGTGGGATCTCTGGGAAAGGGCACGGGGAGGTGGCAGGGCTGGAGCCACTCCCGCCCTGTGTCCCTCTCCCCCCCAGCACGTGCCTTTTCTGGCTTCAACATCCCACCTGCAGTGACCTCCCAGGCCCATTTCCCACATCCCAAGGGGAGGAGCATCCCAAGCTGCTCTGCCAGGGCTGCATCTTGACACTGATGTTTCCAGGAGTGAGGAGGGCAGGGTGGTTTGGGCTGACTCCACCTCCTCCCGGGTGCTGCGGGGCTGGTTTGGATCATTTTTGCTTCCCAGATAATTTCTTGCTTCCCAGATTAATTTTGCCCCTGTGGAGCATCTCCAGTTGGAAGGGAGAGGCAGCACCTGGCAGCCCTGGGGACAAAGCCCCGTGTGTGTGAGGGGTGGTGGGTTCATGTGAGGGTGAGGAGGAGGATGAGGTTGGTGTTGGTTGGATCCAGCCTGGATCTGGTCTGTCAGGATTGGGGATCAAGGAGAGGAGCAGAGAGAGGAGATGCAGTGGGAGCAGCAGAGCCCTGATCCTCCTCCATCCAGCCATGCTGTGGCAGAGGGGTCTGGCCAACCCTGCACTGGGTCCCGTGTAGGAGAGGGGGACAGGACCATGGGGGTGTCACTCCAATGTCCCCTGTGCCAGCAGAAAGCCGTGGAGAGGAGGCAGCAGGGACGTGCAGGGATGTGCAACAGGCAGCGCCGGCACCGCCTGCGGCTGCCGAATCTGTCTCATTTCAGGAGGATTAATGATTCCAGCATAATTTGAAAAACATTATCTGGCTCATTAAAAACACATTGCCCAGACCAAACTCGGCGTAGCTGAATGTTGCCAGCCCTGCCCACTGCCCTCCCCGTGCTGGGCCCTGCCATGGCAGGGCTGGGGGGTGATGGTGAGGCCGAAGGCTGTGCTCGCCCATGGGGTGTCCATCCACCTTTCCTGCCTCCTCCAGCTGCTCTGGGAGCACTGAGGGGCATCCACCCAGCTCTGGCATGGCATGGCATCCCCTCAGGAGCTGTGGGTGATGCCGAGGTGTGGGTGTGTTTTGGGGAGATGACACCAGTGCATGGTTGTCGGGAGCATCCTCTGCCCTCGCCTCTCTCCTTGGCACGTGGAGCTGCCAAGCCCTGGGTGAGAGCAGGAGGCTCCCAAGGAGTCCTTGTCCCCTCCAGGTCTTGGGAGGGTGAGGGGGGCTGGCATTGCCCCCTTCCCCCCACACCTGCTCCTCTTCTCCCTCCTTCCTTCCCACCCGCCTCCTCCTTTCTCTCGCCTTCCCTGCCTGCTTTCAACTCTCTCTGTGCTGGTGGGAATCAAAGGCAGGAGCAGGTGGGGATTTTCAGTCCTTCGCTGCACTGCGTGAAAAGCAAAACCTCTGAAGGACACTCAAGGACACTGAGATGGTGCCTCCCCTGCCCTCCTTCCCTTCCTCCCCTGCAGAAAGCAGGGACTCTGCCCCAGGGCTCGGCCAGGCTGTTCCCACACAGCTCCCAGCTCTGTCCATGCCCCGTTTTGTCCCTCCCTTGTGATCTGCTCAGACCTAGAGGTGTGAACCAGCATCTTCTCCATCCATGAGGTCCCTCAGGTGGGCACCAGAGCTCCTGGCCAGGCTCCTGTGCTGCTCCCTTGAGGCTTCCATGAGGGTGCTGAAGCGAAGAAGGGGCACCACTCCTGCTGAATCCCGGGAACTTTGCAGGCCTTGGAGCAGGATGGTTTCAGCCTGGGTGCTGCCATGGCCTCCACCCTGGGATGGGGCAGCACCTTGAGCGAATTTTTGGCTGCCTCATGACTTGGTATCTCAGCCAGAATAACTCCAGGGAGGTTGTGGTGCTGTGCAGATAATAATGAGCTCTTTTCAGCCTTCAGCCCCAGCTCTCAGTAAAAACAAGTCTCTTATCTCCCTTCCACACGTGGGGAAGTCAAGGTGCTCCTGGGGCAAGTCCTTGGCCCTTCACATGCAGGTGAAGCAAAACCAGGAGCTGGGATCTTCTCCTGGGGGTCTCAGGGAGGGCTGGAAACACCCCCAGCTTCCTCCTCCTCCCCTCCACGCCAAGAAAATCCTGAGGATGAGGTGGAGAACTTGGTTCTCTGTGGGAAATGGGTAAGAGGAGCCACATTTGGCCCCCTCCTTTTCCTGTTTCAACTGGCAAACCCGTGTTTTGTCCCTCAGGTCTCCTCACGAGCCAGGGAGAGGAAGGATGTTCTTGCAGGTTCACTCCGGAGCGTTTCCTGGCACATGACAAAACATGGCATAAATAATTAAACCTGATCTGCAATTATCAAAACAAAGCAATAAACTGCATTTCGGAAGGATTTTCCACTTATTTTTTGTGCTTTTTGTTTCCCTGCCATTGTGCCTTTAAGATTATTTACTCACACTGGGCGTGAAATCCATTCCTGAACCACCAGCTTTGAATCCACACCCCGATACAAGTGGCTCTGGAGTGGGGAGGGGGCTCCACATCCCAACCAACCCCCCCCCGCACTGGGTCTGAGAGGGGAAACCCACCCAAATCCAGGGATTTCAGGCCTTTCCCAAGGCCAGACTGCCCTGGGAGCATTCCAGGAATGGCACAGCAGAGACCCAGCAGTTCACAGGGATGCTGAGTCTTTCAGTGCTGATTTTTGGGATACAGCCATGCAGGGGTTAGAAATGCCATTAACCCCCTTTCTCCCCTTTCCCTCCTCCTCCTTGCCCCCCTGAGCCCCCTCAGCTGCTGGGTCTCAGCCCTGGAGGAACTGAGAGCAGGGTGAGGGCACTAGAGCAGTGCCAGGCTCGGGCTGAGGGGACAGATGTCCCAGGGCCGTGGGCGTGACGAGGGAGCCGAGCTGGGAGCAGCTTCCCCCTCTCTCCAGCAAAGAAAGGGATCCTTGTGGGCACCGAGCTCTGTGCCCCCTGCCAGCCCTGCCCTTGTCACCCCCTCCTCCAGGCACAGGGGCGAGGAGAACACCACCCCACGTCCCTAAAAACAAAGGCTCAGAGCAGCTCTGGGCTGTTTTTCTGGGAGCTGGGCAGTGCCAGGGCTCAGCCAGTGCAGGTGGGAGGTTTGGGGGTGCAGGGCAGAGAGGGGTGGGCCCTGGGCGGCCCCTCTGCCCTCCCCACATGCCCCCAGCTCTGTTGTCATCGTGCTTACTCGTGGGGACGTGGCAGTGACAGTGAGGGGGTTCAAGCCCCTCAGCTGGGCTGGGAAGGGGATTTTGGTGCTGAGGTTTTGGAGCTGCTGTTGCCCCACAGGGAGCTGGCAGGACCCTGGCACAGGCTGTGCTGCTGCACAAATTTGGCACAACGAGGTTGTGCAGCTTCATTTGAGATAGAAAAGTCCAATCTGTGTATTCTGGAGGAAAACCCCACGGTCAGTCAGTCCATCTACTCTGATCCCCCCCTTGCTCTTCCATGCCCATAACTCCTCTTCCCAACAAACACCCACCTGGACCTGCAGGCTGAGCCCCACAGCAAGACCCCAGGGGGGTTTAGGGGTCATTTGCAGCTCATGTGTGGGATGTTCCCATCCCTTCATGTGGGAACAACCCCCACCTGTGTGGGAATGTTGTGGCCATGAGGTAGGGGAGTCTGCCCCTCTTATGCCCCCCCAGGGGGGCACAGCCTGGCTCCCCATCACTCTCCATGCTGTGTTTCACTCTCAGACCCTTCCTGCTGCTGCCCTTTTGTTTCAGATTTATGATGTGTTTGCTTGCTCTGATTTCTTTGTTTATTCCCCTCCATCCCTGGCAAACATTCCCACCTGGATCACGTTCATTCATGAATCTCCTCCTTTCCTGTCCCTAACCAGGGCTCGATGGAATTGCAGGAGGGAAGAAGCCAGGACTCTGTTCCCTTTGTTTAAAGTCTCCAGGTCAGTACCGGGGCCGGCAGGGTCCTTCCCCCACCTGCTTGTTTCATGTTGGGTGTTCACTCCTTCCCTGACCCTCTCCCGGGTTCAGGGACTGTGGTGGGCGAGGGCAGCACCTGGAGCTTGGCTTTTTTGGGTGTTCATAGGAGGGTGTGGCCTGGTTTGTGCTTTGCATTGATGATTGAGGAATCAGCTCCCCACCTCTTGGCAGAAAGGAGGTGGGTTTGTGGAGCTGGGAGTGGTGTTTGCTCCTAGAGAGGTCCCTGGTGCTCCTTGATGGCTCCCTGGTGCTCCTGGAGGGCTCCCTGGTGCTCCTTGATGGCTCCCTGGTGCTCCTGGAGGCATCCCTGGTGCTCCTGGAGGCATCCCTGGTGCTCCTGGAGGGGTCCCTGGTGCTCCTGGAGGGGTCCCTGGTGCTCCTGGAGGGGTCCCTGGTGCTCCTGGAGGGGTCCCTGGTGCTCCT
>JAWWEV010000261.1:0-16400 GCA_035583235.1 Hafferia zeledoni
TGGTTTCTTGTCTTTTCTTTTCTTCTTTTATTTTCTGTTCTTTCTCTTTTTTCTTTTCTTTTCTTTTCTTCTTTCTCTTTTCTTTTCTTTTCTTCTTTTATTTTCTTTTCTTTCTCTTTTTTCTTTTCTTTTCTTCTTTCTCTTCTCTTTTCTTTTCTTCTTTTATTTTCTTTTCTTCTTTCTCTTCTTTTCTTTTTCTTTTCTTTTCTTCTTTTCTTTTCTTCTTTCTCTTTTTTCTTTTCTTTTTTCTTTTCTTTTCTTTTCTTTTCTTCTTTTATTTTCTTTTCTTCTTTCTCTTTTTTCTTTTCTTTTTTCTTTTCTTTTCTTCTTTCTCTTTTTTCTTTTCTTTTCTTTTCTTCTTTTATTTTCTTTTCTTCTTTCTTTTTTCTTTTCTTTTCTTCTTTTCTTTTCTTTTCTTCTTTTATTTTCTTTTCTTCTTTCTCTTTTTTTTTTCTTTTCTTTTCTTTTCTTCTTTCTCTTTTTTCTTTTCTTTTATTTTCTTTTCTTTTCTCCCTCCTTCCTTCCACCTTTCCTTTCCTTTCCTTTCCTTTCCTTCCCTTCCCTTCCCTAAATGATGACTAGTCCTTGAAATAGTTTTATGACTCAGAGCACTGAACCAAGACCGAAAGGTGGATTTCTCTGATGCTTAGACTCCTTCCTCCTCTCTTTTCTACTCCTTCCTTAGTATTTTCTTATTTTAATTAAAAATTGTAATAATTTAATGAGTTGTATTTAACCATTAGTGACAGATCTCAAAATTTCACACATGAATGAATTAATTTTACAGAGTAATCTCTGTATTTTCTATGTGGAGGAATTATTTACTTCACTAGTAAGTTGTTCTGACTGGTATTTCCAGAATATCTGCAACATAATTTGTAATATCATAAAACAGGGAAGATCGAACATCTGAAAACTGAACTTTAAAGACTCTGAAACACAGCAATGAGAATTCCAAGGGGGGAAAGTGAAGTCTTTACCAAAGAGAAGAATTCAGGAAAAACTCTTTTATTCAAGTGTGTTTGATAGTTGGTCAGACTATTTCATTGTTTTCACTGTTATTAACTCTTCTCAAATATCTCCTGCATTTGCAATTTTTGTGACTGAGCACAACGTAATTCTTATGAATATTTTCTTCTATATGGCAGAGGAACAGACCAAATGTAGTGACGTTGCACACTCATTACTTGCTTTACATAAACCTCAGGAAACACATTAATGATCTATTTGTATTTGTAAAATCAAATTTTCATACAAGAGCATTTTGCCTTCAGCAATACATTTTGTCTATAGAAGATGAAAACAGAAATCAAGAGCAGTAAGTAGGAAATACAACATGAGAGAAAAAGGGAGATGCGGATATGTCTTGATGACATGCCTGAAATGCTGAGTCAGTTTGGTCTGATTAGCAAAGCATCTTTGTGTGAAATTCTGGTTATAAAGTTTGCAGCTTGGTCAGGAACGTGCAAGAAATTTCAGCAGTTGTGGGATTCAGTCCCCCCAGTAAATGATGCAGCAGAGCTGGAGAGCTTCACAGCTGGAAGTATGAACTACAAATGTGGGAAAACCAAGAGTGCATCGTCATTCAAAGAGAATTTTCAACAAGCCATTAGAACTCAGCGTGTCTCTTGGCTATAAACTCTGCAGTTTGATCTGGAAACATCTGAGCAATAAAACTAGAAGGGTTTCCACTGCAGCAGCACAGCAAGTAACAACTGGCCTTATGGCCAAGTAATCATAATAATTTAAGGTCAAAACATCACAAGTGGACAAGAAATCAAGTTTGAATAAGGGATATTGTAACAGCTTTTGCATCAGACTTGACCAAATGTACTTTCAGTGCTCCTTCCCACCAGTGCAATCCTCCCTTTGGGTTGGGATGGCACAAAGAGCAGATGTGCACGATGTTTGCAGAGAAGGATGGGGGGAATATACTGAGCCAGCTCTGAGGAAAGCAAACCAGACCCAGCAGAAAAGGACAGTGGATTTTACAGGTGTGGCTGGGCCAACTGACAAACCAGTGATGTTGGTTGGCATTAGCCAGGTTAGGCTCACAGCTTATTGAAGGGTGTGTTTCATCAGATTTGCTCATCAATTTGTTACAGATCTGGATTTCCATCTCCTTTAACCCTCACTGTTTAAAAGGAAGATGCAGAGCAAGAAGCCCGTGAATTGAGTCCTTTTCATGGGACTCCTCTGCAGGTTTTCATATCCTCTCCTATTTTAGACCAGCGTACTGAGGGGATGCTTCAACTCAGATGCTGTAACTTATGGCCTTCACAGTCCTTATTTAGGGAATGGAATTTACTTTAAGAATTTGATTAGTTTGAAGTTTCATTATAACGATGGTTTCTTCTTTTTCTATTACTACTCCTTTGGGGAAACAATGGGAGAGTAAAATGTGATCAAAGCTCTGCAGCTGAAAGTGATGGAGAAGAATGAAGCCAAATGCCGTGGTTGCTCAGGAAGGTGGCAGGTTGGGCTGCAGGGCTGTGTCCTGTGCCACTGAGGGATGAAGGAACAGGCTGTGTTTGTTTGCTGCAGCCAATTAGCACAGGAAATAAAAGCACTATCACTGCTGTTTATCAGAGAAGGCTCTGCAAGGGCAAAGAGCAAGAAATCTAAGACAAGAACAGAGAAAAAAGAAACATTTTATAAATTGTTTGGTATTTTAGCAATACCAAATAGGGGGGTTTAAATGATGTATTATGTGCATAAGAATTATTTGACATGAAAAAGTAACAAAGTATATTCTGGGTAAAAACCAAAATAAACTCCCAAAAGCTTTTTGGAAGACAGGAAAGGGAATGATAGAGGGGAAAGAGCTGTGCATAGCTCTGGTTCTGCAAAAACTCTGGCTCTGCAGAGAGTTTCAGGAGCCAGTTATAGGGAAAACATCTCTGGATAAGTCTAAAAAATAGTGGGATTGACAAGATTCCTCTAATAAATTAAAATGAAACTAAATAATGGAAACCAAAGTTAATTTTTTTTGGTCTTTGACAAATTTCAGATTATGTATCACAGGATATCCCACCTACTTCTGGCTGCTACTGGGCATGTGTCAAATGTCATGACAGGTAAGTATCAGCAGTGTCTAATTTCCAAATTTGCTAATGTGATTTCACCTGTCTATATCCCATTTATCAGCAAATATTTGTATTAATTCTAATGTAAACTACATTAATGACTGTAAATAGGCATAAAACCATATAGACAAAATTGCAGTGGGATTACAAATTTGAGACAGGGAGATGTTTAAGCACAAAGACTAAAAAATATCTGTTGAAACCTGCAACATTTTGCTTCTTTTTTTTTTAGCCTTAATATCTGTAATATTGCATGTTATTCTCTGGTTAGTCTTTAGTACAGTAATTCCTCAAAAATGTAAATCACATTTTGTTTATCAGAGACAAAATCAGGATCTTTCCAAAGTTCTGGGAAAGTATTGCTGAAATACTTTTTTCTAAGCAGCTGAGTTTTAAGCACATCTTCATTTATTTTTCTTAAACAAATAGTGCTTTAGAACCTGTTGTATGTTTTCACCCATCCAACCTCATTCTTCCTTCTCTGGGAGTTAAGCAGCTGTAAAAACCTCAGAAACAAACACACCCACAATCCAATAATGATAAAAATACAATAAAAACTCCTCCCAAGTGTGGAATTTTCTTAAAGGGATAATGTTCACAGGCACAAATTGCAATTTGGTATTGCTGAAGTCGTATGATCCTTTGGGAAAATAAATTCCTACTATTTCTTTCAGAACCATGTTAATGTGAGAGATAGACGATGATGATGATAATAATAATAATAGCAAATGTGGGAAGAGGTTGGTAGCCCAGTGTCAGCACTGTTTTTATGTCCATGTTAGCTCAAGTTCAGATGGACAACGTGTATAGGGAAAGAAAAATGTTTCAATTCAAATAACAACCAAGAAAAATCGAAATTCCTGTAGTCATCACTGTGAGCAAACCACAGGATGAAAAGGGGCCAAGAATGGACCTTAGACTTGTAAAATAGTTGGAACAGTTATGGAAAACATATTTAATGCTTTGGCTGTCTTTGAAAATTTTACTGCTTTCCTTTAATCAATCCTTCAATTCACAGGAACATTTTCCCATTTGCAGTATTGAATCTTTTGTGGTATTTAAAGGCAAATGGGTGTTGACAAGTTGGGGTGTTTTATTCTCCCATAATGGCCTCAAATTTTTTATATATATATATATGTGTGTGTGTGTGTGTATATATGTATATATATGTGTATGTATACACACACACATATATAATATAAAAATCTCATGTGTAAAAGGAACGTGTCTTCCTGTACTTGTGAGTTTTTTAGTTACACTGAAGCTTCTCTTTCTGGTTGGCATAAAGGCCACATTTCCTTGCTTGGACATGTGCTTGTCCTCACAATATTTTTGTAACCAGCAGACACTGCAAGCACAGCATGTTGTGTATTCGTGTGAATTGTAGATTGAATTTTCTTAAATGATGTGAACAGAATGGAATTATGTGTATTACATACTGCTCATTCTGCAGTAGAAAAGTGAATTTACAGCAGGAACATGTTTAGAAGCAAGACAAGCCTGAGAAAAGCATTGCCTGCTTCATTTGACACCAAGGAACATTCTGCAGCAAGGCACAGTTAATTTGAATACCCCCAAGGGATGCTTGCTTTGATTTTACTACTTTTTCCACCATGCAGGAGGTTTTGTCAAATACAGACTTAACAAGTCTTAAATATTTAAAATCTGAAGGAAATGGGAGTCCCATAGAATATAGAATTGGTCTTAAAACATGATAATTGAGATTAAATGATATAAACCTTAATCCTATTACTCAAAATCAGATCTATAGCCTAATTTGTTTTTCCTTGAATTATAGTGGTACTTAGACAAATGCAGGGAACAGGGTTAGATTTTAATTTCATTTGACTCTTGGCAAACAGTTCAACTCATCAACACTTCTAACTCCAATTGCATGATCTGCTTTCCCTGACAAATACCCCAAGCAGCATCCCATGCTGACTGCATGGCTGCAAACACAAACAATCCCCTAATCAGACTAAATAAACCCTTAATTTTATGGAAAAGTGCATTTTTAGATGTCTTTCATCACATCACATCACTTGATAGAGATATCAAATGCTTTTTGATTTTTGAAACATGTTAACAATTTTTTTCTTTCTCCTGTAGTGTCTCCAGTTCTGTAAAAAAAGAGCTCCTTGTGCCTCTTCACACAAATACTCAGCCAAAATAAATTCCGTCTGTACCCAAAGTGATCGCCATTTCAGCAAACCTTCCCGAAGTTTCCCAGGGGATAACTGACCTCTGGGCATAACCTACATGGAGCTCACTCCCCCCTCATAATTTACATGTTTGCCTTCTCCTCCTCCATCCCCAAGGCATTGCTGTTCCCCGGCAGCCCAAGCAGAGTGGCCCCTGATTCCCAGGGGGGCTGAACTTACATCCTGAGAGTCACACTCCTGGGTGCTCTGGTTTTCCTGCTTTTTCAAGGCCACACGGAAATTCTCTTTCTCTGCTGAGGCATTTTGATGAACCTGGGAAATAAAAAACAAAACAATAATTTCAAAAAGTTAATATAATTGAGACAAAACATCAAATAATTCACTTCTGAAAAATCAGAATTCCACTGCAATATTGGTTGTTTTAAGCATGGCTTTCCACGTTTTCTGCAACTCTTAAGACGAAAAGGGACAAAAACTGCACTGAAAGTCTCCGTAGGGGTCAGGCTTTCATTGAATTGTCTGCAAGACACATTGAAACTCTTCAGGGGGTGCAATCAGGGAACAAAGCAAAGTAATTTCTCTGTAAAGAAATGTTAGAACTTCAGACACAGGTTTTGAAACCTTGGAACATCCTTTTTTGAGTCACTTGTACTGCATTGAATTAATAAGTCATACACACTTTTTAAAAATGATGGAGAACAGCAGAAAACAAACCTGGCACATCACTATTTACAATTTAACTCGAATAATGAAAAATAGTTCAACTCAGAGTTGAAATAAAATAGTTCAAATAGTCTCTGGTTAACAGCTTTCCAGTGATGATTTTTTTAGTTTTATAGAACAATTGACTGCTGGAGGAAGAGATGAGGAGGTGAACAGATTGAAAAGATCAGTATAAATAATGGTTTTGTTACATAATAAATGCCATTTAAGACATGCATTGAGTGATTTTTCTGTTTTGGACTGAAAGAAATTACAGTTCTGCAAACCTAAGTTTCTTCCCATTGAATAAAATAGATCCAATAAATGATAGCACATATGTTCACCTTGACTCCTTGAAGCAGTGACTCTGCCTGGCACCCAGAGAAAGCAGAGCTTGGGAAACCTTGTTAACTGAGGAGTAAATGCCTGGGCACAGTGCTCCTCGTTTCAGAATTTGGTGCCTTAGCCAAGAGACACCCTTTCTCAGCACACTGCACTCATTGCTACAGAGCAGGGGGAAATTTGGGGTTTTTGGGTGAGGCTGTCCTCAAGAAAGCACTTTGCTAGTGCCACATTTTCAGCTGGTTACAGAATTTCCTACCTGCAGGAAGTGGAAAACAGGAAAATTTCCAATTGTCACCCTCTTTAATTTTCAGAAGAGTGAAGTGCATTATAATATGCTACAAGTCCTCCTCTTTTCTCTCTCCTCAAACAAAATACAAGGTTTTTCGAGGTGTTTCAATGTGATTGCCTTCAGCAGTAGGATCAGATTCTGTAAGAACTTTAGAAATCCCTTCCACAGCTGCTCTGCCCAGACAGCAGCCAGGGTGGGGGAGAGAAAATGGGGCTGATCATTCCGTCTCTGCTTCCCAACTCCAGCAGCTGCACAGCCAACAACTCTTCATGTTGTTACAGCTGACACTGATCTGTGTGTCTTGAATTCTCATTTAAAACACTCCCACACTTCCCACAGAGGCCAGAGGAGGCCAGAAGGACAGAGGACAAGAAGATGGGCTGGGTCCTTTAAATTCGAGTTCTGTCCTTATGGCCAGAACACCAGAGGGTTTGTTCCATCTTATACAGACAGTTTTAATCTATAACATTTTAGGACTAAGACTGACTTATTAAATGAAAAAGACATTTTTTGAAGGCTTATCTGCTTGCTGATGAGGTGGAAGTCTTAGAGGAAGACTTTGCAAGCAGGACCCCTGTTATTAAAAATAATCTCTCATGAAAAATTGAATATACTCCTATTTGTCTGAGGCTTCTTTACTAGACTGACAGCTTACCTAATAAAGATGCCCTCAAGCATTCCAGAGTGAAACAGTGGGGGTACAGATTATGAACTCCTTCCCAATTTACTTAAAGATTTCTGAAACCTCCTCACAGCTTTTCAATACAGGATTTCAAATGCAAACATTTTTTTCAAGGATAATGAAACCTTTTATCTTTTTTTCCTTTGAAATAATTTAGACGTTATGACATGTTCCTGGTGAGACCTTACAAGCCTGACTGAAACCCAAGCTTTGCATTTCAGATACTTAAATAATTGTTTACAATGCACTGAGGGGATATGCAGAGGAAACCAGACTGTTGAAGAGTACTTTGCTTGCAGAATACTTGCAGAAAAGCAAATTAAACTCTATTTCTGTGAGTTATCTTTCAAAGTCTGCACAGGAAAAAATAAGAACCCAGTTCTGCTACATGCCTTTGAAAATCCCTTCAATTATGTTTTATATATTTTTTCATTCCTGTTATCAGACAGTTTTTCTTCTCAAATTTGCACTATTATTATAATAACACCCTCATCTTCACTGCTAAATAAAACTGCCAAATTAGGTCAGCTGAATTCCATCTTCTAAAAGGTTTTTTGCCTTTGATGTGTAGCTCAGTTCTTTCCTGTATGAAGAACAGTCCCATCATGACTTCTTGGCGTGGCTGCACCCCCCTCACTCTCTGGGCAGCAGCTGTTGATGGGAGATGCCACAGTGCCGAGGCCAGCACTGCTTGGCACAGGACCTGCCAGCACCAATGGGGGTCACAGCAGGGAAATTATTTCCTGTTAGACTGTCACAGATGAGTCTCTTGTACAAGTGAGGGTTTCTAGGGATAATCAACTTCCACACCAAAAAAAGAAACAAAGTGAAGAGCACTCATGCTGATCTGACAGACAGACAGCAGAGCATTTTCAGTGCAAGCCACCAAATGAAGCAGTTTCTGGCAGGGTGCAAGTTTGTGATACCCAAGGACCAAAACAGCCACTTGCAGGACAGCCCTGATGGTTTCCCCAAAGATGGGCAGTGCCCGTTCACAGCCTTTTTAACAAACTTCCAGTAGAGGAAGCACGTTTTTTGGCAGTGAAGGTTTCCCTGCCCAATCTTCACAGCTGTCAGAACTGCCCACAGCAGAGACTTGGCAGCCAGTTCCTGGGGTGCCACTGCACTCCTGCCAGTGGTGTGGCATGGCCAGGGAGACCCCCACTCTCAGAACCCCCTGGCTGGGGGTGCTCCTCTGACCATCCTCCCCCAGGGTGCCCAGCCAGGTGGGCTGGGAAGGGAACAAGCAAGGCAGGAGTCATCCCCACTTCTCCTTTGGTATTCTCCTGGGACGTGTCTTATCCTTTGGGAATGGAAATGCCTTGATGTCGTGTCTAGGAAATCCCAGATTGCTCAAGGGTTTGTAGCACTCACTGCCAAAAACTAGAGCAGTTTTGTGTGGAAATGCAGACGGAGTTGCCAGAGCTTTGCTGGGCAAGGTGCAGAGATCAAGAGCCAGAAATATCACTTTCCCAAACTCAGTTGTTTCTGTGCTCCTGGAACCAGGGCATTGCACACATCCCACATCCACAGCTGCCAGGGAATGCCTCACACACTCATTCTGGGCAACAGAAAGTGGCCCTATCACTTTGCCCTTCCTCCTTGCTTGAGTAGCACCATTTGCAATTACAAAGGCTCACAGCACCATTTCTGAGAGTCTGATAGACTTTCCAGTTGCCCTCCTGGACCCACAAATTTCACAGACTGGGCTGGGTTGGGAGGGACCTTAAAGAACATCTTGGTCCAAATTTGAGACATTCTAAAATAATTACCTGTTATATCTCTCCCTAACAGAAATCACAGGTAAATATGTATTAATAAATATGCATTAATAAATATGCACAGTATAAAAAAAAATCATCGTATTGCATTTTTTTACATCCTGATTTAAGACTCTTCCACAGTGACTCAATGCAAAACCAAATGAGAAGTCAATACTAAGAACAGTAATAAAACTACATATTTCTAATAGGGTGATGGTCAATGTGTATGTATAGACACATATGTGGTGTGTTCTGGAACAGACACACCAAGCTCTTTCCCACTGCACAGTCAATACTGTTCAACAGTAAGTCTGAAAGACACACTTCAGTTTTTATCTCTATTTAATGCACATCTACAGAGATACATTTATATAGGGCAATTTAAAGGACTGCAAATCCTATAATGTACCAGATCTTTACACTTCTATGTACTGTTTCTGAAGTAAGCACATGCCTGGATTATTTTTTTTCTTTTTTTTTTCTTTTTCTTTCCATTCTGCACTGCATTCAAATATCTTTGGGGAGAAAAAATATCTTCGATGCCAACACTGAGCATTGAACACAACTCTAATAACAAGTTTTGCAAGTGATTCTAGAACAAACTCACTTTCATCAGAAGTGGAAATTGTTACTGTATCTTTATCATGGATACAAAAAGATCACATTTTATTTACTTCATATTTCACAGGCATTTCTATTGGTTGCAAAGGAGTGGAAAGAGGAGAAAAGTATCTTTTGCAAAGCACCTCCTGTTTTTCAGTGCATACCAACATACAAAAGTTTGTGCCTTAAAAAGCAACTAAATTACACTTCATATAATCTGGTTAGAAAATTTATCGAGTTCTTCTAGATCTCTTCTACTCTGTCTGTAGGGAGATGTTATTATGTTACATCAGTAAACTCCTGATTTTTATAGGTAGGATAAATGCTCTGTTGCTGCACAATTTGCTTTCTTTGGAGTCAGCTGGGCTAATGGTACAAATATTTGCTGCAGGCTGGTGCTGACATCTCTTGCCTGTATTTATTTAATCCCCAAATTCAGCATTTTTTAATGACCTTTCTGCTCCAAGATTTCCCTGAGATTCATTTCTCATTAAATAAAATGTTTTTGTACTATTACAGGATTTGAGTCCTGAGTTCACAGCTCATGGCACTACAGTTGGGTCATTTGGCTACCATAAAATGATGCTGCAGACACTTTTATAAGTCACCTGAGAGTGTGTTGCTGTCCACAGACAGCCTTTGCATAAACATGGCAAGAGAAGTGGATCCTAAACCCTTCCTTTGTATTGTGTAGGCATGTCTATGTTGCTGGATATATTAAAGAGCATAAAAACATCACTGCTAAATTGCTTTCAGGGCACTTTACCTCATCCACTGCACCTCCATCACCCAGATCAAAGGCAAGGCACAATAACCCCCAGGAGGACCAAGGGAATAATTGCCTTTGTTTCTGAGGGCTCCATGGACCTGAGCTGGAAATGTGACTGGATTTGACACACCCAGAGCACCCTGAATTGTCGTGCTGTTAAAGGACTTCATAATAAACTTCTGGCATGCAAATCATTAATCATTTGTCTTTCAATACAAAGTTGTAATTTGTTGTTTCTCTTAGTCAAACAAAAGAATTAGGACAACTTGAGAAATAACTGGTTTTGCACATAATAAATCTTTATCTACTTCTGATATCCTGTAATTATTTAAAGGATCAGTTCTGTGGAATATTATCTATGCTACAGACCTGATACAAAACATTTAGATAACAAAGTTTTTATAATATGTTCTTAAAGGCAGGATTAGCTCTACTATGTTTGCTGACTTGCAGTAACAAAAGTGTCCTTCAATTATTATTTATGAATATTTTTGAAATCCAAGAAGGACTAAACTTCACCATGATTTTAAGCGTTTTCTGTGACTTCCTGGCAATATATTCTATGAAATTTTTTATTCAGGAGATCTCAACGTAAACAACACATTTTTAAATATTTTTCCCCAAAGCACCTTGAAGACTGTAGTGCTGAGTATGTGGCAAGATTGCAGATTCCCTCTGTTCAGGATATTCTCCTTTCCACCTACTTTTACTGGTGCCTGCAAACACTAACCCGGATTCATAAGCAATTCAGTGGTCAGAAGAGCTGAAAGATTACAAAGATGGCTACAGAGCACTGTGTGCCACACCTGCCTTACCTGTGCAAAGCAGAGCCTTGGGATGGCGGAAAATCATCACCTACATAGTGCTGCTTGTTAAAAAATGCCCAAAATGAAACAAAAACTCTGCCACAAACCAACCCTCCACTACTCCAAACACTAAGGGTAAGATGCCAGAAAGATGTAAGGAAAAATGGCAACAAATGTAATATTAACAAAACAAACAAACCAACAAACCCCTCCCCAAACCCCCAAACAGCATGTTCTGATCATGTGTCTGCATGAGAACAGCCCTAAACAGGAGAAGTGAGTGAACACTTCTGAGACTTCACACATAAAATACAAAGATAGGAACAAACATAGCTCTGGGTGGTGAGTAAACTGCATTTTACATTCTGCATAGGAACAGCAGAAGTTTAGAAATGTGCTATAATAAAAAGTTAAAAAATTAAAAAGATCCAACTGCAGGTTGCATATCATTTGTCCAATATATATATAAATACATCTTCTACTCCCTTTCTTCTTTTTTTAATTACAGGTTTCCAATCCCCTTGTGGAACACAAGGATCTACAGGTTACAGAAACTGCAGGTCTTGGTGGTACCTCATTAACTGTGGCAGGAGCAAAGCTGGAGGCCACAAAAGTCAAGGATTGCTGAGGCACCGAAGGCTTTTGTGGAGCACAAACCTGTCCCTGCCCTCAGTGCTCCTGCTGGGGACTCCCAGCTGACCACAGACAGAATCACAGGATAATTAAGGTTAGAAAAGATGTCTCCCCAAGCACCACACCTGCATGTTCTTATATTGTATATATAATATCAATATATAGACACAATACTTTTCGTATCCATAGATGTGTTTTGTGCCGTTCAGGTTCATCCTCTGCTTTCTTGGATGAAGTTGGGAGGTTTCACACTACTTTTTCTCCCAATTGTGAGCACACAGTTATTTCCAAATAATAACCCTAATTATATTTGTGGTTTTCCAGAGGTTCTTGAGCAAAGAATTTTTTGCTTTCCTAATTATCCTTTCTACACCAGGTTCTTGTGCTAAATATCTCTAACAAGCACTCAAGTGTTACAGTTGCCAATTATGAATACCAATATGCAACCTACTTGTTTGGAATTTGTGGGGTTTTTAATCAGAAAGCACCCCAGTCCCAGGGATGAGTGTCCCCAGGTGATACAGCCATCACACACTGGGTGATTTACACTTCAATGGATTTAGAATAAGTCTGACATTTCAGAAAGCAATTTTGAGGCTGGATGAGAGTATCTTAGAAATGAGCTACTTACCAGACAAATTATCACTTGTCCCCTGAAGTTGGAACTGCTGCTTATCAGACACGACAAGATGTGCAAGTTCTGCTCCCACTTTTACGTGTGATAACACATTTAACTCACCACACACATTTATATTACCCTAAAAATACTCACCTGCTATATCAAAATATTTATGCAAATCTAATAATAATAAAGAGAACTGTACATCAGGGTTAGAGTTAATTGGCTTGTCAAAGAAAGAAAAAGCCAAGGAGAAGATATGTAAGAATGGGTATCATAATAACAAAGCACCTTCTGTAACACCACTCAAGCACAGAGGGTGTAGTCCTGGACTGACTGTGATTCTTGGCCTACTTGTTCCACAGTAGGAGATTTTAGTAGTTTTATAATCACAGATAACATGGATTTATAAGTGTCAATGTGTGGAAGAAGAGGATTGCAGACTATTATTTTCTCAGACATTTTCATGACACATGCCAAGTGCAGAGGAATGTAAGAAATGCCTCCTAAAGAAGCAGCATAACATTCAAGCACTTCTGGATACAGAGGACTGAATGTTTGTTTCTTGAAAGGCTGCAGCACAGAAACACTTGTACATTTTACCAAGTACATTAAATGCAAAATTTATATAATCATTGGAAAAAAAATCTGCATTTCAGTCAAATATCAAAAATGTAGTTCTAGTCTCTATGCTGTGTTCCCATGTCCTTTGCTGAGTGATGGTACCTGTGAGGCCAAGGACACCTGGAATTCCCCAAAGGCTCTGCCCCTAAGGCTGACCTGAAACACAGACACAAAGGCTTCCTTATGTGCTGTGTCTTGCCCTTCCCCTTCAGGACTTCTCTGCTCTCATGGCAGAGGCACAAACACTTCCAACCTGAAGAAAAGAATCATAAGAACAATCTACACAATTCCAGAGCCACATTAACTAGGAAAAATATGCCCCTGAGACCCTGGAGTTGTACTCAGGCTGTGTGACCTGCAAAAGAAGAGGCTGCTCTCCTGCAGAACATACATCAGGTGATCCTAATCCAAACCAACACTAATTAGCCCATGTGCTGCTACTCATTAACACAGTGTTGGTTCCAGAGATAATAATTTTGGAGAATGAAGGTTTCTTCCTATAAAACAATTATTAAGGAACCAATAATAATTATTGTAAGAGTAGCAATGTGAGATGCAGTTTTATAATTATATTCTGCTTTCTGAAATTGTATTTCAATTAAATTAGGTACAGAATGATTATTAATTTTTGGCTTCTGTCTCTCTGCACTAACAGTAATACCAACAGCTGCCATATAGAAATTACTAATTAGCTGTGAGTTAGCAATTCCTATTGGTATTTCATTTTTGGAATTTAAAGAGGACATTGAAGTGTTCTTTATCATTCTTGTGCAAAACTTCCCTTTAATTGAAATCACAGATTTCTTCTAGATGTATCTATTGAATCAGTTGAATACAGGAGCAAAATTCAACCCTGGAGATGAAATTATTAGGACAGTTGTTAGTCTCTGTAAATCTTAGCTGTATTTTGAATCAAAACATTTTTCATCTTTTTTTTTTCCCCTTATGCTTTCTCCTAAATTGCCCTTCTCATTTTGCAAGATTGGAACATTCCCTACAGCCTATTATCAAGTTCACAGATCCCTTCAGGCAAATTTGATTTGGGTGCTCTGGATTATTTTATGCCTTTTATATCAATTTTTCCCACTAAAAAAGCATGATAAGCAAAAACCATCTTACTGTTTAGTGCTGCATTACCACAAACTCACTCAGTGCCTGACAGGTAGATGATCCTATGAATTAACATCAACACTTATTTTAAATGCAAGTCCATCTTCCTTGTGTATTTGTTGTGCAGACATGGCCCATCCACCAAGTGATAGAAAGAATTTTGTTCCTCAGCAAAAAGTAGCTGCTTTCTGACTTTAAAAAAAGTTTATTGACATCAGAAACAGGCTTAGAATTATCCTCCAAATTCATCCTAACCTTTGAACGAATTTAAAACCCTCCTTAGTTCCAGTTTGATGCTCTTGCAGGACACATTTCCAAAGATGTTAGAAAGAAAAACCAAACCCCCAAGACAGACCCATCCCTACCTTGGTGCCTGTCCCTTGGAATGCAGCCCTGGGGCCCTTCGGACCGGGGGAGTTTGGCTTCTCAGCCGGCTTGGAAGGGACGAGGTTCGGAGGGGGAGGCTGATGGTGCAGAACTGAGGACAGGCAAAGCTGCACAGTCTCCTTCAGAGCTTTCAGCTGGGACTCCTGAGGGAAGGAAGAAACCATCACTTCTCTTAGATGTGTTATGGTGAACAGGATTTACTTTCTGCATTCAACCAAACAGTATGAGCAGCTGCTGCTTTTTCTTCCTAATGGAAGGAATTAAGGCTGTTGAAAGTATTTTGATATGACCAGGTTACTGTGCATTACCCACTAAACTGCCTACAAAGTCACTGCACTCTCTTCCCTTTTCTCCATGTAGTTTTATCCACACGGATTATTGCAAATAATAATAATTTTTTTCTGAAAAGAAAAATACAATCTACAAAATGTCATTGCCATACATTGACCAGCCTTTTATGTCTAACAGCTACAGAGAAGCCTCAAGTATTGCAAAGACACAGATTTTTCCATGGAGTTTTGTTTATAACATTCCAGATAACTGTATTTTCCCACACACTATAAAGATGGATTTTAATCCAGCCAAGATGACTTCCAGCAAAGGTGACTTCCCTCATGAGCACATTATACTTTTGCAGTGTATAGTAAAGAAACAAAGGTCTTTTGAACAGTTGAGAATATGATGGTCCAGATCCACTGAGCCAAACTCAACCTTCTAAGTGGTGAAGTGCTTGCAACTCATGTTAGAACACTGCTGGTTTATTCACAGACATATAAACAGGTGTATTAATGAAAATAGATGGTGATTGAAATAAGGTGAGACAGTAAGAATAGTGAGATAACGACAGAACTGAGGAAATCTTGTTTTAAATCTTTGTTCAGTGAAAGCAAGACACATGCCAAATGTTGGCTATGGAGGTGATTTCCCTATCCTCCTTTCAAGGGGAGTTAGCAGAATTTGACCTTTTTATGAAGAATGGACCCATAATTACAGGCAACATCAGCACATTTCAATCATCAAAGATTTTCTTAAGGTACATAAACCAAAGTATGCCATGGGAAAAGCTGCTGGAAAATATACATGTAAGTAACATGTAACTACATATTAAGTATGAGAAATATTACATATACAATACAGAGGTATTTCACAGTTATATTAATCCTAAGCAATCACATACATCCTGTTGCTTTGGTTTATTTGCTAAGCAAACATTTTTGAGAAGATGGAAAATATTCCCTGTTATACATCAGATAAACTTCCCCTGAACTGGTATTGGGGAATGTGTCTCATTATTAAAAAAAAAAAAAAAAGAGAGTATTTCTTAAAAAGTAAACAAAGCCTGTTAGTAGAGTGTATTTCAATGATAGGATCAAAGACAACCATAAAAAGAATATTAATGCCCAGCACAACATGGAAAATCAAAGAAATAGATGTACTGTGCTGGGACCCACTCCTGATTATGAGGGTAATGCAGCTTCTTGGTAATCGATCCCTTGGGGCAGATTGGAGTGAGATGACACTGAATGAGCAGTGTTTATATAAATATGTGTGGGGTTATTTTAGAACCATTTGGTTGCAATGGACAGCAGGCATGCAGCCATTCTGGTTATTATCTGTAGTAATGTAGCAATATAAAAGCACAGAAATTACACCAATGAAACTATATAAGGAAAACAAAGAGAGAAAGAGAAAGAAAGAATAAGAGTAAAGAGATATCCCCAGTCATAGATCCAGCAATGAGACATGATTGTTGCAGTTCAGATGTCCCTTGGTCGCAGTGATGGTCACAGTCTCTGCCCACCAGGGGTGGGGGAAGCCAC
>JAWWEV010000262.1:0-10114 GCA_035583235.1 Hafferia zeledoni
TACAGACTTGATTGGATTCAGATCCTATCCAGCATCTAGTGAGTGATTTATGCCCTGATTGGCTGCAGAAAGGAGAACTAGGTGGAGTTGCCTTCTTGACATCTTCATTTGTGCATGTCTAAAAACCTCACATGAGCAAGCCATCCACTTAAGTATAGGAGGGAGCATATGGGATATGCAATGGGCATATCCATCACAGAAGCTTGTTAGGAGCATGGTTAATTATCTGACTGCAAGGTCAAGTTCTCTTTCTCTCTCTGCATTATATTTCAGTCACCATACATGGCCTGAACTCTTGGGGAGGAACAAGGAATAAAGGGTTGTAGCTAAGGTGAGAGTGTTTTCCTGTCCAGGTAGCTTGGACAATGGAAACATTTTATTGAGATGCCAAATATATGCCCAGGTATTCTTTGCTCAGTTCAGTAAATCTGGGATGGGGTTATCTTAGTTTGTTCCTGTCCAGAAGTCATCACATATTAGGAGTTTCCCTATTTAGCTGCAGAACAGGAAAGGTTTTTGCAAAGCAATTAAACGATGTGTGAATTCAGGAAACAACTATGGCAAGCTGCAGTTTGGCAAAGGAACACGGCTCAGTGTTAAACCAAGTAAGTGCATGAACAAAAGTATTTTGAGAAGTATTGAAGAAGCTGATGCTTTGAATTGGTTTTATGTAATTATCCTGGGAGAGGTATCTGCTGCTTCCATATCTGCTGTCTGCAGGGTTGAAATGATAGTGTGGCTGGACCCTTTGAGTGTAAACTTTGCAGCAAGAAGAAATCTAGGGGGTTTTTTGTAAGGTCTGAGAGGTTGTGGAGAGTAGCTGTTATGAGATGAATCCTTCCCGGAATTACAGTTAGTTTCTACTCACATAAAGGAAGCAAGGACTGGGCTCCCAGCAGAACGGAAACCGTGTCAATCAGAGTGGTGTGCCAGAAAGATGGAAATCTTTCCCCAAACTGTAGAGTGGCCTCATTGTTCCAGTTGCTTGACCTTCATGGTATTCCTTTGTAGAAAGAGGTGCTGCAGACAGTACAAAAGAATGGATTTTCCTCGTGCTTCTCACATTTATCTCTTTTAATGAGTACTTTAAGGGCTCCCCATGTATGGAATCACATGAGGAAGAAGCAGAAAGGAGACAACAGCTTTTCAGAGAATTGTCAAGTGTCTGTCTATAAAAAAGTGATTTAATACGCAGTAACAGAGACAGAAGAGCCTGCAGAAGTTCTGCTTCTGTGAAATTCTGGGCCAGGTGTCCTTGCCCAACATTCTGACTACCTAGTTACATCTTTCCCTGAAAAACTCTTCAGGACTCAGGAATGAAGTACTTCTGGTAATGTTTCTCTCCCTTTCCAATGCACTGCTTTGAAATGAGATTTTACTGTAAGCTTTCTGTAGGGAGGGTCTTAATTAATTTCTTCTGTGGCAAAGTATTCCATGCTTAGGGCACTTCATCTTTCTTGAACTGTAAAAAGAATTGACATGAAACCTGAGAGGAGACAGAGAAGACACAACTCAGCCTTCATTTTGTGGGGACCTCTAACAAGGATTTTGCACATACAATTTTATTTCAATGACTAATAAAGTCTCCTACCATGGAACCTGACAAGTGCAGAAGAACATGGGGGTTTTTGTAAGGGAACTTTTGACTGTGTCTATTCAGGATATGCAGACAGATTGACCTTTGGACGAGGAACTAGGCTGCTGATAAAGTCCAGTAGGTATCTCTTCACCGGTATGGTTAGGACAGACAGAATCTTCTAGGTCTTCTGTTAGATCTTGATTTAAATACCGAGGAAAAAGCTTCTTTTTGATAGGAAGGAGACATGGGGAAGGAGATCACATTCTGAACAGTTAGTTTTAAATTTTTTTGTCTTGTTCCTGGAGTGGGAAAGCTTGGAGATTGCTCTTCTGCTTAAAATCAGTGAATGCTCTTTCTGTTGTGCAAGCAGGCAGTCAGTCAGGAGACACCCTGCAGGAGAAAGTATTTGAGATTAGTGTTCATGAATAACCTTTGTTCACTGAAAAGATTAGATGGAGTTGGGACTTGGGTTTGAATCTCTTACTGGATTCATTAACAACTAAATAAACAAGTGAAAAAAGGACCCTAGATTGGTTTTCACTGTAACTTTCCTTCAGTTCATTTTTTCCTGGCTTCTTTCTCTCATAGACCTAGTCCCTTGCTTGGCTTTTGAGTTTAACTAGCTGGCTGATCTGTCTGAATCCTTTGTTAGACAATAAGAAGTTTTGGGAAAAGCTATGTTAATTGTTTAAAAAGTGGTGGAAATGTCATCCCTCTTTGAAATGTCTGCCAGCATGTTCTAGCTGTTAAAGGCTGAGGCTTCTCTCCTTTACTATTTTTGTATAAAAGTTGGTTACTGTGGGATAACTGAGTCTTCCTGGAAACTCACCTTTGGGAGAGGCACAGAACTGATCCTGAAATCAGGTGTATCTTAAAGCAAATAGTTGTTTGACATTGTAAGTTCAAGGCTCAGGTTCTCCTGCATCTTAACCATGACAAAAATTGTTCTGCTTAGACAGTTTGTCCAAGAACTTCAGCTGCATTATGCTAAGAGCTAACTGGGCTTGGTTTTCTACTGTATTCAGAATTGTCTCTATCTAAATTCTATGGAAAGATCAGAGGTATGCATCCAGAAAGACATCTTAATTTAGAGTCAAAGGCATATGACAAGGGTGACATATGTTTTCCCTCTTGAACTCTTTTGAAAAATACATGTATTTGAGTGGACCCAAAGTTGTGTGTGGTTTTTGTCAGGGAATGTATCACTGTGTGAATTCAGCATCCCAGTGGAAAGTGACCTTTTCAAGTGGGACACAACTCACAGTGAAACCAGGTAGGCAGAAAGCATGAAGGAGTTAAGGATAGGAAATCCTAATTCCTCTTTCCAGCACTGAAATCTCCCAGACCTGCAGACCTCTTACTGTCCCTTTACTTCCATTGCCCAGAACGCAAGCAATGTCCCCATTAATTCCCAGAAGCTGAAGCTCCTTCTCAGCTGAGAAAACTGTCTTATCCTTTGCTCTAATGCTCCTACTTCTGAATACAGACAGGTTTCCACCAAAGTTTTCACTCCTTGACAAAAAAACCCCAAAACCATCATTGGGTTATCGTGGAAAGATGTTGGAACAGGCAGGGCATTGTTTGGTTGGGGAATGAAGAAATACATTTTGAAGCTGTGCAGGAAGGTCCAGGGGGAGACTTTTAACGTGGATCTAATGCTGAAGGGGGAGTTTTGCTGCAGCATTTCTTTGCATGAACAAAGGACAAAACTTGCAGTGAGTGGCCATCTCTGTCCAAACTGAAAGAGGCTATCCATGAGGAAAAAATCCTTAAAGGAAATGGAATTTACTCAGATAGACTAAGTTAAAAAAATGTTAAGCAGGACCTGAATATGTACTGGAGGAATAAAGAAGGTATTTGTTTTGAAGGTAAATATTGTATGCATAGCTGTAAAATGAAATTCAACTTTGGAAGTGGAATGAACTGAGGGTAAAACCGGTATGGTTTAAACTATTTTTTGCTCAATGTTGTATATATAAAAAAGAAAGTTACAAAAAGTCATACTAGTGATATGTGAGCTGAGGACAGGTCTAAGTTAGATACATCCTCAATTACTCTGTCAGTTATCTGCATCCTTCCTCTCAGATTTGCAGTATGGGGTTGAAAACTCGTTTGCTTAGAACATTTTGTGTTACGGCCAGGCCAGAAGGGTTGCTCTTTGCTCTCAGGGTGTGGATGAGCTTGTGTTCTTCTTAAGCTGAAAAGAGCTGTGTAAACTATGACACAATCTCTCAACTGGCAAAGGGACATGACTTCAAGATTTTCATAGTAAGTGGAACTGCTTTCTTGTAGTCTCCCTCCATGTCAGGAGAAACTGTCCCCTGGCTACTGAGATCTCCAGAATACCCTTTCTGGGCTTGTGGTCCTTCAGCTACGTGGTTAAATGCCACCTTCTCTTCTCCAAGACAGGCTTTGGCTTTGGGCAGAAGCAGCAGTGCTCCAAAATAGGGTTTGTATGCACAGATCAAACTGTGCCCTTGATTCTGCGGTCAATCTTGGGCAGTACTTCACCTAAGGCTGTCACTCCTAATGACATTCAGCACTGGTGAAGATGTTGGTGACCAGCATTGCCAAGTGGTGAGGAGGGTTTTTGTTAAGGGAGGAAATGCTGTGTGAACACAGGATCTGCTGTTAATAAGCTTGTCTTCGGCTCTGGAACAAGACTCACGGTTTGGCCACGTAAGTCCAAAACTGCTCCTGTGATTTCTTTTCTCTTTCAGGCTGGTCTTTGGAGGCTTGGGAGCAGCAACCTGGCTGGGTGTTTGGTCATCTCTGTGTGTCCATATCCAGGGATGGGCTTTGCTGTTAGGGAATGCCCAAAACAACCCTTCTTGCTCTCAGTTTGCCTGGAATGGACAAAGTGGCCACACTTTGTCTGCTCCCAAATGTCCCAGGTGTCCTGTGGGAAGGTTGTGCTGTGCCACTGCACCCCAGGGAGGTACGTGATGCAGTGTAAAGCACTGTCTCCCTTTGCTGTCCCTGTGAGCATGGGCGTGGCTGGGCAATACCTGGGGGAGAGATGCTGCTTTGCAGTGGTTTGCTGGCCTTTTTGTCAGAGATGAATATGCTTTGTGATGGATAGAGAAAAGTGACCTTTGACTCAGGGACTAGACTCTCTGTCCAGCCCAGTGAGTGTACAACTTGCTATTGGTCTTCCCAGTTCCTCTCTTGCAATGAGACTGGTTTTCTATTCATTCTTTAATTTTACCTTTCCATGCCTGAAAAGCCTTCCCTGCTATCCTGTGACCTCGGAATTCTCTGGGTAGTCTTTAATGGGGCTGTGTTTGACAGAGTAAATCTCAACTTGAGGTCTGTGTGATTATTGGAAAAATGTGACCCATGCCTTTCTGGGAAGTTCCCTTTCAGGCACAGCCGCAGCTTCCACGCTCCAGGGAGATGAGAGCACTGCCATCATGGCTTTTGTTCTCTGCTTTGGATGGGATCAGGTCCACCATTTGAGCTGGGACAAAGCCAGGTGTGATACCTTGTGAGTTGCCTCAAAGGCCTGTTACAGCCCTGCAGGGCAATGCAGAAATGTCCAAAGCAATGAGGGGTTGAGATGTAAATTTTGGGAAGCATTTGTGTAAGCACACAGAATCCTGTGTCCTCCCTCTGGGAATGGAAAAGCTGTGAGCTGCTAGGGGAGGAGCAGGGCAGGAAGAAAGTTTGTATTTGGGAAGAGGGATTAAAAACTCTTTGCAAAGGCAAATCAATCCATGAGATTGAGAGAAGTGTTTGTGCCTCACTAGCTCTGCCCTAGGCAGCCCCTGCTGCTCCTGAAGAGGCTCCAGGCAGCACTGCAGCCCCTCTGGGCAAGGACCATATCAGAGGGAGAGCAGCTCTCTGTCAGCCTGAGGGATGGGGGGCATGTTGTTGTACCTCAGAAATCAGGGATTTCCCTTGTTTTTCACTGTTTTTTCCAACCTCTGCTGGGAAAGCCAAATGTCAGTGTCTTCTGGGTGTTTCTTTTCTGATAGCTGTGAGGTTTTGGTGAAGTTGTCCCTGCTGTGGCACTTTGCAGGGGCAGGTGTTGTCAGGCTCTCCTTTGGGCCCGACAGTAGACTTTATGTGAAAAGCAGTAAGTAGATCCCCGTTAAATGTCCTTTTGGCTAAAAAATGGATCAGGAAGAGGGAACTTGTCACCATGTCAGAGGGGGTGACTCTTTCTCATCTGCCTGCCTGCCTGGGCATGTGGTAGGAATTCCCTCTGCATGAATTTCTTGATTGTTTTACCTGGAGAGGTCAGAGGATGGGACTGGAAAGATATCCCTATGTAGGGGTCAGAAGCGCCTGACAAGGGTCCTATCAGTTTTTTCCACCTTGATCTCTGTGGGAAGTCTTGTACTGTTTTGTGGAGCAAAAGTCATGTGTGGTTCCTGTTCACAGAAGAGTCAGAGGGTGAATTCAGCATTAGCTGGAAAGTTGACTCTGGGAGTGGGACACAACTGAAGGTGATACTTGGTAGGTAGAAATGTAGTTTAAAGAAGTGAGGATAGGAAGGTCACATTCCTTCCTTGGAGAAAAGTACTTGGGTTGTGTTGGAAACTGATCTGCACAGGGATGCAGTTTGTGCATGGGAAGGGAGCAAGAGACAGAAAGCAGCCCTGAGCCAGAAAGACATTTTGACTGTGCACAGTGTGTGCAGGTAGCCTCAAGAGAGGATCACTCATTTTAGGGCCAGTTTCCTAGGGCTGAGTGAGGAGCTGTCATCATAATTCTGTATCTTTTCTCTACATGGGACAAAGATACCCTCGGGGGTCATCTCTACCAGAGCTGAAAGGGATGAAGTACTTATGAGGATGGAAACGTAGCCCCCACACAACAAAGTGCAGCTTTCCAGGAAATAAGCCCATAGAGAGAGAGACTGACAGGGTTTTTGTTGTGAAGACAAACACTGTGTGACTAACTATGGCAGCAAGGTCATCTTTGGAGGTGGAACTCAGCTAAGAATATATCCCAGTAAGTTTTCAAGCTTTTTCCTGCTCCACCCTCTGGAACAGTTTTAGGGTCATAAGTTAGTGTTGGGGTAGTGGAGGGAGGCAGATTCAATCTCTGAGGAATTTTTGCTCTGCTTTTTGTAGAAGCAGAAGGGACCTTGATTCAACAAGGTCATATACTTAATCCTTCTACTTACCTTGCCAACTCCTGTTCTCTCCTTTCACATGAGCAGACAGAGGTTCTGAGCCCTCTTGCTCAGGGGTGGCCAATTCATCCCATCCACACCTGTGAAAATGAGGATGGGGTGCTGATGGCTCTGTCTTGCAAAACCCTGGCTGCTTCTCTTTTGCTCTACTGAGGAAGGGATGAATGAACAATGCTCTTGCCTGCAGCACAATCCCAGCTGTCATCCCTCCTGTGGATGGGATTGCGCAGAGATTTCTTCCCAAGGCTGCAGTTATTCCTGGCTTCATCATGTCTGTTGGTTGGAAGGAGCTGATCTCCTGAAGGTTCCGGGAAGAGTAAGTGGCAGGAGAGCTGCTGGTTTTTGTCAGGGCATGAAGGACTGTGTGAACACAGGGAGCTACAAAGTGATCCTGGGCACAGGGACACACCTGGTTGTGAAGCCCAGTGAGTACAACTGCTACCCAGTTGGTGGGAATGCCTGTGCTCTGTTATCCCTCTCTTCCCTTTCCACCTTCCTGAGCATTACATTTATCAGATTTGAGCAGGCATCCCTTGGATATTAATGGAATCTGCTGATTGGTCCCTTATTTCTCAACCTGCTCTCTCTGCTTCTGCAAATGGATCTTGGTCTGGGGTGCCAGAAATGTGCCCAATTCCATGGGCAACGACTGGTCTCGCTGTCCACTTTGAAACACACCAACACCCAAACCCAGGGAATTTCCATGAAGTTCCTACAAAGGAGTAGGTCCCCCTGATTTGGGGAAAGCCTTGCCATGGGTAGGAGTTGTGCCTCATGGGTCCTGAAAATTAGGAAAGGCAAAGGGAAATGCTTTTCAGAAAAGTGCAGGGGAGCTGGCGTATAGATGTTGCCTTATTCCAGGGAATGTCACAGGACTGGTGCCTGTTGTGTGAGGGAGCTGGTCTGCTGCCTGGGTGCAGGTGCTTTGTGCTTGAGATCCTGTGCAGGGCTGACAGAGCCGTTTTTGTAATGAAATGTGTCAGGGTGTAAATGTCGCAGGCAAAGTCACTTTGGGGAAAGGGACGGTGCTTTCAGTCCTTCCAGGTAAGCAACATCTAAATGTAGATGACACAGAGGAGTCTCTGCGATGGTGAACTTGCATAACATCTCCCCTCATTCATTCCAGAGCATGAGCAGCAGCTGCTCAGACTGGGGTTTGTATTTGCTAAGTCCAACAGTGTCCTTGAATCTGCACTCAGACTGTGTGGGGTGGGATGTATCTTCACTTCATTCTTCTTGCTCTCAGTTGGGCTGGAATGGACAGAGCAGCCACATGCCTGGTCACAAAGATCCTGTGGGCACTCTGCCCCTTTGCCACTGCATCTTGGTGTTCTTCTGTTGCAATGGGAACACTGTCATCCAGCTGCCCCTGTGAGGGTGAGCATGGCTGGGCAAAGGCTGGGGGAGAGGTGCTGCTCTGCCTTGCTGGGCTTTTTGTTAGGGAAGGAAATGCTGTGAGACAGCTACACCAAGGTGACCTTTGGCTCAGGGACCAGACTCTCTGTCCAGCCCAGTGAGTGTACAGCTTTCTTACGTCTCATGATTGGAAACCCTTGGGTGTCGACTGGAAAACACTGTAGAATTTCTTTGTGTTACTGGGTCACATTGCAGATGGGAAGGAGGTCTTGGGTTGTATTTCAAAATACTCTTGTGTCTACAAGTTTTTCCAGGTGGAGGACTTGCTGTTTAGAGAAATGTGCTATGGACATGGCATTGATACAATGGTAGTCCAGTAGTCCACAGGAACATGGGAGAGGGTTAGGGCATACAGATTGATCAACTCATGCTCGGTATCTAAGCAGGGGTGTGGACAGTGATGGAGGAGATGCAAAGTAGTTCAATTCTGTTGTTTACCTTAGGACTTTCCGTTGACTGACTTAGGCCTCAGATCATGCTTCATGCACATTTGCTGATAGTGCTGTAAAACATCTGTACATGGGTAGTTTGTTTTTCTGAGCAAAACCAGAGAGACAAAAGCTGCAGATCACTGTAATGCTTGGTTCCAGCCTGGTTGAGGTGTGAACAGTGAAAGGATGACATTAAGCTCACTGAGCAGACTGATAGAAGAGGAAAGACCCCAAAAAGACAAACAAGTGAGATTGCCCATCACCAACCCACTCTGCAGGAGTGCAGAACCTCCCAGAGAGCTTCCTGATTGCCCAGGGTGTAAGTGAGGAGGCTGCCAGGGCAGCCTCCCTGAGGGAGGTGTAGTTTCCAGCTGGGAGCCAACTCTTGAGTTTCTGTCAAGTGCTCTGCTGTTGTGACAACAGCCTCCAACTCACCTTTGGCTGAGGGATTCAAGTCACCGTCTTGCCAAGCAGGTGGGTCAGTTCCTGAATGTTGCAATCTCATTAAACCGTTCTGTCCTGGGGCTGCCCTGTGGCTTGGCAATAAAAGGATTTTCTTAGTTGAAAAGTAGAGCAATAATTTAAATAGTGGAGCACCTCTGGCATTGTAAAAGATGCCTCCTGTATTGGGAGTCTGGACTGCTGGGAAGGTGAACTGCATCAGTGACCCTGAGCCTAGGCTGGGTTCAGGTTCTTCTTCCTATCCTTTTATCCATTCCAATACAACCAGCCTTTGAGGCAGGGATCATCAAATGTTCCTTGATAACCGAAGGCCAGGGTTTTTCCATCTTAGGCGACTGTAAATAAAACTAGTTATTTCCACTCAGTTAAAAATGGAGAAAAGTATTTGGCAAAGAGAGCTTGGAGGAGATGTATGGAAATAAGTTTGAGTGTTTATAGCCTCGTTCAGAAGCAGATCCAGGATGGAATATATCCCAGCCCTCCAATGACCCCTGAGAGGGTTGCATGAAGAGGCCCATTTTGTAATGAGCTGTCACACAGTGTTGGTTCTGGGTGGGGAAAATACAGCTGGGGGAGTGGAACCAAACTTCTCGTTGTCCCAGGTGAGCTGTCTCTCCTCTGAGTCAAGGGGAACACAGTATAGACAATGCTGTACTTTGGTTGCAGTGGAGTGGCTTTGTGGAGCAATTTGGGGTGGGTTTAGTATTCCCTGGAAAGAAGTGGTAGACTCTCTGCTTAACCACTGTGCACTAGAAATGTGTCCGTGCTTGGGAAAGGAAGCAAGCAAAAAGTGACAACAAATAAGTGAAATTTAAGATGTGTAAGAAAAAATAAGATTTCTGAAATGTGGGACATGGAGCCCAGTGGAAAACTTCAATCCACCCGAAGGCAAGGTTAATGTTTACAAAAGAGTAGCAAAATGCAGTTCAGGCTGTTGCCAACAAGCAATAACAGTGATCTTTGTCTTACTGGTGTGTCTGCTTGGAACTGTAGAGCAGGAGCCATGGTCCACAGAGCAGTGATGGGAATGAGAGGAGCTGTGGAGCTTTCCTGTGAGTTATGCAAATTGGGAGGAGGCAATTG
>JAWWEV010000263.1:0-15011 GCA_035583235.1 Hafferia zeledoni
TCCCTCGGGGAACCTTCCAGAACCGGGGTGGAGTTAGGGCGGAGCATGCAAATCCAATACAAGGGATAGGGTAAGGTCTTGCATAGGTAATAACTGGGGAGGAACGTTTCAGGAACTTCGCCGGGTTGGACAGCTCCCTGGGAATAGCTGGCCAATGGGAGCTATCCACACGCTGACAGGCTGAGCCTGCCGGCGCCTGCAGCATGGCAACAGGGGATCGAAACTGAACAGGGAACCAGGGGAACAATCATGAAGTGGTCAATAAGGTCTTTGTCCATAGGTCACTGCTAGACCTGGGAAGGGTTCTCCTGGACCTTCCATACATCAAAGTCCGTTTTCGTGTCCCTCTCCTTCCTCCACTGGTCCATGCTCTCATACACTGGCTCATTCCCAGCACATCTCTACCTCTAGTAACCTTTTAGTGCACAAACACACTATAAAACACTGGAAATAGTGAAAATGCTGCATCTGGCCTGTAGACAATTGAGCTAGATCACTCTGGATTGGTGCACAGAACAAGCTACTTCTTTCCCTTAGGATGCAAGACAGCATCATCATGAAAGCATTCATTAAAAGCATTTTGCTTGCTTTGCAATATGGTCAGTGCCATATAAAATAAAATGGAAGAGCAAACAGATATGTATTTCTTGTGTCTGATTGAGAAGCGAGGAAAGGAAATCTGAAAGTAATGACAACAAAAGGAACAGGTCATATGTAAGTTGTGTTTGGAAGCTTTATTTTCACTTACAGTACTGGTTCATGAATATGACTACAGGCAAAGCAAAATGTTGGCTGTAACATATATAAGCGTTGAGGTAACTTTGCACAAGCTGATTGAATCATGACCATTGGAGAGAGCAAGGAAATCTTGATCAGAATTTCATGCATGTCTCCACAAGAATAATGCAATGATCCCATTCTGCCTAAGAGCTGAATAGGCACAGACAATATTTACCTCTTTATCTGATGCTAGTAAATATTATCTTATTAGTATGCATTATTATGAATAAAACCAAGGGAGCATAAGGTAAAAATTTTCTACAATGGGCAGAAAATAAAAGATTTTTTCTGAGCAGTTATTTCAATGAAAATTTTCACAAATCTAGTGTATTAGATCTCTTCCTCTTTCTCCCTCAGGTAAGAATGTTTTGCTCCTTGATTTGTAGGTAAAAGTTATAGTTTTGGAATATCTGCTTAAGTTATTTTCTTCAAACTCAGTTTTAAATAATGTAGTAGTGAAATGTGAAGAACTTCAGGCTTTTTCTTTAGAATATGAAATCATTTCAAAAGGAAAATAAGCATCAGCCCACATAAATTCAGTACTTCTTTAAAGGCACAACTTCAGTCCCCAGAAGGACCTGTTATTTTTTTACTTGCCTGTTTTTTGTCAGTAATTTTATGCTGTATCCCTTATTCTGGATAAGGGGTTCATTAAGCAGCTAATGAGGATTTAAATCCCAAGAGAAACCTTGTGCAATACATACTGCTTTGTGCCTCCTGTGAGTACTGCTAGAAAACAAAGTGAGAGACAAGTGAAAAGCAGAGACCTAGGATTGTATTACGATCCCATGAAGGTTGTACTTCCTCATTACAACCATACTGTTCATACCTGCAGGTACTTACTGATGTTTTGCTGGTAAAAGCTTTTTGTTCTTCTAAATGTTATCAGCACTAACTTTCAGATGTCTGTTGCCTTGCCATTCCAAGTTCAAAATTATCAGACATATGGGAAAAGCATATCTGGCATTAAGCCATACGGCACAAGTAGATAATTACCAGAAATTACAGGGTCTGAATATGAAAATGGTTGAAATTGCTTGGAGGATGTGCTACTGCAAAATTAATTGTACTTGGGTTTTGAATCCAGTAACTTACCAAGCCATGAAGATTTGCTTCTTTCAGCTTGTACTTGATGTTTTCACTGTGCTACACCTCTGTTACTCTGGTGCCTTTTACTGAGACTGTGCAAACAATGAAACATGAAATTTACCCTCTGAAATTTAGAAGTCCCAGATGCCTCTAGGACACCTAATCACTCAAAAAATGGAAGAAATAAAATTTAAAAATTACGTAAACCGGTCCAAGCATCATCTTAATTCTGGCTGTGTAAGTAACACAACGGCAGTTCAATTTAACCTTAACTGAATATAATACCATCCAGAAAGAACAGAAAGTGAGAATCTGAGTGGGCATAACATTTCATTTGTTGAAAAGTTCACAGGGTGTTTTCCTAAATGTCCTTTATTAGATCCATAGAGTTAGAAAAGAATATATAATAGGTGTACGTTTGTTTTGGTTGGCTGTTTTTTTTCTGCATGTATTTCTTTAGTACTTGTTTGATTTTGAATGAAAAGACTATTCTGAAGAAATGTCCTTGCATGTTTGCCCATTCTTACACTTTTCCCACCATTTGTGGCCCACCATTTACAAAGACAGACCTATTACTGGTCTGGGTCTTTTTAGCATAAAAACTTTCATGTCACCTTTATGACTAGAGACTGGTTGACTGCAATGACATATGTTAAAGGGAAAACAAGACCAGGGTGAAAAGCTCTAGGAAAAAGCAAACCTCTCAGCCTGCCAAAATTCCAGTATTTGGATACCCTTGTTCCCCATCACATGCTGAGGAGCAGCAACACAGCTAAAGGCTTTTCATACTCAGTGTTACACAGAGGAATTGGCAGACCACGAAGTGTGTGGGTGCCAGTTGAGCCCAGCAGGGAAGTTTGAGGGACTCTTGTGAAAACATTTTAAAGAATGGCCAGAAAATGCTTGAGAAGGGAGGGGGGAACATGGTAATGATGGAGAATAGAGGGGAGGAAAACACAAATAATTTAAAAAAGGAGTGGAAAGCAAAGGTGGGAAAGCCAAGAGTAGAGGAGGAGCAGGTGCCTCATGGCATAGCAAATACTCATGTAGGGACTGTGGTCCATGGAGGAGCCACATCAGAGCAGAGGAAAAGAATGAAAAAGGAGCAGGGAAGTACTGCTACACACTGACCACAAACCTCACTGTGCTTGCTGAAGAGACTGAGGCTAAAGTGTGGAGGTGTAAACACTGTGAATATCTTAGATCAAGAAGAGTCTGAATAAGTGCAGTTGAGCAGCCTGGGAGTGGTGCTGAGTCCAGGAAAGGAAGAAGGGTGTGTTTTAGCTCCACATTTAAAAGTTCTTTTTTTTTTTTTTTTTTTTTTTTTTAAATTTCCTCTTGTTTCTCAGCATTTCAATCAGTAATTAAATATTTTTATTAGTTGGAAACAATGTAAGTTAAATTCCCCAAGTCAAGTGTGTTTTTTCTGCAGTAGTAATTATCAAGATATCTCCATGTTTATCTAAACACAGGAGCTTTCTCACTGTCGTTCATCCTGTTTGCTATCCCAAGTCACACACAAGGACATGGGGTGAAAGCAAGTGACTGACTGGGTTCTTGGCTTCACTCAGAAGTGTCAGTGCTATGAGAAGTGTTTAAGACATGTGAGGTCCGAGCAAGAACCTCCTAAATACTGTTTTACCACACTGGGTGCAAGCAAACTGATTTTTTACCACTGGCAAGCTAAGGCAATTTAGTCTGTATTAAAGCAAAGTATCTATAAAGAGATGTATTAGAAGCTGGAGGACACAACAACATTGGAAAGGGTTTTGTAAGGCAGCAAGAAAGTAGAAGGACAGCCAGAAAAGAAGAGAAACAAAGAATTCATGAAGAACATGAAAGATGTATCTTTTTTATCTTCTATCCCTTGTCTACTCTCCCAATTACAGTTGCAGCAGCACCAGCACCACACTCACAAAAGTGAGCAGAGGTGCAGAACTTGTTTAGCACAAGCCTTGTGGGGTGCTTCAATTACCACAAAGGGATTCTGGAAAACTTCCTAGAGCAGGCATATGCTCCTTCAGCGTTCTGCTCTGCAGTGCAAATCAAAGGAGTCGTCTGACAATGAGTGGCAGCCACTAAGTCAGAGCTTACAAAACCAGACTCCACAACAGTGGAACTTAGATATGTGTTATAATCTTGTGGAGGCATATTGTAGTGTATGTCATCAGCATGTCCAACAGGTATGGACTAGGTTGAAGGTAGATTTACATTACAAATAGAAAAGAGCAGGGAGACTGGAGAGCAGTAGAGTGATTTTCTCCACAGTAAATAGTCATACTTAGCAGATTTATTTAATTTGATTAATATGCAAAGGTAGTGTTGCAGAGACTACAGTTTGGCACATAAATTACAGGCTTTGTTTTTATTAAAATTTGCTAATACTGTTTATATTTGCTGATATATATGTCTTCAGAAATCACATTTCCCAAGAACTTTGTTAGAAGAGGGAGAAGACTTTATCTGCAGATACAAAATATTTCAAATTTCCATACAATATCTGTTTCTATTGAGCACCACAGCCCTCATATGTTGCTGTGCATCTTATTGACTTTATTATAGAGGGAAATATCTACAAGACCTCTGCAAATACTGCTGTCCAAATTGAAGCATTGTATCCACCTTTTAGATTTTACTTTCCATTTTTGGTGTCAGTGGAGCTCAAATAATTTCAGAAATATTGACAGTGAGCTAGTCCAGCCTTTCTGTTCAGCATTAGTGTTTTCATCTATTAGGAGCTATGTCACAGTTACATGTTAGATGAAGGGCATATAATTTTGGCAGCTACAGAGAAAATATCCTCTCAGCAATATATTCTCAACAATAAGGCTCAGCTTCCAGTTATTTGAAGGTCCTATTGACTTTAACAGGAGGGCCATCTCCTGAAAACAGTATAACACACATGTCAACCAATAACACTTATGCTGTATGTGACAAAATTAGAAAGTTATTGAAAATTATTAATATGCCAGAAATAGAGAGAAGTTAAAAAACAATTTATACGATAACACTGATCAGAAACTGTGAAGGAATTGGATATCTAACAATGCTTTCTTCCCATGTGAATCCAGAACACTAGAATTCCATACAATGGGTACCTCAGGACAACCTCAATCCAGTCAAAATCACGGACAACAGGGGACATAAGGTCATCTTTCACCTGATTGGAGCAAAGCCACAGGGAAGCTTTGAATGAGTATGCAATACAGACCACAGGCATTACAAAGGTGGAGTTATGCTCTTTAGTCTTTATTCCCAAAAGAATTTCCATGTTTTAGTCAAATAATTGTTCAAGCTTAAAATAAATAAATAAATGAAAACTGTTCATCATCAACTGATGTAGATAGGAGTTGACTTTGTTGCTTACTGCCTATTTCTTGGGAGGAAAGCAGCAACTTCTTATCTGAAGCCTAACCTGTTCTTGCCAATGTTGATTCTCTAAGAAAATTTACAGCAACAGGCCCCTCTGAAGACGCAGCATGAAGTACAGCTATCTCTTGAATTCTGATCAAGCTTCATAGTGATGCAAGTGTCACACACATTAGCTTAATCAAAGCCGTGGTCAGCTTTGGGCATGGCAGGGTTGCCTGGCCCTGCATGATTGGGATTCTTGCAGAAGGATAAAACTGAAGACATAGGTGAAGAGCAGAGGCACTCCAGCAATCAGAGCTGATCACCATGCTTTTTCAGGTATAAGGTTTTGAACTTACATGTCTAAATCCATTAAGACCTCAAGGTTAGGTTGAGTAACTTGTTTTCTTCTCCAGCTGATTTAAATAAAAGGAAACATAGTGGACAGGACTGCATACATGTCCTTTAAACTCAACAATGAACTATCTCTAACTACTGAACCAGTAGTTTACAAGTCAGTTGCACCTACAACTTGTTGGAGTGGTTTAATCTAGACAATTTTCACTTTATTTGTTTGTGACAATGCTGTGGAAAGTGGTGTCTAAATCTTTAGTTCTCTCAACGTTTCCTACACTTATTTAAAAATAAACCAATATCCCATTCAGAAATCTTTTATTGCTGAAAAATTCATGCTGCCTGTTCCTGCTGAGCCTATTGTCTCGTTGACAGTAAGCTTAATATGAGTCATAACTGTGCCCTGGCAGTCAAGAGGGCAAACAACATTCTGGGGTGCATCAAACAAAGTGCACCTGGCTGGTTAAAACAGGTGATTTTCTCACTGTATTTAATGATCGTGTAGCCTCAACTTGAGCGTTGTGTGCAGTTCTGGGCCCCATAATTTAAGATTTATGCTAAGGCACTTGAATGCTTCCAGAGGAGGGTGTGGTGGACAGACCTTGGCTGGACACTGGTTGTCCACAAAGTTGCTCTATCACTCCTCTTCCCAGCCAAGCAGAGGAGAGAGTATAAGATGGAAAATGACTCAGAGGCTGAGAGAGGGAGGTTGAGGTTGAGATCAGGCAGTGTGATAAAGCAAAAGTGAAAGATTGCATGTGCAAAAGAGAAGAGGAAAATAACAATCTTTATTCTCTACTTCCCATTAGCAAACAGTGTCTGGTCACTTCCTGGGAAGCAGAGATTCAGTACATGTAGTGGTTGTCCCAGAAGATAAACACTGTAAATAACTAATGCCTCTCACTTCCTCCTCCTTTCCTTAGCTTTTATATCTGAGGTGATATCATATGGTATGGAATATCCCTTTGGTTCGTTTACATCAGCTGGACTACTTGTGTCCTCTCCCAGGATCTTGCCCATGCCCTTGGTGGGAAGCTGGGGGGATGATGCTGAGAAACAGTGCTGATGCTGTGCCAGCACTGCTCAGCAGTAGCCAAAACATCAACACCTTTGTAGCTACCAAGGCAAAGCACAGCACTGTGAAGGCTGCTATGGGAAAATGGACTCCATCTCAGTCAGACCCAATACAAAGGGAAATCAAGCTGGTGAAAAGTTGGAAAGCACATCCTGTGAGGAGTGACTGGGAGCTCTGGGCTTGTCTAGTTTGGAGAAAAGAAGGCTGAGGGGTAACCTCATTGTTCTCTGCAGGTCCTGGATTTCTTCTTGGGATCTGGTGTTGGGATGTGTGAGCATAGTTCAGAGATGCACCCAGGGAGGTTCAGGCTTGACAGTAGCAAACATTTCTTTCCCAGGAGGGTTCCCAAACACTGAAATATGCTTCCTGAAGAGGTGATTGTTGCCCTGAGAGTGTCAGTGTTTAGGAGGAATTTGGATAATGCTCTGAATAATAAGCTTTAGCTTTTGGTGAGCACTGAATTGGTCAGGCAGTTGTACAATAACATCATTGTAGGTCCATTCCAGTGGAACTATGTTATTATCACCTTCTGGCCATATGGAACTTTTCTTTCCCCTCCCTCCATTCCTAATGTCTTAGAGTGAGGTTTTGCTATTTCAGAGTGGCTTAGAATTTCTTTTTCAGTGCATTACAAGGAGCTTGAGCCAACTCTGAGAACATGACAAGCTGAAACTTTCTGGGGAATTTGCTTTCCACCAAAAAACCTGCTTGCAAGAACTTCATCCTCCCACCAACCTCTTTTTGAATATAGCTCTTCATCAATCTTTCTGTTGAAAATAATTTCACATCAAAAGAGAAGACAGCTCTTTTGTTGCCTTAATATGAATGAGAGCTCAGTAGTGATGAGTGGTTTCTATAAGATGTCTCCCTTGCATTGTGGAGATGCTACTTCTTACCTGTCAGTTCCCTGAAATTCACATCAAACCCTTAAATTTGTGCTCTTTGGTCTTTCAGCTTGCTTTTTCATGGTTCTGCGATGTTTTAAGTGACTTATTCTCAGATTCTCTCTCTCCCTTAGTCCTCTGTCCACTTTCTCCCCCTTCTCCCTTTCCTTTATCTCCCTTGATTCAATGATGACACTGAATAGCCTCCACATAATATAGGCTCCCCATCACCATTGCATTTTGTAGAAATATTTGTCATCGTTTAGAATTTTTCATTCATCGAATTTAAGATACAGTTCAGGAGCCACCTGGTACCTTTCTTTTATTCTGCCCTATTCAATTACTTTTATTCTTCTCTTACATACAAAGCTTTCCACCAACCCCTCCAAAATCTTAACTAAATAGTAGTTTTCTGGTAGACACTGATAAAACATTTATTTTTAGTTTTCTAGAGAACAAGACAGTAAATTAATGAAATAATGAATGATAAACATTCCTCAAAACACTCTTCTCTAGGTCGAGTCCAGATTTTAAAATATTTGAAAACTGGATTGATTAGTATATGAAAATCATCCCCTTTTGAAACTGATCTTTCAAACCAGGCACTCTCATTTGGCACTATAACTCTGTCAGAATCTTTACACACCCTGAAAGCTGATTTAAATTCTGTAGAATAAGGAAATGTAGACAACATAACTTATTAATACACGAAAAGTGGAGTGTTCTTTTAAAAGTTATTGTACACAGTTGGTGCACAGTTAGTGCTTTCTGGAAGAGGTCCAGAAAACACAGAAATAACAGGAGGAAAAAAAAATGGACAGAAAAAGCATAGAAATTTTATGCCATGCAAAATGTAAATTTTACATTAGCACTATTTTTCTACTGATGTTTCAGAATTCTGGGAGGATCTTTTGGTTTGCATTTCAATGATCCAACAGGCCTTACTGCTTGCTATCATCTAAGTTTTTTCTCTGTCCTTTGCTGCAGTTACTTAATATTCCAGGAATCATGAAACTTTTCAGCAGCAACAGAAAAAACTAAGCCTCACAGTATTCCTACATATCACACACAACTGCTGATTTTATCTTCAGACATCTTGTTGGAGTTTTGTGTGTGTGTGTGTGTGTTTGGGTTTGTGTGGTGAGCTCAGGCAGGTCACTGAGAAGAAGGAGAAAAAGTTACCCTTAAAAACCAGACACCAGAAGGTTGAAACCAAGCAAAACCATTCATGACTGTTTACATCAGAATCTACTGGCCAACATAAAGGCTTGACAGTTATCAATGACTTCAGCACACCTTGTTCTACAAAGGTCCAACTCAATGAATCAGGCTAAAGAAGAAAATTGCAGCACACCCCATTACAAATATATATCAAGCAGTTCCAAGAACACCTGAAGTACAGCTTTAGTTTCTGGGCAGCATTAAACAATGATTTCCTTGGAAACCTCAGTCAAACATTGTTGCAAAGTAATACTAAAGCCTTTATCTGAGAGGGACTCAAAGGACTTTTCTAGCTAAGGTAATATGTTAAAACAAAGGCTTATGACAGCAGTTCCAGTGCCCATGTGAGAAAATACATAAAGTGACCGTTCCTGTTTGCCCATCTCAAATAATCATGAATATTTCCACTGACAGTCTTTGAAATATTATTTGTAGAAATAGAGCTAACTATCTGAACATGAAAAGTTGCAAGCAGAAAGTAATAAATAGTTCTTCCTTCAAGGAATGACAATGACAAGACTGAAAACAACCACAACAGTAAAGCTATTGAGTGATTGACTCTAAGCATTCTGTCACTCTTTCCTTTGGTTAATAAATAGGTTAAGGACATAATAATAAGAATCACAGCCTTTCATGTGACAGTGTCAAATTGATAGCTTGATGAATTAGCTTCATCAGTAGATTATTCAGCAGTTCTGGACAAACATTTCTCCTCTCTCTGCCTAGATTCTTCTCCTAGTCTGATTATTCCCTATTATGTTTTTCCGTGCTTTCATTTGCGATAAACATGCACTTCCAGTTTCTCCATTCTTTTGTAACTTTTGTCTGTGTGTGATCCAAATATTAAAGCCCATTTCAGAGTGTCTTCCAAAATTAATTATTTTGTTGCTGTTGACCCTAAAACCATTCATTTTTGGTATTATTCAAATCAGTTGGTATATCTTTACATTCTCTTAATCCACTTTTGATCACAGTCCCACAGTAATGGTTTTGCATCGCTCTGTATAGGAAGAAACAGACAATTGTAACAGTTTATGAGTGACTGGGAACCTCAGCTATATTTTTGTGAAAGCATTCTCTCAGGATGCTTATAAATGTTTCTGTCGTGTGGATTTGTCCTGTGTGATTTGTTTTTATTTTTTGAGTCTGGTGAAGCTTCAAAATATGATGCAACCTAGTATTAACTTTTCACTTATTTTCTAAGAATTTGCCTGTGCTCTGTCTGTAGTTACAGAACCATGGAATCACAGAACTGTCAGGGTTGGAAGGGACCTCTGGAGATCATCCAGTTCAACCCTCCTGCCAAGGCAGTGTCACCTGGAGCAGTTGCTACAGGAACATGTCCAGGTGGGTTTGGAATGTTTCTGGAAAGGGAGACTGCATGACCTCCCTGGGCAGCTGTTCCAGTGCTCTGCCACCCTCAATGTAAAGAAGATTGTCTCATGTTGAGATGGAACTTCTTGAGCTTTTAGGCCATTACTCCTCATGGATCCAGAATCTGAAGTGAGGTCTCTAAACACTATGAATTATTGCCAATTGTAATAGTTTGTATTGCTTTATGAAGACACATCCACTAGGAAGTAAATTAATACTAGAATCTTATTTTCTGCATGGGTCAGTATGTACGGATGTCCTTTACTTGTAATGAATTCAGGCCAGGAATTTGGAAGTAGAAGCCTTTTGTGTCCTATCATTTATTCTGGAAGCCGTGCAATCACTTGGAGCTAAGATACATTAGGGTAAATGTAAGTCCCTCACAAATGATGCTTTTGAGTGCCTCTGAGCTGTAAGCCAAACTTCTTGTCAATTCCCCAATTCAATCATATCACAACAGAGTAAAACCCATCAAGTGTTTAAATTATCGTAGGAATGGGGACAATTCTCATATCACTCATGCAAGCTACAACAAGTTCTAAAGCATTTAAAACCACTGTTTCATTTACCTTCATGCATATATTTGTCTGCTTTCCTTGTCATTCTGTTTGCCTGCCTTTGAATTGTTTGGGATTTCTGCATTTTGAGTTCCAAAGGTGTTAGTGCTGTGCACATAGCTGAACAGGGGACACAAGTTGCTTAATTGTTGAAAGAAACAAATGTGAAAGAAAGAAGAAAGGGAATAGCAACATGGAAGCCCAAAGGAGATATAAAACAGCCAGTTTGAAGCAGGCTTATCATTGGAAAAGCTCTTAAGATTGTGTTGCTCATTTTTGCTTTGGCAATTTTGTTGCCACCTGAAAGATCTGAAAAAACAATAATCTGGAGAAACTTATTCAGAGGCCACAGGTTAGAAAGAACTTGAAAAAAAATGATGCAATTACTACGTTAAAGGGTCAATTTTCTTACACTGAAAAAGAATGTAAAATAAAGCAATTACTGCTTTATTATTTCTTCAAGAGTATGCCATTATCTCTGCTTTATATATCATTCAAAGGGAGCTTTGAATGTAGAGGAAATGCAGGAGTTCATATTAAAACTAAGCACCTATAGGTATCTGCACAGGATTAAATGTAGAGATTTATTCATAAGCAGTTCAGTATGCTTTTCCCTTATAAAGTATTTAAAATAATACCCTCTAATCCTGTAATTGACTTGGTATAACACAATGCTCTAGTCATACTACATAGCACCTGATCATTATGAAAAGCCAAAAACCCCTCAAAATTATGATTTGGTTTGTAAGATTAACCCTTTTGCCTCCTCTGCCAAACTGGAAATATAAAGGACCAGAATTGGAGCTGATGCATTGTCTAGTTAAATACTCACTTTTCCAAAACATGGAGCATTTAGGTCCAGAGCTTTCAGACTTTATCCTATTTTTCATGCAATTTAATGCCACGGATTCTTCCCCAGAAAATGACTGTGTGTTGAATTATAAAAACTCAGACTGAGTCATACTTAACCCTCAGCCACTTTAGAAAATGTGTTACAGACTTCACATATTTGTTTGTGAGGCCTTTTTGTTGTAAAATGAGTTACTGAAAGATCACTAAAGAGGGAGCAGGTAGGAAAACAAGCAAACAAACAGGAACCTCAGCTACATGAACAGACCAACATTCTGCAAAAAGAAATGTTTCAGAGCTATTTCTTCCTGCACAGTTTCTAATGCTGAGCAGAAAGAGACCACAGGGATTCTCATGCACTAGAGAACAGCAAGGCTGTAGGCTGGTCAGGAGGGGAGAGGAAGGTCCTTGAAGGGGGTCAGAGCCTGTCCAGAGATTGTAAACTGGGGTATAGAACTGGAACAGAGATGGTAGCAAGAAGAAGACTACCTTTCTCTAGCCACAAGCAAGGGTGAACTAAGTTATGAAGTATCTTGAAATGGAAATTTTTGACAAGGCAGTTTCAGGAGAAATAAAGAAGTAATCATGTGGGTAGTTGGTAGTTTCTTTTTGCCTTTATTTTGTGTGTTCTGCATCTTAACAATTGTATATGAAGCTTCTTGAGGTTGGTTATGGGCAGATTTTTATGACCCCACTTCCTATCAGTAAGTTCACTCCTTTCACTCCCTGGTGATGGATGCACTCCTGTTTGAACTAACAGAATTTGGTCCAAGGAAATGCTCAGCAAGTAGGACTAACCCAACTTAATCCTGTTGTGGGGGGCTATTGGTGAGAATTCAGCACCAACCCCCCACAATAGATTTGGTTGGAGACTGCACTGATAACTGGCTAGAACCACACCCAAAAATCTGACAATAGAAAATCTGACTATGAATCAACCACTTCACACGATAAATACTTGCGGCCATCAGGGTCTGTTGAGTTCTTCCTCCATAGCATCAGTCTGTGCCATGGTAGAGTATCTTCCCTAGAGTAGGGGCAGCTCCCAGAGCTACCCACTGAGGCTCAGTGGTCCTTCACCTGACATTAGACATCAATGGATTGTTAAGGGCCATTTTTTGCATGCATGTAATATTTGAGACATGTTCAGCTAAACTTACTCAATGAACTTCTTATCCCATGCTAGCAGCAAGTGCAGCAAGTAGTATTGACCTCCTGTCCATCTGTATTTATTAGATTTCTTCCATACCTAAATTTACTAACTAGAATTCAATAAATTAACTACTAGATCACATCTTTCTGAGTGGTCTCTGACTATTCTCCTACAACAACCCTATAAAGTCATCACCTAAAGTGTGAGCCTGCAATAAGTGTATATATTAGAAAAACCTTCAGAGTATGATGTAGGGACCGTATGAATATGTAAATGTAGTAAAACACAAATAAAGCTACACATGAACCTTGCACAATTTTCAGATGGAATGCAAATACATCAGGGGTTTAGGCAACTGCTTCCTGCTTTCATACCTTTGTTCAATCCACAGGAAAATTGCTGCTCTTTTTGGTAATATTTTCACTAACAACAATACACTTTTATCCCAATTTAAATCAAGTCTTATTAATTTTTTGTCCAGATTCTACAAGGAATCTTAATTCTTAAAAGGCTACTATGAGAAGAAATAAAATAGGCTATTATAGGAGTATAAAAATATTCATTTTGAGCTAGAATTATCTAATAAAACAATGACTAAAATTGCCAGCTATCTCATCACTTACTATGGTCACCCATTTACTGCCACCTAGAGTACCAACCTTCATAATTATCTCTTCCTCAAAAGTAGAATCCTTCTTTAAACACAAAAGTCCCATGGAAACCTTCCTAATTGGCCTCACCAGCACAATATGGTCTATCCTCTGTCACAGTTAAAAGTCTTATTAGATTTTTTGGCTGAACATTGCAGAGAACAATATTTACAAGAGTTAGAATGAATATGCAATGATTTCAGAGGGATCAAAGCAGTCTGAATTTCTTTATAGATACTCATTTGAAAATATAAACTCAAGAATATGGAATCTCCTTGCTTTTATATAATTTGTATTTCTATGTAATCCATGCTGCTTCAGACATGTCAAAATCTACAGAACGAGAAACAGCATATTTTTTCTTCTTTCAGACAAGGAAGACAAAATGGTACTTGAGAAATGTTTGACTCAAACTGAAGTATAAAAATTGCATCAGACTTACATATCTAGCTACTATTCCCAGCAGGTTTCATTATTTTTGTGGGTTACCACTGAAAAGGAGATGAACTCTCACCCAGCTGCTCATGTATGCCAGAGGGATGGGTGAAGAAAATAGAAAAAAGAGTAGAAAATAGAAAAAACTGTATAAATCAATCTCATGGCTTGGACATAAAGACAGGGAGATTGTTTACGTATTAGCATCATATACAAAGCACACCTTACTTGGGGAAATTAACATAATTTGTTGTCAAATAAAATAAGATTCTGGTAGTGAGAAGCAAACATAACATAACCATTAAAACTCCTGTCTTTTCTCAGGTGAAGCCTCACTCTTCTACACTCCTAAGGCAGGTTGGGGAGGTAAGGGCTGTGGCTACTAAGCAGGAATTCCCCTCTGCTGCTTCTTCCTTCTCAGTTTTCCTTCTGCTCTGGTGTCAGGTCTCCAGAAGCTGCAGGTCCCTCAGGAGTACCTCTGCTGTGGCATAGGGTTCTTCACAGTCTGCATTGCCTGCACTGTGGACATTGGCTCCACCATGGAGCAGCTACTTCTCCTGGCAACCATCTGTCTGGCATGATGCAGCCCTGGCCCCTCCTCAGAGCTCTCCTCCTCTTCAGCCCCCCCGCCATCTCTTGGGCACCTGCACCTTATGAAGCACAGATGTCTTGGAAGTAATAGTAGGATCTCTCTCCTGAGGTTTTCCTATAAAATTTTGTTAGCACCCTGGAGTAACCTGCATTTATGACTTGCCTGCAAATAACAAAAAATAAAAGCATGCTGCAGCATAGATGAATTGCTGAAGTGGTGTACAGATCAACAAGAAAACAGTCATGAGGCCCTGATTTGAAGTGTGGGAGTTTGTCTGTGTTCTAAGGAGACAAATAAGCCTAAAAATTTATGACATTTTGAAATTATAACATCTTTCTGGCAGCATAAGGAAGCAGAAGTCTTCATCACCTCCATCCTGGAATGTTACCACAGTGCTTAAAGAACCTACCCAATCTGCCACGCCTCTAAACTTTTTGACCTTTATTGATCTAAAACCCTCTTCAAGGAAAAAAGGTTTTGTTTGTTCCTAGCCTCCTCAAGGACAACTGAATACTTACAGGCATAAATTATAGATCTAATTGTCCCTTAACATAGAAAAAATACTATATACACCAGCAGCATCTTGCTTACTCTATTTGTCCTGGATTAAAAAAAAAAAAAAAAAAAAGCACAAACCAACTCTCCCT
>JAWWEV010000264.1:0-16270 GCA_035583235.1 Hafferia zeledoni
GAATTCAACTGTTCCATCAACCAAAACCCCTTCCTTCCCCACCTCCCACAACGAACCCTCCCTCATTATTTCTCACAATAGGGTGGTCCTTTTAGGTCTAGATTTGCTCAAGGTTGCAACACTTTTTGTATTCAATCTGTTACTAGTCATCTATCTGTCAGAGGAAATGATGCTGAGACATTCCTCTCACCAGCCTGTGGACTAAAGCATGCTCAATTTGTAGCATCCTTAGCAGCCTGGGGACAAGTGTGGACCCAGGACTGAACTTACCAGTATATCAGGGACACAAAGAGAATTGTGAGGCCTGCTACTGGCTCGTGGTTGCACTGCTTCTCCTTCCTCACGTGCTCGTAAGCATGCCAGCCCAACTCAGCACTGCAGATTCCCTGGATCCCACGTGCTGGGCTGGCATTTCACACTCCTAGAGCAGAAGAGGTTGTCTTGGTTAAATGACAATATGTCTCAGGAGTTGGGACCTCTGATGAGGTAGAAACTCTCCTCTTTAATTTACTTTCCTCCCCCTAAATTATGAATTTTGTTTGAAGTTACAACGTGTTTGAGTGAAGTAGAAAATTAGTAACAATTTTACTAAAAACAGAGAACAAAACAGAACAAAACAAAAAGAAACAATAGCAGAAAAAATGTCACCTAAACCATCCTCTCAGTTCTATACCGCCTGTGAGAAAAATCTCGGCTTTAAGAATTTTTAGAGAGACGAGTTGAAGGAGCAAAGCAAAATAGGGTTTATTGGCCAAACTGCGTGCGCAGGGTGCCTCGCCCCAGCAAAGTCGCTGGGGAGCACACCGAGGAGGGGGGGTCACCCCAATTTATTTCCTTCATGCCACGCCCTCTTCCCTCCCCTCCGGGAGTCCAGCCCTCCGAAGTCCATGTTTGGCACCTTGCACGCTGATTCGAGGTTACACCAATACCTCACCTCTTCACTTCCTTCTTTGGGCAATTTCTTGCTGCGCCATCAATGCTGATTGGCTCGTCCAGTCACCCTATCAGGCCCTGGCACCAGCCGCAAGCCCTGACAACAGCCCCTCTGCTGAGACTGCTGCCTCACAGACTTCCCGCCAAATTCGCCTGTCTAACCTGTATGTGGAGCAATCCCCCCTTAAAGGGCCAGCTCCACTTTCCCAAAAGCACTTAACACAGAAGCTTTTAATTCAACAGTTCTCATTAACCAAAACCGCTTGATTTCACACCTCCCACAATGAACCCTCTTTCTTTATTTCTCACACCATCAAGCTGGCAATGTAGTCCTGATGGTGATCATGTGCAGAGCCGGGGGTGATCCTGGTTGTGGGGTGGTGAATGCAGTGAGCAGCGAGGAGGCGGTGCAGTCAGTGTGTTTCAGAGGCTGCCACCAGGCGGTGACTGTGTCAGGGCAGGGAAAATGGCCAGAGATGAGAAGCGTGGTCAGAGAGCAGTCTGATAGCAATCCTGCCTTCATACCCCCTCCTGGAACAAGAGCTGACTCCCAGAAGTGCTATGGGATTTTCCTCTTCCATCTCAGCCCTGACAATGTTTTACTTTCAAGGATCCTCCCCCCGCGCTTGGGCTGTGTGATAGTATGAAAATTTCAGCAATCTTTTTTGTTTCACTAAAACTATAACAGAGGTGCACCAGCAGTATGCTCTGGATGGAGAGTTGAGTGTCTCTCCATTTCTGCTATTGCCATGCTACACCATTTACTGTGGTGGTATCAGGAACAGGGTAGGTGTGGCATGGACCCTTCACGTCTCATGTGCAGCAAAGAATCGTTTATTAACAGTTGCGTGTGAGTACTTATACCCCTCCTGATAGGCAGTAACATTTTCATATATCCTGCACCACCTCATTCCAAATTCCTCCAAGGAGCATGTGTATTGGTCACTCCTCCCACAGTAGCCTCATTTCCTTCTGGGAAATGTAGTCTTCCTGTGATCCCTCTGTCTCTGGCCATGACACAGCTATCCAGTAATCCCTTCACTTTAAAGTGCCCTCCACATATTCCCCCTTTCAATTTTTTAATTGCAGGAAAAAGCTGTGTTGCAATACCATAAACAGAACAATACAAATCATGCTTAATACAAAGCAATCCTAACATAAGTGGTTGTTCAATCCAGAGTCCATTACTAAGAACCTTTATTTAAACTAACTTCTTTTATGAACGAGTAAGCTTTATGAACAAGTAACTTTAATCAAAGGAGTAGCTTTAACCAACCCAGGGTTTATATGCTTCTTAACCTTTAACTTTTATCTGAGGGTTGTTTCAATCCAGGGTTTGTTCCTAAAATCTTTATTCAAACTAAGTATATTTTCAAATTAGTAACTTTAATTACTCCAGGGTTTATGTGCCTTTTGGCTTTTACCTGAGAGTGTTTGTGTAGATGAGGTAGTGGTTGTGTAAATGAGGTAAAGTGTACCACATTTTCACAAGTTCATACACTCACACATACTCATGCATTTGGGGTGCCCTATCACTCATGCATTCACACAGACAAACTTTTGGATTTTATTTTGCTGTGTCTTAGGATTGTGAACCAAGAAATTATCATTCTTTTCTTCTTACCCCTAGATTAGCAGTATTTAGCTACACCTTTCTTTGGTCCTTGAATTGCTCTTCTGATGAGGAAATAACTTTAACATAAAACCTATAAAACATAAACATATCCCTTTTCCATGTTCAATTTAAAATTTGAAACATACAATTCCTTCATAAACATTCCTATGGGTTAGAGACAGGCCCAGACTCCCTCTTTCTTTTAGTTTTTGCCTGGCAAATGAGGACAGGTACCGCATGGTGTTTGCTTGTCTTGGATCGATGGAAATCTCAGTAAAATTGCTGCAAAACTTAGCAAAAATTATTACAATTTATAGCACAACTTATTTTCAGTTTGCAAGGTTAAATCATTTAAACAGACTATAAGGACTAAATGTCTTAAGCTTGGGATCTAAAACAGTGAACAAAAATTTAGGAACATCACTAAAAACTGATCTTAGAGATAGGTGGGATATTTTTGCAGGTTGCTGAAAAGTAAGAAGAGAGTAGTGCAAAATGGTTATTATAGAATACAAATGTATAGAGGCCTGAAAGAGTACAAACAATGTTGTATGAAGAGCTTGCACTTATAGTTTTTCTTAGCCATTTCCTACTTACCACTTGAATCTTGCAGAAAGATTATGTTCTCAAGCACTAAATAAAAGAAGGGATTATGGTGATGGTTTGGTATACTTAGCTCTGGTTTCCACTTATTTTGCCTTTCAGCACCTTCAAAACATTTTTTTTGCAGCTTTTGTAAACTAGTGTAGTTCAGGCTTTCACAGATTATTTGCTTTCAAATTTTTTAAAGAAAATATGAATGCCATTATACAACAGATTAGTGGGTTTGTTTTAACGATTGTACAAAAAAAATTCTGCATTTATATTAACTGATCCAAAGTCTACTGATTTCTGAAAACCTGTTCAATTTAGAATGTACAGAAAGTAAGGGTTTTTAAAAACAAGTGCCATGTAGGATTATTGCTGAAATATTAAAGACCAGTTCATAAAAGCTGCGAAATTGTACCTTTAACTTTAATATATAGAGACTGATGCAAACATAACAAATTTCAGCCTATTAATTACATTTAACAAAGAAAACATTCTTCTAAATTTCAGTGTTCCAGAAGTACAATGTAATTTACTTTTATTTTCATTATTATTTCCTAATGTTAAGTTACTGGGAGAACTGAGGGAAAATAGGCTTATTTGGGATTTGCTTTTCAGTGGTATAAGCAACATGTCCATGCTAGGTTCTGTTTAAATGTGTAAGACAGAGACAGCTTTATGTGGAAGAATATTTCAGTAACACAGGTCACAATGTGTTACTGGAAGCCTGTGTGCACAGTCCAGGCCAGGGAGAAAGGGATAATGGGGCCCTTCTAAAACAGTAAACAGTAAGAAGAATGTAGCAGCTCCCAGAAGGAACAGGTAAACATACTGATAGAGGGCATAGTTTTGAGAAGAGCACCAATCCTAGAGTGTGGAGTTGTGTGCACACCCCAGCTGTTGACCAATTACGTTACAGTACTATTGTTAAGTTTGTGTGCTATGTAAACAATAAACGGAGCAGTTGACGATACCTCTGTGAGGAGAGTGTCCTGTATCTGGTCATTGTAACCTGGAGGAGCTCAAAACCCGACAATTGGACTTTACCCCACACCTTTCCCCGCTACAGCTTTACTAGCAAGACTAGTCACCTCCGTAAGGCTACAGCCCTGCCAACCTCTGTAGCTCCATGGTTCTCAGCTCCTTGTGTATGCATGGCTGCCTCTGCCAGCCTGGCTACTGTTGCGCAGCTTCAGCTGTGCTCTCACTGTAGTTTTGGGTTTTATTCATGCACTTACAAAATGGCGCAGCCACATGGCTTCCCCAGACAAAGACATCATGGCTGTGAGGTTTTCCTCACTGCAACCATGTGACCAGAAGAATGAGACAAAGAAACACCATGGCAAATAACTTTCTGTGTTTAAAACAGTCTAAAACCGATAAACAACAGAGTAAATAAACTACTTTGCATACCTTGTGGCATCTTCTACATGCAAAAAAAGAAAGAGAGAAAGAAAGCAACTTGCTCTCGCTTGGCAGTGCTGAGCCTCTGTGGCCACTCCAGCTCCACTGAGCCTGGTGCTTTGCATGTGTGTGTCTCTGCCCCATTGTGAACAGCCTCGCACACTCTCCCACCCAGTGAGATTCCCGAGCCACAGCTACCGCCATGGCCACCTAGCCGCTTGCAGCACCACTCTGCGGCGGCTACCGCAGCCAGGCGGCCCCGGAGCTCCAACACTCTGTCCAGATCCCTCACAGCTCCAGTCCCCCAGCCCCAGTGGTCCTCTAGCACCTGCGCAGCCCCTGCCACAACCACTACTCCCAGGGAAGTGGCCCCGGCTGTGCTGGGGCGTACTGGTGCTCCGCGGCTGCCAGTTTTTTCTCGCGGCTGCCAGCTGTGTGCTGGCTCTGGGTATGCAATGGGTTTTACTGTCTCCCAGGGCTGCTCGTGGCCTGTCCCCAGCCACACCGTTTCTGCACTGGCAACTACTGGCATACTTGTCATCTGTGCATTTCCTGGCTGCCCACTGCTCCGCAGCATTCTCACCACTCATCACCACCACAAGCTGGGGCCACCTTTGGACCTTGCTGTTTGGAGCCACCACCCCATGCCTGCCTGGTGTGGTGGAGGTTGCCTCCACTCTCACTTTTGCCGTGTGCACACTGTGCCACCTGTTTGCGGTTTTCTTGGCTCTCACTGTCAGGATCCCGGATTTGGTGGAACTCACCATTCCACTCCTCATGGCTGGCCCTGCTAGGCCATGTGCTCAGCTCCATCTTGGGCTCGGCCTCCCTGCAGGGGCTAGCCACCAGTGCTGCTGCAGGAATGTGGCAACTCTTCTCCACCTGGGCTCTGGCCATGTTTGCCATGAAGCTCCTGGCAGGAATGGGGGAATCTCCATGGATCCGCATGTTACCCCCGCCACCCCTTTGCTGCTTTTGTAACTAAGCATTTGCAAGCCGTGGAGTCCCTAGACCCTTCTTTTTCATGGAGTTTCTGCTCATCTCTCTGCCAAGGGATTATTTGGGATTCTCTGTCCCACAGAAATCCAGATATGTGCAGAGTAATCCAAACTAAAATAATTTTTAATTTCCTTTTGGGTATTTTTAGGTTAGTCTTTTTCTGCCTGTTTGACAGGCAGCTCTGTTTCTTGTTGGGATAATTTACCTCCCTATCCCCAGCCTTGCATCTCCTGCCTTGTTGAATTTCCTTGTTTTCTTCTGTTCCTGTGTTCCTTTTTCTCATGTTCCTGTGTTTTAAGGAGGCGCTGTTAGTGCATGATCTTTCCCTGGAGCTCCTCTCCATGGTTCAGCTAGGGGCTGCCACCGGTTGGATGCCCTAGCAAGTCCTACCTCTAAGTTGCTGATGCCCCTTCCATTGTCCCTGTTGGGGCAGCCATGTGTGGCAGTGACTGGCACAGACCCTTCACAGCTCGTGTGCAGCAAAGAGTCATTTATTAATTGTCACATGTGAGTACTTATACCCCTGTAGGTAGGCAGGAACATTTTCATATATCCTGCACAACCTCCCCACCAATCAGTCCAAATCCCTCCAGGAAGCAAGCATAGTTGGTCACTCCCCCTGCAGTAGCCTCTCTTCCTTCTGGGAAATACAGTATTCCTGTGATCCCTTTGTGATCCTGTGATCCCAGCTGTGACACAGCTGTCCAGTAATCCTTTCACTTTAAACCGTACCCCACAGTTAGGCATCGAAGAGAGTTCATGTCTTGCAAGATATGCTGGTGAGTATGCAGCTCAATAAACAGTGTTGATTCAGCTCCCTTGAAAAGTTTTTTTATCGAGGCACAATCTCCATTTAGTGTGAAGGCTTGTTTGCTGAGAAACCTTTCTGAAATCTTTATGGGGAGCTGGATTCCTCAGCCGGACCACTTTGCAAACAGGTCTTTCCCTAGCTCCCCAAGAGGCAAGAAAAATTAGAAACTGTGGGCCATTCACATCTCTGTCTCCCTGTTGTGCCTCTGTAAGGACTTAATACAGTTGCCCGTTGCAAAACATTGTCAAAACCACAGAAGGAATGGGCCATAAGACAAGCCACCACAGCAGAAACTTGATATAAGTACAAATGGCAGAAATTTACAGCAGGAAGGTGCTAATTCCAGGTCTAGCAGAGGCAAGGTCAGGTTAGCACATCCTGGTACTGTGTCACTTGGGCTTCAAGCTGGTGGAGACTAAGTTATATGGTGGCAACATACAAAGCAATTAAGTATTCTTATTTTATTAAGAAAGCAGTCTAAAAAAAGAGTGTTACAAATTGCCTAGTCTTTTAGATGCCTGAGATATCCTGAAGAAACCTGATTTATAAGAAAAGCTGAAAATTCACTACCTGAAAATCAGACCCTTTAAATCACATCAAAATTCAAATCCCAAGACTGTTATCTGGATAGTAAAACATTTTGCGAAGTCTTAACCAAGGACCTTCTTCATAGGACCTCCTGCAGGAGCTAGGGCAGTCCTTGGCATACTGCAAAAGGCTGAGGAGCAGAAGAATAATTTTGAACACAAGAGATCTGCCTGACTGATTTCTTACTGGAAGCAGTGAGAAATACTTATTAAATTAATAGCCCAAGCTCTTTCTTGTCATGTAAGTTCAATCTACCTTTATTAGTTATGGTTTCATTCATTTGCTGCATGATTTTTGCTGGTCACTAGATGTCACTAATAACGAGTAAGAGGAAAATTGTCAGAACTTCTTGGAGAGGTAAAATGTTAGGTCAATAATGCCTGGGAGTGATTCAGTCCAAACCCTTGCTAGCAAAGCAGTGTCACTCGAGCACATGCATAGCTTAAAGCAAAGCTTTGATTGAAGTTGAGAAGGTGTGTTGGTGTTTAGTGGGATCAAATGCTTTCTGGATTCGATAAACTGAGTTCTGTCTGGGATGCACTTCTGAAGGAGAGGTACCAGTGCTCATCCACTTCGGTAAGCAGGAGTATTATTGTCAAGAACAAAGAACACTGAAGGTCATAGCTCTCATGTTCGGTCTTTGTCACCTGCCTCAGATACACTTTACACAAAGTGAGTCTGGACCCAAAGGAGTTCTTTGGAGCACTGAGAACAAGTGTGACCATGCTTTCCTTTCTCCAGGCCATCAGATTAGTCCCTTCCAGGATGGTTTAAGCAATTGTCATTGCAGGATTCACAAAGCACCACACATCACTTTTCGATTTTTTTTCTAGTGCATGGAAACCTTCCTACCTATTTCCCACGACTGGAAGAGTGGACTTGAGCAGGCCAGTATAAAATGCCACCACATTACTCTACAGAGGTCTGTTCAGGAGTCCCTGTGGCATCGGTACAGACAGCATACTGCCTGTGCACCCAGGCTGACCAGGACCAGTCATATGGCTTATGGGATCTCCTGAGGAGCAAGTAGCCATCACATCTGAGACTTTAGCATGCATTTACTTAGGTATTAGTAAACTTCTAATCTGGCTCCTTTATGATATATATGTGAGTCTTTATGACACTTTGTAGTGCAGTTTCTGACACATTTCTGCTTTTAGAGGAGCAGCCAGTACACATCACATACTTGAGTGACTCACTTGAGGGAACTCACTGTTTGTTAACCTAACCCATGACTCAGTGATGATTAAATCCAATAAGCACAACTATCATCACACCATTAGTTTGATGAATAGATACAGCCAAAGCCTTAGATGTGTTTAGCTCATGAATGAATCCATTAGGAAGTGAAGGTCATCCAGCTCTGCTTATCCCCATGTTAACTGCATCCAGCTCTGTTGTTTAAGGCACTTTCAAGTTACATTTCTTTCAGGCTGTGTCTTCACTGGGAATATAAGTGAGTTGTTCCAGAAAGACAACACAGAAATTAACTTTCTCTGGAATGTAAATAGTCAAGCATATCCTTAGGTCCACCTCCATAGTTAAGATATTTTAACATCTCCATGAACCACCCCAGATCTGCTCAGTTTGAGCCTGTTCTCTCAGTCCTGTTGTGCCCATTTGATTCGTCTGCTTGTGGGGACATAAGGATCGCCTGGACAAGGCTGTCCTTCACCCTGGCCTGCTCAGCAGTGTGCAAAATGCTGGAGAGCCTTCTAGCAAGTGGGAAGGGGAGGACATTCTCTCACTCCTTTGCTCTTGAGGCAACAAGAGGAACTCTATGCCACTGGTAGAGGGAGAGACAGAAAAATGGCAATAAAGGGTTGAGAGACAAAGCTGAGAGATTTAATTTGTAGAGCTGAGTACACTTATATTCTGACAGCTTTCCCTGCAGCAGCTTTGCTTCGTCTATAAACCAGCAAGGTAACCTCTGCAGCCCGGACAGGATCATCAGCAACCATCCATCTCCTTGTTCCTTTTCATTTTGTGCCTAGTTTTGTTGGCTTCTTTGTTACTTGGCAGAAATACCTGCCAGTACCAGCATTTTTAGCCAGTGATAAAATCCCAGCATTTCAGAAGTCATTTTAACTCAAATTTCAACATAAGATGCTCTTCCCTGTCCCTCTTCTAGAAATGTCTAATGAGAATAATCAAATCAGATGGTCTTGACGACATCAAATAATTTTGTTTCACCAGCAAATACTAATAACACAACAGAAATATGATAATAAAATTAATATTTGATGTTACCCTTAAAAGTTCATTAATGGAAATGGGTGAGTAGAAAAAGAAATTTATTTACTTTGTCTCAGCAGGATGAGATGATTTGGCATTATCAAAAGAAACTTACTGAGAGTTTTCCCAGTACTTTCCCTGTTCTAGTTTGTAATTTTATCAAGAATTATGCACTTCGGGGAAAATGAAAGGAAAATGCCCTTTCCTTTGTGGAGGAAAATTTGTGCTGGAAAAGCTCCAACCTATATTGCTTCTAAATCTTCATCCAAACCACCTCTTCCCCTGCCCTCAATCCTCCCAGTTCTCTGCCATAACTGTGTGTTAGGCTGAGCTGGCCAAATGCCAACTGCCCTATACAGAGTCAGAGCCCACCCCCACCCCAAGGAAAGGGAGGAAAAAAACTAGAAGTAAAACTTAAAATAACAAGGTTTTTATAGTCACACAGAAGAAAGAAAATTAAAACCAAACTACAGTATAGCATGTATATAGAAATGTAAACTCCACATGAGTTGCCCACCCAATTAATACAGATTCAACCACCCCAGCCGAGAAACACCCAGCAAGAGAGGAGAAAACCAACGACAAAACAATGTTTACTTCCCAAACGAAACAGCTGTGAAGTGGTGGCAAGGCCTAAGACTCCCGACGCAGTGATATCATGTCCACTCAGCAATTCATCATGAGGGAGACTGAGCTAAGCACTTCCTACACCTGTTTTTATATTTGCTGTGACATCAGATGATATGAAATATCTCTTTGGTTGCTTCAGTCAGGTGATGCTTTTCTTCTCTAATCTATGTAAGACTATCTGGGCCTGCTTAACTGAGACCTATTAGAATTAAGGCCTAATCTAGGCCTAGCTAAAACTAAGGCCAAAACTACCACAAGCTGGTAACATTAAAAGCCCAGTGTCTAATCAAGGCTGACTGTCAGAGACTGAAATGGTTAAATGCTTAAACGTTGTTAAAATCAACAGAAGACTTGTCCACTCTAGCAAGGTTCAAAGAAACTGCTGCTCATCTACCAAAGCCCACCCCTTCCTGAATATGCATACTGATTTGGACTGCAAAAGGACTTTGAGATAAGGTAAGGTGGCACTATTGTACAACTACCCCATGTTAAAGGAAAATGATGTATCAACAAATGTAAGAGATTGAACTGCTAACTTTCAACTACTTGGAGTAACCGCCCAGGTCCTGTTAGAGACTGGTCCTAATGGCTTGAACAATGGCTGCTTTACTAGCGATGCATGGAGTGGCCTCCCAGGGGCAGAAAGGTGTGCATACCTGAAGCAACAAATTGGATTTCCAGATAAAGGAAGAGGCTGATAAGACACAAATCCTTCTGGGTGGAATAGTTCTTCTTATGATGCCAATGTCCTCCCACACGTGATGACTCAGCTGTGAAAACCCCTCTCAGGAGCATCGAAGACATTCACACTAAGCCAGAGCTATGCATTCACACTAAGCCAGAGCTATGCATCTTGGCTGATGGACCATAGTGGGTCATGACTGGTTCAATAGCCACAATATCTTAGAAGGTGTCAAAGACTCATGGAATGTCCTGTGACCCAGTATTACATCATTCAGAGGAGGTACAGGGGATGTTTCCACCTAGCCTCTGCACAACACAAGCCCCATGAAATGGGAGTTGTGTGGACTCTTTCCCCCCACCCCTCGACAGACACGATCTGCAATCACCGAGAAGATCAGGAGAAGGCCAATGGGATGTCATCAGAATCTACAGAGTGGTGATATATTTTTTCTACTTAATCTGTTTCTCTACTACTCTCTTTCTCTTCCCCCCTGCACTCTTTCTTTCCCTTATCTTTCTCTTTCCTTGAACCCCTCATTTACTGTTAAATAAAATCTGTGCTATTGACTTTAGCCTGTGGTCTCATTTGCACCTTAATTTGGATAGAGACATCTCTCTAATAATTTTAATAATCAGATTGTAACACTGACCAACATGATTTCTGCCCAAGCATATTTTCACTCCAGGTACCCTGGAGGATGTTCTGGGTCTAATCCACCAGAAGGTGCGCACAGGGCAGCCACTTCTTGTCAGGAGGGAAGGCAGAAGTTATGCGGTATGATGGTTTCCAGTATTGCAAGCCTTTTGCCCAGCTAAGGCTCCTTCTGACACATGATGCTGGAGCGTGATACTGCTTAGGACAAATATGTCTGATGGACTGTTGTGGGAAGTGGGAGATCACAGGCAGTTCACAGGGTAGCGATGGTCAAGATCTTTGAGAGGCACAGCATCCTCCTTTGCTATACTAAAGCACTATTCCTTCTGTGGCAGTTTGAGCAGTTTGTGTCCTCTTGTGCTCTATGTACCAGAACTTTGCCAGCCAGGATATGTTCACTCTGTTCCTCTATGTAAGAATTCCCATAATCTCCACTGAGGAGAAGAATACTGAATTTCGGTAGTTATGAAGCTATTTAAGCAAACACCCCATGACTCCAAAACATAGAAATACACTCACTAGGCTTCTCAATAATCCATGGACCAATAAGGAGCTGACAAGCAATGCGTCACTTTTCTTGCCCAGAATGAATTGATTCTGTCACTAGCAAACTAAATGCAATCAAGCTCTTGACTTGAAGCATAAATTGTACTTAAGCCACAGTTAGCAGTAAAGTGAAGCATCTGGCAAAGCAGTGGTCCAGCAAATACTCTCCAACAAGGAAGGAGAATGTAAATATTTTATTACAATATGTGGAATACATTCTAGTTTTTAGAAATCCATGTAGTAGGAATGTTGAGAGTTATAGGATGTCAGTATGGTATATCCTGTCATCCTGGTCTTTTCCTATATAACCAGAGTGCCTGGCCAAGTGATTATCTGGGTGTTTAGGTCCTGCAGGCCTGTTAGACTATCATGAGTTTAGTCAGACCTAGATTTAGGCTTTGGTTTTTAGAGCAGGCCTTGCATTATCAGCTGACTTGACCTGGGTCAGACCAGCTGAATTCTACTGGCCAATGATATTCCATACCATATTCTGATGTCATCTCAGATATAAAAAGGAATGGGGAGGAGGGATTTCCTTTTTCTGATTAAGGCCATGGTAGTGACAGGACACGCTGCAGCTGTTCTGCCAAGTTACGCCCCACCACCAGCTCACCACTATTTTATCTCAGGGAAGTAAATATTTATTCTTAGTTTTCTCTTTGCTTGGGTCTGTCCCTCTGGAGGTTGAACTCTCTTGGATAATTTGTGGTCAGAGTGGTGGAATTTGAGTTTTTTGCCTTTGTATATATATATGTGTGTGTTACATTGCATTTTGCTTTTAATTTTCCCTTTTCTGTGTAAATATATAAACCAGTTCTGGTTTAAGTTTTCAGGGGGTTTTCCATCCCTTTCCCTTGGGGGGACGCTGCATTGCTGTGGTGAATACTTGGCATTTTGCCAAGGTTTCAAAGCACAACATATACCTAATCTTGTGAGAAAATGTATTACTTTGTTTTGTTTTGGTTTGGTTTGGTTTGGGGGCTTTTTTTATGTATAGACCAATCTTCTGGGTAGGCAAACATTGAGACAAAAGTCCTTGCAAAAACACCTTCATGTGGGGAAAATCTACAGAGTGTGGAACCTTCTGTACAGGAAGAGATGGACTGCACCCATGCAGCAGTTCACCTAGTGAAGATCTATTTGACTCTCCTACGGAAAACTGTGTCTGAAAAGATGTGGCCAGGGACCTTGCTCTAGAAAGCTGTGCAGAGAAGCTTTGGTGTGGTAAAGGATTTCTTCCACACCAGCAACAGTCAGCCAGCAATGTCATTCATCCTCCAGCTAGAAGCTTTTGTGTCTCTATGAAACGGTGTTAATGAAGATGGTCTTTGCAATGAGTCAAAAGAATGGGAAACACTGGCTGACAGGACAACAAGCTGCTAGACACACTCACATGCATTGAAAAACCTTGTTGAGGCTTCTTCTGCTGGGAACTGGAATAGAAGGATGGGCTTTCCCTGCCTTTGCCATGAATGTGCACACCGACAATGAGTTTGCTCTTTCTTGCTTAGCAGATGTGGTTCCACTGCAGACCTTGCAGCCTGTGGAGGACTACCTCAGCTGTTTTGAGGAGATTGCCTGGCAAGCAAGGATGCTCTAGGGAATCTCTGATAATGGGAGATGCCTTAAGTCAGGGGACTACTCCTTTCTGAGCATATTTGGTCATGGGGCAATTCATGGAAACCTGCAGAGGACTCAAGTCCTCTGCCCTCCCCTCCCATCAACTCTCTGGGCACTTCTTCCAGATGTAGATTGAATTTTATCCAGATGACAGTTCACTTCATCTTTGGTCTCCTTCATAAGCCTTCTTGAAACTTCAATGACTCAAGCCAGTCCATGAGCTGAGTAGAAGATGAATTGCTCTGTTCATGGCATGACATTCTCCCTTTGGCTGCAGATTCCCTCTTTCCATCACCACCAGCTCTTTCTCTGCCTCTCCCTTTCTCTCTCTCTACATGCAAAAGATATCAGTACTTCATAGCAGGTCATCACCCATTCACTCACCACAAAAAGCCCAGTGCTCTGGTGGTGTAAAAACTGCTAGGGACCAAAACAGCCCTGGTCTGTGATGTGAGCAGGGATATATAACACTTGACTGAAGATCTGATTAGTTATCCAGAGACCATCAGCACAGAGCTTAGATAGTAAACACCAACCAGATGCATTGATCAAAAGGCTGCCATTTAAGAAGTTTTTACATCAGAGTTGAGTGTGTTTCAGAGTGCCAGATTTCCTTACCATCCTGAGATGATGTTTGTCTTGGTCTTCCAGGAGGCATAGGTGTTCTGTAAAGACATGCATCACCCCTGTCATGAGTTAGGGAGGTGCTGTGATGTATGAGTGTGGCAGTTTGGGCTTTAGTTTCAGTTTAGGCCTTATTTAGGTCTCAGTTTTAGCAGGCCTCAAGGTATGTGATAGATTAGAAGGGACAGGCATCACCTGACTTAAGCAACCAAAGAGGTATTTCAAATTATCTGACATCATCAAGAAGCGTCAAGGGGTATTAAAAGAGAGAGAGGAGGGGCTTTCTGTCTCTTTCCGTCTTTGCCTCAGCCCCGTGAGGACGTGCTGCTCTGACTCTCGAGATTAGGCCTTGCTGCCATCCCCACTGTTGTTTATCTAGGGAGGTGAACATTTTCTTATTAATTTCTCTTTTCTCTTGCTGGCAGATTTCTCTGGAAGAGTTTTTGGGAGGTTTTCTGGGGTTTTGGGTGGTTGAAATCTGTATTATTAGTTTGGGTGACTCAGTGAAGGTGTTAAAATTTCTTTTCACATTTGTATATATATGTGTTATATCATATTATGTTTTAAATTTTCTTTTCTTCCGTGTAAATATAAAAACCTTGCCATTTCAAAGTTCCATTTCTAGGGTTTTCTTTCCGCACTCCCTTTCCATTGGAGGGGGACCCTTCGACTCTGCATTGGGCAGCTGGCATTTTGTCAAGCTAAACCATAACCATGAGGGTAGTAAGAACATCTCAGAGGTCTCCATTTTTGTGGAACTCTGTGTTTCTTATTACTCAAACTGGTGGAACACCTTGAAGAGAAAGCTTTATATAGAGCTCCCAGAGCGGGCAGTCTCTTCTCAATGTTATATGCAACTACATTTCACTGCATAATACTGTTGGGAAACCTAATTTGTCCTTGGTACTTGAGAAAGGAAACTATCTGAACTAACACCATCCTGTCTTGCATTTCTCAGTATGACCTCAATTAATTTTCAGTTTTAAGATTTATTCCAAATCTCATGGCATGCTTTGGTGGAAATTAGTTGTTATTTCCTAATACATCCATGCCAACTTGTGGAGTGATGGCCCCTGATGAGCCCTGATGGGTTGAAGGAGACGCCTCAGTCCCCTGGAGGGGTGCTCCTGGCTGAGGACAAAGGCTTTCAAACTGATAAGATTAACATAGGGTGGAGTGTTGTTTAAGGAATGACATGGCCTATCTTCTATAACCACTCTAGGAGCCACCTCCCCTCAGGCATCTGCACCACCCCCCCAGTATATTGACTATTAGTCACCCAACGACACGAAGGAAAAAAAAGGTATAAAAAGTGTGGAGTTTAAACTCCAGAGAAAAGGGAAAATGCCAGTGTCTCTGTGAGGGTAACTGCTGCAGCTTGTCCTTTCTCCTCCTACCTCCTGGAACAATGTAGGGGTGAGAAGACCATGTGCTTTCTATTTTTCTATACTTTACTTTCTTCACTTTACTTTCTTACAAAGCTTATTCCTTTATACATTCTATCTTACATCTTATGCTAATAGCTACTTTAATTCTTACTTTATAAGCATATCCTTTACTAACTGTGTTTTGCTACCTTAATACTAATAACAGTAACTTGCTTTACACTTTGCTACTTAGTATTGGTTATTGCTTTTTGCTATTCTGACTTTATAAGACCATCTCTGTTTTGCAACTACAGTAACTTGCTTTACTTTCAATGTGCAGTTTCTTTTACAACATGGGTGTTGATAAAAAGCAGCTCTGTTCTTTCTTTTTGTTTTGTGTTACAGAGAGAGTGGTGTGCAAGATATTTTATTGTCCTATGTTGTTGAGAGAGAGTCTAGATAAGTGTTTTATGTGGCTGTGTTTTCGTTAGTAGTTCTTTGTTGCTAGTTTCTGTCTGTTGTGAAAATGGGATAGATTGCTGTATTGTAACTTGAGTTTAGTGTGTTTGTCTCTGTAGAACGTGTTTTGCGCTGGTTTCTTTTGGGGTCTTTTATTATCAATTAAATAAAATCTTGCAGCTTAACATTATCACCAGCAAAGCGGAACCCACAATAACGGTCACGTATTTGTATTAATAAATGTTATTTTGGGAGTGGTTGTGGGGAAAGTTCTTTTCTGGCTTGTGTGGCTTCACATTAGAGGTCAGAAACCCTTCCAACCTGTGTGCTGTCCAGCAGTCTGACAGACAGTGTTGGGGACATAAGGATCTGATTGTCTAGAAGCGCTTATTGCTAATAATTTCTCCCTGGCTTAGGTGTTGTCTCAGGTTTGGCAAGACATTCAGCAAGAAAGAGAAAGCATAACAACAAAATATTTCTACTTCCCTGAACTCAAACAAAATGCAAGTAGT
>JAWWEV010000265.1:0-16229 GCA_035583235.1 Hafferia zeledoni
CCTGTGTAGATCAGATAATGCTGATCATCTTTGTGAAATTTTGCCCTGTTGACCAAAGAAAGAATAACTTCCATTGCAGAAAAGCACTGAATTTAGTTTCATTTTGAGAGCAGTAGAAAACCATAGGAGTTCTGGTAGTGTGGTTTTTATAAAAAATACATATCTTGACATTCACATCATTAGCCTAAAAAATCAGCTAAATGGTTGTTAAGAAGTAGGTCAGAACCACTTAAAAGAAACAAACTATTTGATATCAATAGCATACAAAAATGTAAGCAGCCCTTTACAAAGATATTTTCAAAATAAATAACACAGATTATGTTCATATTATGTGACAAATATACTAACATTTTTTTTAGCCAAAATGATGTTCATAGGTAGCATAAGTAGCATAAAATAATATTTGTTCAACAAAATTAACAAATTGTTAATATAATTTAAGTCAATTTAGTAAACAAACTCGTAGGGATACAAATCCATGGTTTGTATGTATCATGGTAACTGTTTGACAAAAGATGGTCTGGATTTTGATGTTTGGCTGACATCTTAAGTGTCTGGAAAATAGTGTATGAACAATTTCCTTAATCTTGTAATTTTCTGTAAACAAGTGGCCTGTTACACCTTCTTGCCACTCAGGACTGGCCTTTCATTCTTGTGTTCAAGGATGTAGAGGGTTAGTGCCTGGAGGAACTGTCCTCTGTAAATAATTGAAAATAAATAATATTGATAAAAAATACTCTTGGCTTAGTTCTTAGAGTTATGCAAGCAATGCTGTTCACATTTCACAGACAGCAAAGGAGAAAGAAACATGCTAAACAAATAGCTCATGGCTAAATCAGTCAACAAGAAGTGTGTTACGTAAACAATCGGCAGTCAGAGGGAGAGGAAAAGTATATTCTATTAATACGGGACATCCAAAATACAGATAGAAAAAGAGCTAACACAGTAAAAAAGAAATTACATAAGAAGCAACTCAAAGTGTGTTCATCAGCAATCAACATTATAAAAGTACTCTTCGTGTAGAGTCAGCTGCTAGTTGTAAAAAAATACATTTTCCCACATTCTGAGAAGGAATTAAGTGGAAACAATTGTGAAGTGGGATTTTTACTGTTCTTTTAGACCTTCACATTCTCTGAATTGAAGTTTATAAAAATATAAGCTCCTGAAGGTGGATCTTCTTGTCTTATCTATTTTAGGAGTTCCTTCACTGAAATTTATGATGTGTTCTTTTTCTGCTGAGATAAATTATGACAGGATATGACTCAGCTCTTTCTCACCAGGTAGAAATATAATCTGCTAAGTTTGATTTCAGAAAGATTTTGTCACTTTGTTTTGTTTGGGTTTTTATTTGGTTTTTCTGTTTGTTTGTTTGTTGGTTTGTTTTTTTTTCTTTCTGGAAGTCTCATGTCTGAAAGCACGGCTTTCATTTTCATAGAAGAAGTCCTGCAATGCCAGTTTTCTTTCTTACCTAAAAATATTGCAAGTTTCATAAACTCTAGTGTTAAAATAAAACCTTACCAGGCACTACAAATGAATGTTAAGATATGTTTTATTTACTAGGAGCTCTAACCTAGATGAGAAGACTTTTCATACACTGGTAGCTGGAAGAGGAAAACAGCTTTGCTAAGAACACCCACGTTGTCATAAGATTTTGAGACACCACAGCTGTTTCCTGGCTGCCTAAGCATCTCTTAACTACTTCTGATGAACCTTCCCCAGGTGATGGACTGTCTCATGCCCAGTGTAGGTGGTTGAGTCTAGAGAGACACCTGGCTCCATTCTTGGTGACCCCATGTACAGGGATAAATTACTATAGTAAAAAACTAACAGAATAATTCACCGTATATTTCCGCCTAGGAAGGGCAAGCAAAGAAGAAATTCTGGCACCTGGACAATGACAACCACCTGAGCAATTCAGATTACTCTATTCCTGGGTATTGTGACTGCATGCACCCTCTTAGAACAAACTACAAAATTATAATTATTGTATTATTATTATTATTATTGTAGCCATATGTTTCTTACTCTACTCACAACTGTCTTTGCAATGTACAGAGGTACACAGTACTGAGATGTCTGCAGTGTTTAACTATTGTTATATATATATTGTATTAGCACAGTGGATGAATAAATACTTTGTAATAAGTATATTTTTCATACATTATTTATATTCTCTATTTTTTTCTTCCTTTCAAGCTGTCAAGGACTAGATCATAATTTTCACCGATGTATTTGCTGTTTGAAATTACTCAACCAGCAATTACTGTGAATTGTACTTAGCTTGCAAGCTGTTTATTTTGCAATTCTGATATTGAGAAATTGTGCTGTTTCACCTGAAGAGGGCAGTCACATAAGCTGATTGTTTTAGATTGAATAAACCTCTCATTGTGAATCGGTTTTCTGATGTAAATTTAATTCTAATTGATTATCTAGGAAAAAAAAAAGTAGGTTACTTTTTTAGGTTACTCTTTACAAATCCCACAACTTTCTGGATATTTCTGAGAATTGCTAGGCATTTGCTCACAGAACACTCAAAAAAGAGAACAAAAATACAGTCAAATGCATTTGTTTGAAAATGTGAACAAATATTCACTAATAATTTTAAATTATTTCATTTACTCTGATGTTGATTATCGTTCTCTCTCTCCTAGTCTGAAATCTTAAAAGGGTTCCTGATATTCTTTTTGACCAACTGTCATATTAATTCAAGAAATGTCTTTACTCACTTCATAGGGTTTAAGAATTTACTATACTAATGGTAAAATCTTATTATAAATGGAAATTCATCTCAGGTAATTTCACTAACAACATAAAGGCTTCTTCCTAACAAATATTCACAGCTTGTATAAATACAGATCTTTTCTTTTTCAATATATGTTGGAAGTCACTTTTAGTCTAAAGAATCACTGTCTTCAGTCCTAATCCTTGGTAAATTGCCAAATACAATAGAACATTAATTAAAATGTGACAGAGATTCATCAACATGTGTGGTGGCTGAGAAGAATTGTAGGCTTCTTTTCCTCTCTCTCCCTCATTCCCTTTATCTCCAAGGAAAGTTCACATTTACTTGTGTGTTGTTACCACTACTAAAAGTAATAATACTGCCACAGCTATTACTGCTACCACTATTACTAATAATAGTGATTTTAAAAAGCATTTATTCTATTCCTAAATAATTCCTTTTATTACTCACTTATGACCTCAACACCAAGAGAGTGTAGAGATCTCCAGTTAGGTTGCTGGTATATTTTTGTTTCTATAATTTATAGCACAGAACAAAAGGAGATAGCAGGATAGGGTTTTCCTATACATTTATAACATAAATATCTGATAAATAAACAGATATACTAAACATTCTAAGAGCTGTGAGAACTCTGTGTTCCCTTTATGGGCCATTGACTTAAGAGCTGGACTCGATGATCTTTGTGGGTTCCTTCCAATTCAGAATAGTCTGTGAGTATTTCCTGCCTTTCTTTGAGTATTAGAGGTGGCTGTAAGCACTGTTAGGTTTTGTGTTGCTTTGGTTTGTTTGGGTTTTTTTGTTGTTTTGGCTTTTTTTTTCTTTTCATTCAATTACATATGTTACTTAGATAATTTTCAACTCATTTCAACAAACCTCTGCCCCTCTCACTATATCAAGTACACTGTCTTTGAAAACATTCTGGGGGAAATCACAGACATTACTTTTGTTGTGTGTGTTTCTGGCTTTTGATAACTTAAAATTACATTATTTCTTGGGATTTCACATTAAAAATATTATACAAACATGTCCATTTTACATTAGAATTACTAAGATTCAAGATGAGAGTATCCTAATCATATCAGTAAGAGATTAATTTGGATCATAGGCCAGACAAGCGGATGTTAGCAGGGCTGAACTCACTAAAGTTTAAGAAAAGAAAAGTTAAAAACCCATTGTAAAATCAAAAGAACACCATTCTCTCACTTTTTTCCCTGAAAATGAAAATAATCATGTTGCAGAAAACTAAATGTAATGTCAGTCTGCACATCTTCAATCATTTTAGCCTCTACCCCCACATATGCCAACATAAGTTCGAAACCTGAGTAAGATTCAAATCAAGAATTTTTTCATGTTACATGTAAACCAGAGGTTTGAATACAGTGTTTCTTCTAAAATATTATGACAGTCAACAATCTGATTTTCTGCAAAAACCCCAAGAAATAATTTCAACAAATTTCCAGCTATATAATTATCCAGATCTTGAGTTACTAAGTGAAAATGTCAAAAAATGTCACAGAAATTGTGCTGCCCCATAATGTGCATAAGTTTAACACAGCAAGTATTTAACAGAACAACTGTTTTCTACAAGTCCACATGTGACATCACTTGCTCAAATCAATCTTAACCTATTTTCTTCTTGTTCTCACACAGAGTGTTTGATGGAAATGGCTATTATGGATGATTTCATAATTTCTTAAGCTAAAAATAATTTCAGTGGCTCACTGAAGTGTGGTTCTTGCTCAGAGGAGAATAATTCCTGTGCTCTTTAGGGATAACAGAGATCTGAGTTTCTAAACTTCTTGCAGTTTTATGCCTGTTAGTGTAGATGGCTTTGAAAAGGTTTTTTTATTGATAAGAAGCAGTGCAACTAAGATCAGACTAAATATCCTTAGAATTCTTGTTAAATAACTATTAAGCATTCAGAGGAAATTTAGTGCCTCCATATTACACCAATGAGATACCTTGAAACAATTTAAGTAACCACAAAGTTAATATATTCCTTTTGGTTTTATTGTACAGAATTTAGTTCTGTCAAATCCACATGACTTGGTCTGTCAGGCACAAAGATGAGTTATAAATGCTGAGCTAGATAAAAATCCTATCAAGTCTAGCAAAGATAGGAATTAAATTTTATCACAAGCTAAGGGGTTTGAGCTTTTTTGGGCTGACTCCTGATGTTTGCGTTCTTCAGCTCTTCCCCACCTTATGGAAAACAAGGGCTGTGTATAGGTATATGACCTGAATAAAAATAATAGTTAGCATTTCACCAGGAAAGTCTGGGGATTTGAGGAATGTTCCATAAGAACCAGGCAACAGGCATACCTAAGTGCTCTTACACATTGCTAAGATACAGCCTGACATTTTCCTCCCTGCCCTTTCATACTGTGTGTTTAATCACCAGGTAACAATAATGCATTCATGCTGGCATTTTACACAGTGAATATAGTATTTAGTAATAATGTCTACTATGTTCATGGATACAGTAGTGTACATATAGTTATTATAACATACCTAAACCAGACTTGTCTCCAAAGGTGTCTTTGTCATGAATTAAAATATAGGATCGATGTAGACTATAAAAATGGCAGGGATCTATGTAACATTCTGAAAAAAGTCAAGAGTCTACTGGCCCTGAGATAAACACTTGAGCAGGATACTTCAGCATGCCTTTATTTATATATAGACATGAAAATAAATAAAATCAAATTAGTGATAAGAATACATTCAAAGTGTCATCACAATTTTTCCGTTGTCCAAATTTTTCCACTTCTTTCCATTCAAAATTTTCTTTGAGTTTTTTTCTCAAGTTTTTGTTTTTGTCAGTAGAATTAGTGTTACTAAAAGGCACAAAACCTGAAATCTTGAACAGCTGCAGACAGTCCCATCTTTACAGCAATAGTTTCAATGTGATTCTTCCATTTACTGATAGAAAAAAATTCTCTTTCATTAACATGGCAAAACTTTTCTTTCTAAACAGCAGAAAGGTCTTTTTTATGTACATAGACTTCAAAATTTTTCATTTTTCTGTCTGGATATACATTTCCTGGATAAGCATTTTTTATTAAGTTCTTAGAGATGGCAAGACCTTACATTCTTGCTGATTATAGACTAATACATTCTTCCTAGTGGTCATTTTGACTTTTGTGATAAATATGAATTTTTTTTGCTCAATCATTTGAGATTCATAGTGAAAAGTACATAGCACATCTGTTTTGTGAAGATTTTTAATACAATTCTATTAGCACAAAAAATGTAAACCTGCAGTAAAAAAGTATGTGTATCTCAGCAGTAGCATCATTTGAAACATGGAGTTTTGGCATAGCTATCACTATTGTCTATGGAGCCCTGCTATGTTTCACATAGAGTGTCTCCAGTTTATTTTTGTTACCATCTCCTTTTTCAGACTATCATGGGGTGTTTTAGGAAACACATGAACAATAGGAGTTACTATGCCTGCCACCACTAGATAACTAATCTGGTTGCTTCTGTTATACTTTCTTGAAACTAATACCTTCTGGACTGGGCTGTGGCTCTATCCTAAACCAGCTTCACTGGGAGCAGGGTGTCAATATGGTTTTACTGAAATTCCATTACTAAATCAATCTGCAAGTAAAAAGCCATAGTAATAACAGAAAAGGAAGGCAAATTCCACTTTCAAAATAATATTTCAAGTCTAAAATGCATACACCCGGAGAGCTACCAACAAACAAAACAGAAGTCATGAACTGTACGCAGACAGCATTTTCTATGACAGATTCTTTACCCTACAAAAACCCCCTTGCCCTTAAAGGTGAGATATAGCACAGAGCTCAAGTTAGCAAACATATTGGGCTAATTAACTTGTTTTCACCTTGGATGGGCACTGACACAAGGAAGCAGAGGCAGAACACCTACAAAGAGGAAGGAAAGAGGAGAATGGCAGTAGCAGTGGCTTCTCACCTGAAAAAAAGCACCCTGTAAATATAGAGAATACAAGACAGAACAGCATCATAGAGGAGACTGCATAGTTGTATTGCAGTTGCATGGAGAAAGCACAAGCCAGTGTGTACCAAACTCATTGTAAAAATTAATCAACACAGATGATGGCACATACTACCAGCAATGCTTCAAATTACTATTAAAAGCAGAAGAGACAGAGTCATGTATGTGTGCACAAACTTCTCTCTGCTACACCATCCCCACAAACAGTTATTTAGGAATATTCTGATTTAGAGGTTGTATCTAGATTGGTACCTTTCATAGTCATCAGTGAATTGCCCTCCATGAATTTGTTCAATCCTTTTCTTTTTCTTTTTCTTTCCTTTTTTTTTTTTTTTTAACCCTTTTCAACAATTAGTTTCTAGAACTTTGGCTTCAATTTGCCTCCATGGAAGTGAATTTCACTGTTCAGTTATCTTGATCTTTTTTTTAATGTTCCAAATAATCACTGTTTGCAGCCTCATGTTCATTTTTCCTTATCCTTCATACTTTTACAAGCCTCTTTCCCAAGGCAAGAAGCCAAGCCTATTTAATGTCTTTTCATATAGATTCTGTTTTGTATCTGATCATACTTATTGCCTTTTCCCTATATATTTGCTAGATCTATTACATTTTTTTTTTCTTTTCATGGAAGAGTAAGAACTTTACAGCCATTCAAGCCATAGGAGGAGCAGAAATTTAAGCCATGGCATGGTTTTCTGGTTTCTTCAGTTACTATTTCCCTAGTACCTCTGCATATATTTATTTATGGGTTTGTCTATTTGCTGGATCCAGACTGTTTTCCTGGATTTAACCATTTAATGCATAGCTCATCACTGTACACATGCAATTGCAATTTTTTTTTTACCTTATTTATATTAATTTTCAATGATTTGCAAAAAGTTTTGGTAGAAAGCTAGATGAAGTTTTTAAATACTGAAAAAATGCATTATGACAGAATTCACGCAGTTTTCACAGAATATTTATGAAGATGTTAAATAGCACAAAATTCATCACTTAGCTTGGCAGGATCTTCTTGGTAACATCCGTGCAGTAGGACAACTGCACAGGTAAGCAAATGACAAGATCATGAAAATACAGAGATAGTTTAATTATGTCAAGGACAAGAAAGTAGAGCATACGGAAACAAGAGCTGAAATAAGGTACAGCTTGAAAGAGAGTTCAAAGGTAGCAGATGGCAAGTGCAAATTGGGCTCCAAATGGGGATGCAAGGAGTTTACTTGAGTTTGTTAAAGAAATTCTTAGGGTAGGAAGGTAGGAAGTCCACGTGAACAAGTCTGTGCTACATCCAGTCTCAGGTGCTCAATTTGCTTTACATTATTGTTGACATTGCTATTCAGAGCTACGATGTTAGTAACTATGAGAACATGAGCAAAAAACCCAGAAACTTTCAAAAGTCACTCTGCAAATTCACAAGTGCCTCCTAATCCCGATCCTCTAATGAAATTCTGAGCTCTCCCTTGAAGAAAGGGTATGGAAAGAAGAAGGGAATGCTTGGAAAAGAGGATCAGAGTCAGTGGTTGAAAGACACCAGGAGGTAAGAAGGGCCGGCTCGGCTGTGAGGAGGAAAAGCTCTCACTACTGATGGTCTTGCCCTTCAAGAGTCTGCTACCAGCCACGCTCTGCAGTTTCAGTGAACTTCAGTTTGAGAAATCGCCCTCGGTCCTGTGCCCTTCATCCCATCCACATTTGCGCACACTCCACCTCTCAGCTGTCCTGAAACATGCTGTGACTGCTTAAAATCATTGTACTGTAACAAATACACTACAACCCATACAAAGAGCAGCAATTTATTAGACCAAGAATGCTTCTGAATTTTGTCAAGCCTCAGAGAATCAGACATTGCAATAAAAAGACCCAGGAAAGACTCTTTTTTAACTCGTGGTTGATCAACAGAGTGTATCTAAGCTTATAACATCAGATATTTTGATTCTTAGCTGCACTGCCTCCTGTCTATGAGATATTTGAAGGGGATTATGTTTATGTAATTTTATTTTTAAAACTCTTCATCAGATAGAGGAAAAGCATATATTAAAGCAGAAGATAATTTTAAGCTATTTCCTATTTATGATATCCGCTTGCAATTATTCTAAAACATACCATGAAGCAAATAGAAGCACCTTACAAAGAATTTGTTTGCCAGAAAGATTCTTAAAAGAAAAAAAAGTGTCAAAATGCCTGAATGAATAAAAGAAAAAGTAATAACTCATCTATCTATTCATATTGTAGAAAAGCAGCAGTGTATTAATTTCCCTTTTTGCCAGAACTATAGTGCTTGTATTTTGTTGTCTGTTAGGAGCTGCTTTTCTTCTTGACCCTACTTGTCACCTTCTTTATATTTATGTATTTTAAAACAGAGTTTCAGGAAAATAGGCCCAGTATATTAGTGGAAGAAATTTCTTTTAGTGGGAATCAAGTAGGCATGGATCTGAAAGTAGAATTTTACACATAAAATGAGCCTTATGACAGTCTGAGATTTCACTACTGCAATAGTTAAATTTGCTGTGGATATTCCTATGTAAGTATATAACATACCCTGATAAAAGTAAATTTTGAGAAACAACATTAGTTCAAGGTGATGCTGAACCTCATTTAAAAGTTACTGAAGAATCAACAGAAAAAGCAAGTTTTCCACAACTGAAATGCTCAGGTTTTGGTTTCCTGTGCGTCTGCACAGGGCACAGAACAGGGAGGGTCTGTGAGCAAGAAGAAAGTGGAGCCAACATCACTGCTAATAAAGGGATGAGAAATCTCTGGGTGTTGTTCCCCAGGCTGTTACAGGCGACTGCATAAATCTTTGGACTATTTTGCTGTGCACACCCTACTTCAGGGTTTCCCTAGGAATTTAGCTAACATTGTGAAACTTGCTGTAAAACCACAATCACTTTAATCATTTATGCTGACCATTCCCATATTCAACCAGAATAGTCCCTTCCCTTTAGGTGAAGTTCAACTCACTTTTGTTAAATATGTCAAAACTTATAATGCTTTGGAAGAGTTGCTGTACCCCAAAAAATCCCCAGGTTTTCCTACATTTCTTCATATGCTGTTTTTGAGATGTGCATTTTGTCTGTATGTCTATTTCAGAGACTGAGTAGATATTCCAACAGGACTACACAGCTACTTCACCTCACCATCTTGCTAAATGAGCACAAATACAAGCCCACAATTTTTCATCTGATCTGCATGCAGATATCTTTTAAATATTGTCCTTTAACATTTAAATTTGCTGAGAAAATGGAAAAAAAACCCCAAACATATCAGAGTCAGCATTCTGCCAGCACTTGGAAATCTGATGATTATAAAAATTAGTCCTTCAAATATGTCTGGGAATTAATGATTTCAGAAACTGGCTTAGTTTGGTCATTTTGGAGCATCACCATCTGGGCAAAGATATAGAAGATTGCTGCCAAAGGCTGAATGTGCAACCACAATCACTACAATGCTGTACCTCTGAGTTAGCTGTGGCTCTCCCCTGGGAAAAATGTGCTCTAATATTTTATATATTCCTGGTGAAGGACATGAGGAAACACCAAGTTGCAGCCTGCCATTGGAAAAAGAATATTTCTGTAAAGAAAATGATGTAAAAATGTAAGCATTCAAGTGAAAATTCAATCCTTCACAGTACAGAGCTGTTGCAAAGTCTCTTAAATGACTCTTTTTATGAAGGTGCCATGTCTACCTTTCTGAATGGTAAGGCATTATTAGAAAAATAGAAGTATGTATACAAGTGGCTGAGCAATGTATTTGTCATATGCACTTTGTTCTTTTTGGCAAACTGACTTTATCAGGACAAGAAAATACATGCTGTGACAAGATGAGTTCTGCTGAAAAATCTGAATTAACAGTGTGAGGTTTCTCTCTTATCACATTTTAAATGATGATTAGTCAGAATCCTCTTTTTCTCTTTTGTGATTTGATGATACTAAACCAGTGTTGCTTGCTTGCTTTTTTTTGTTGTTGTTCTTGTAGCTTCCTGATCAGACACTCTGTGTTGCATATTTTAAGGAACAAGCTCAGCTTACAATACTGACAGTTAATTGTCACAGTAGAAATATAATAGCATACTGACCCTTTGATTACTTTTCTGTCTATACAGAAATATTGTTTAGAATTCAGAATGGCAGTGCTGGTAAGTCAAGAAATGCCAAGGACATTTTGATTGCTGCAATGAAGAGCTATAATGGCCATCGGTGGAAGGGTGACAGGGTTTGAGTGACTAGCACTGGGAGAAGATGTGGTCTGGTTTGGATCAGAAACTGTAAGACAGTTGTCTGACCACCTCGCAGGGGCAGCTGCACAGCTCTCTGGTTGGAGCTTGTTATTTATCAGCTGCTGCTCTGTCATTTACTTCAGAAAGATTGATGCTGGTGCATGAGACCTGTGAAGAATCAGGGGCCTGCACACGTCAGTGGAGATATGTGTGCACTTCTGGAGCCCCTGTGGGTGGACTACCTTCCTCCCCTCAAACCAGAAAAACAATACCCTAGGGATGTCCACAGGAGGAGAGGACAACAACTTGCTGCTGGTTTACAGATATGTTTCTAGAGTACAGATAAAGATTTTAAATTTACTTTAAATATATAGACTTATTAAAAAACATTGTGTGTCCAGGCCATTCTTAACAGAAATGTTGGAGGAAGCAAACATTAACCCACTTTTGCTAAAATATGCCACTGAGACATTGATTTGCAGCTTGGAGTTTGATGTATGCAACACAAAAATCCTTTCTCTCTTCCACTTTTGCATCATCTCTTTCCTATTATTTTTTTTTCTTCAAACAGTGGGCCAATGAAAAATAATTTTTAGCCAACATTTGTTGTATTCTCCATGTCAAAAAGCTCTTCCTCTTAATCATCTCTAGTTGTTTCCTTTGTAGAATTGTTCATCACTGTTTAGCTTCCCAGCACTAGGATGTTTATTGGTCCTGTAAACGGAGGTGTTCTGCCAATTGCTTAATTACTTTTGCGTGATTTTCCTAAAACCTTGGAATTAGGACATTTCTTTTAAGGTTTTATTTGAATACTGGTGAAATTCTTTAATCAGCAGGAATCAAAGATGAACTCCTAGAAAATTATGTGTCCCACAGATGTCTTCTTCTGGGAGGTGTCTTCCTTGTGGAAGGTGCTGCCACCACGGGGTTCAGTGACCCAAGAGAGCAACAGTGTATGGTGTGGTGTCCTCAGTTCCTGCTGGTCCCATGACAAGGGAAATAAATATTTTAACCCTCTTTGCTCATATGTCACCTTAGCTGCCTAATCTCTCTTTGCTTTTGGTAGTGGTGAAGCAAATTAACCAATATACTTTCAGGAATAAGACTATTAATTAAAAGGAAGCACTAGGTCCTGTAACGTATTCAAGGACACAGCTTTGTTCATCCTATATGAATTTCTGCTGGCATTTTGAAACAGAACATCATGGAGAATAAATCTTTTGAAATACCCATAAGAAGCTCATCTGTGTTTAACACAGCTGGTGAGTGGGTGGTATAATTAAACACTACACAACAATATGACTGAAACAGTGATTCTTTGAAAAAAAAAAAAAAAGAAAAAAAAAAGAGGGAAACCTCAAGCTTAAATAACTTTTCTGGATTTCTGTTTTAGGGCACTTTTCCCCAAGTGTGCAGAGATAGTTCCATGAATACAGCCATAGTTATGCTTGTTGATATCTAACTTTTATAGAACATACCTTCACACAGTGAAGTAAGAATCATTTAAAAATCACTATATGGGAAAATCCATGGTGCCACGATGCCAGGGACATTGTTTTCTGGGGAGGGAAAGTACTGAAGCACCTTGATGTGCAAAGGGTTGAAAAATACTGACCTATGAAAGAGCTATTATTTAAAAAGATGAACAATATTTACGGGGATGGATACTTTTTCTTGTTTGCTTTCCATCACTTTTGCGAGTTCATGGGTAAGTTTTGCCAAAGGCTGTATGCAACATATCGGAGTGGGATCTGTGCACTGTCAGAGTAGGTACAGAGTAGACTACTACAGAGGGGAAAACAACCGTGGACATAGTTTTCCCTGCATTTGTGAAATCAGTTTTGTTGCTGATAATGAGGGTGAGAAAAGTCAATGCTGGTGGGTTAAATGCTTTGGGCACAGTAGTGGGTACTCCAATGAAAACAGTAACAGCACTCTGAAATTCCTCGTCTCCTTTCAAATTCACCATCTCCAGCCTCTGTCTCAAAAGTGGCTTCTTGCATTCGACAAGCCTTCACCACCCAAGCACAATGACTTGTCCCTGGAGTTAGGGACATAGAGATTTGATACTTTACCAATATACTCTTAAAAATGCTGAAGTCATAAAAGACATGAAAAATATTAAAAGTCATTGATTATCAGGGCAACCTGACCAATACTACCATGAGCTCTTCATGCTGCACAGTGCCCTGGCAAGCAGGAAGACATCAGTGTGTAGAACCATGTGAGAGGTACAAACTAAGCCTGTTTTGGAGTTATTTCCCTTGCTCTAAGTTTTAAGGAAATGATCAATTTGAAAAATTACAATTCCTTTTTATTTCTTTGCACCCTTTTCCTCCTAGTCAATCTATGTGGATGTGAAGGAAGATTTTTTGGACTACTAAGCTGTAATATTGAAAATGGAGCATTTTCTTCTCCCATTGAACTAAATGCCAAAAGTCCTACTTGCACTAACAAACCAAGAACTGGTCTTTTAGTATAACACTATTTGACTTGAATGAAGCAAAGTATGCTGATTCCCATGAGAAATCAAATATGATAGGCATGTTCATGAAAGAGAGTGCACAGAAAACCCAATTCACATAGAATTGCTATAAAAACTCTGTTTCTGTTGCTCAACACTGTGGACTGACCAGGACCAGCATTGAGTTTCAACTCAGGCAAATTAAAAAAAAAACAAACCAAACCAAACCAAACCAAACCAAACCAAACCAAAACAAAAAAAACACCCAACAAACCATGCTGTAAAAGGCCGAGTTCCCTGTGTCACTTACAGTCCCAGTTTCTAAGATGTTTCAGAAAGTACTCAGCTTTTCTGGTTTGTGATGATTTTTTTTACTCTATATTTTATTTTACTTTTATATGAAACTGTGGCACTGAATGGTGCCTCTAAGCTTCTCTGCAAACGGAATAGCAAGGATCTCTGCCCTGCTGAAGTCACTGGGGCCACTTCTATCATCTGCAGTGAGAGTTTGATTGATGGCTGTAATTGCTTACCACCATGGTACCTGAGGAGTGACTCATGGTCCTGTCCATTTAGTGAGCTTGCATCAGCAATATTCAAATCCATATCTAGTACAGAAAATGCTGGGATGAATAGCAATACTGTACACACCACAGATGGAAATGAGCAACTGAATCTTGTTAGAACTATTTTTGCCTTCAGAATATTACGGGGAAGTGAGGATACCACTCCTGTTTTACTATAATGACAGCAACGACACTCCTTTCTAAAGTTCCTGTGTGCCACAAGTGCTTCTCAGGTCTCTTAACAGTGTTTTCTCTCTGACCATGAAGAGTGTGGGGAGGTGTCATAAAAACCAGGGGAAAATATGTCTAATGTGAAGCAATAAAGAAGGCAATAAATTTATAGTGATGACAAAGGTGAAAACCAGGAAGGACTGTGTGTGAATTTTTGCAGGGTGACTGCATGCAGGGTGACTGCCAGCTCAGAACCCCAAGCCCGTGGTGCAGGAGGTGGAGGAGGTATCTCTGCTTTAGGAGTCTTTGGTGCAGATCCTGCAAAATGCATCTCTGCCTGTGCCTGCTTCATTACTATAGCTTGTACAATAGCTAGTTCATTACTGTAGTTACAAGAGTGAGGCTGCTCAATGACTAGACATTTCATTAAAATGCCACAAGCCATCTGCCATTTAATTTGTTTTGATTTGCACAATGCTGCTCTGTACACTGAGTGAATAAAGAGCCATTCTGGCATTGTGTGCTGCAGGGTGTAAGGCAGCCCAGGCGTAAAGCATGGGACCTGCTTTGGAAAGGCAGGTACTTAAATGGGGATGAAAAGAACTTTCTGATTATTTTAAGTAGAAACGAAGAAATGAGAAGTGGGCCATGGAACAAAAGGCGTTCTGGAGCACCAGGAGATACAAAGAGTGTATGCTAAAATCAGATGAGGTGTGATGGCAGAAAACACTAATCAGCACAACTGGAACTTGACTGTGTAAACCTAAAACAACAACTTTCACAGGACTTTCCTCTAGGTTTTAGTCCTAAAAAATTAATAATCTTCAGGTAGCAACACAAGCCAAGGACCTAAAATACAGAAAACTCAGCTTCAGAGGAGGATTTTTATTTAAGAACAGCAGCACAAACCTTCAACGAATATTTTTTTCCCCCAGTTCATCAACCAAATTAATATGAGGAACAAAAGTCTACTCATATTAATTGCAAAATAAGAGCACAATTATATCAAAGATGGTTTTCTAGATTTAGACAAAGAGTTATGCAGAACAATTATGATTTTTTTTCTCTGTTTCACATAAGGAAATGTGCACAGCAATGGTAAGACTGTTCTATTGGGAATGATAATCAAAATGCAGCACATAATTTTAATATATTTGTACCAGTGTTTTTCCATCCTTTCTGATTTAATAATAATAAAAAAATCTTGTTCAATATATCTAAGTTTCTAGATTTTACATTGGTTACATTTTTACTTCAGACTAAATGCCCAGATTTTTGTGAAAGTCTGTAGAAATCCAAAGAGGAAGAAGAAAAACAAGTCACAGGAAGCAAAGATGTTAAAAAAATAGCCATTAAATTAGTTGATAAAGGAAGGCAGTACCAAGGTTTCCAGGCTAAGTATTTCATCCAGGGATGTTTCAGTCTGTTATTTGTTTGGGAATTATTCCAAAGCAGATGGTACAATAAAACAATTCCCACTGTTCCTTAACTTGGTCCTACAGAATTCTGACATCTCCTTGTTGTTGTTTTGAACGTGTCTGGTAGAAGAAAGTCTATATTGTTTGCCACAATTAGGATTCAAACTGAGATACTACTTGAGACTTTTGAAGATGGAGGTTTGGGCTGAGTTTTATGTTTTGCACCAGGACTTGCACACAATTTTTATTATGTTGCTTACTTAACAGATAATTAGTGCCATATGGATTTCCTCATGATGCTGTTTGAGGGATGTGAATGTTGAGTCATACATTTGCTTGATAATAATGAACTGTGTTTGGAAACTCCTTATCACTACCTGCAAAAGCCTTCTGTAATAGTGTAAGACAGAAAAAATCTGCAAATTTTAGACAATGAAGGTATCAGAAAAACTAGCAATGGTGTAGAAATGTTTCAAAGAGAAAGGAAAGTCATTAACCAGCTCAGAGACCTAGGGCAAAATACGCAGGTCCCAGGCTGAGTCAGAGTAGGAGGTCCTAACAGGATGAGACTAAAGAGAAAAGTGGTGGAGCAATGAGAAGGGAAAAATAAACAAGAAACAACAACAAAGCAAACAAACAAACAAAAGCAAAACCACACCAAAAACAAAAAACCGAC
>JAWWEV010000266.1:0-16163 GCA_035583235.1 Hafferia zeledoni
ACTGGAGTTGGCCCAAGGGTTGGACTTGATGATCTTGGAGGTCTTTTCCAACCCAATCCATTCTATGATTCTATGAACAAAACATCAAAAACCATTTAAAATTTAAGTCTTAGTGTAATTAAATTTTTTTTGGAATTTGAGAGATCCTAAAAACACTCTCTGTTCTTGTGTGGTTTGTGGAAGTGCTTTGGGAAAGAACAGGGCAAAGGTAAAACAGAAATCCCAGAATATGCTGAGTTGAAAGGGACCCACAAGGGTCACTGAGTGCAACCCTTGAAATACAGAGTATAAAAAGCAAAGCAGAAAGCAAAATGTCCCACTTGTGAACTGCTGTGGAGGAACCAACCTTACCATGACTGTTCCCAAACCTGAGCTGCAGTTCTGGGTTCAGGTGACTCTCAGTCTGTCAAACAACCTTTTTCTTGCAGGAGAAACCAAGGAAGAGCTGAAAGGCAAAACCCAGAAATCTGGTATTGAGGAAAATATTTAATGGTGTGTCATTTTACTGCTTGGATTTATGTGCCCTGGACATGAGACATTTGTTTTCCATTGTCACCAGGGAAGTGTCTGTAAGGCTGTCCTGCTTTAAGCCCAGGGGACAGTCAAGCACCACACAACCCACCCCCTGGCCCTACTGGAACAGGGAGGAGAATCCAAAGTAAAACTTTGTCTCTCTATTTCTCTATTTCCTTTTTCTTCCTTTTTTCCTCCAAGTTCAACCTCCCTTCTTACCTGTGCCCAGGGAGAATAAAAGGTTTATAAATTCAGCAAATCTGCCTATTTAAGTGTTTCTATATTATAGATTGTATTTTAGATATTGGTTATAAACCTATATTATATATAATGTGTATTATTGTATATGCCAACAAATCTATATTTGTCATATTAGCATTTCTCAAGGAGGAGGAATATGGGAAATTCACTTTGGGAGTTGTTTTATGTTGTCACTATTTAAAGCCTTGTGTTCATTTTTGTGTACACAGAGACCATGCAAAGGAGGACTCCTGTAGCAAGAGGTGGTGTGGAGAATCCAGGGACTGTCCCTGGCAGGGGAAGGAGCAGCAGGGAGCAAAGTGCTCCAAAACATGGCAAACATCAGAGATGAAAGACAGGAAAAGCAGCAGATTCCAAGGTCACCATCACCTGTAGCTTTCCCCTGCCTGGCCCAAGAACACCATCCCTTTATTTTGGGCAGTGGTTCTTGACATGCCTTCTTTTGAGGCAGAAATCAATTTAAAACCAATCAGTTAATTTTTAGTGAATGGTAGAGCTCAGTCCAACACAAAGAGGGATCCATGGGCACTACAGGGGTCAAGCATCCCCGAGGATGTGCCTTTTTAACTGTGTTTCTATCTGATGTTTGGGAGAGAAGGAGCAAGTCCTGAGCACTGGGACAGGGAGATGTGGCTGTCAGGGACCCTGAAATACCCACCCAAGGCAGCAGAGGGCATGAAGGCAAAACCTAGGAAGAAACAGAGAAACTGAGATGAAGGAATGAAGAAAATTCTGGTGCTGGACGCAGTAATTAGTCCCACTGATGCCAAGTAAACATTCTTTTGCCAAATAAGCATTTACAGGAGTTGGAGTAGCCACAGGAGGTGTCACAGTGGCTGGAAAGCCACAGGCAGTGTCACAGTGGCTGCATAGCCACAGGAGGTGTCACAATGCCTGGAAAGCCACAGGAGGTGTCACAATGGTTGGAAAGCCACAGTAGTTGCCTCAGTGGTTGGATAGCCACAGTAGCTGTGACAGCAGTTGGAGTAGCCACAGGAGGTGTCTCTATGGATGGGGTAGCTTCAGGGTCTCTCTCTAGGGTTAGAGTAGACACGGGGCTTCTCCTGGTGGGTTAGAGTAGCCACAGAACTTGTCACAGGTGTTGGAGTAGCAACAGGTGAAGGCAGGGAGAGGAGCAGTGTCAGCAGGACCTGGGCTGTGGTTGCTGCTGGTGGCTGGAGCGATGGACTCGAGAGCCGAGGATATAAACTATTACCGTGCACAGTACAAGGCAAAACTCCTGCCCTTGCTCAGGTGAGGAGGCTCCTCCACTCTCTTCTCCTGTCTCCTCATCCCTCCTTCCCCCACTGTGGCAAATTCCCATCCTTTAGCTCCATCACTTCCATCCCCTCTTGTACCTCCCTTCCCCTGCCCTGTTCCTCCCTGTGACCCCCCTGGTCTGCCAGGGGAGCCCTGCTGGGAGGGGTGGGCATGCCATGCTGACCGATGGCATCTGAGATGGTGTTGGGTTGCTTTGCCCCATCACCTCACTAAGGACAGTCCAACACCCAGAGCAATCCAACACCCTCCAAGGAACTGGACCCAGCATGTAACCTTGAGAGAATCCTCCCTCACAGGGAACTCAGAGCGGCAGATGAGGACCCTGCGTCCTCCTTTGTCAGCCTCCTGAATAAGAAGGAACAAGTCCGATGTCTGGAAAAGACCTTGGCAGATAAAGAAGAGGTGACAGAGATGGGAGGGTGCTTGGGCATGGTTGTGAGAGCTTTGGGGTATTTTGGAGGGTGGCAGCAGCAGGCAGGTGGTGGTTTCTGCATGTGGGCAGTTGTGTCACACTCACTCTGGTGCTGCCAGGCCTTCAGGGAGAGGATGGAGGTCATTGCTGAGCAGTGGAATGACCTGCATGCCAGGAGGGATCAGCTGAAAGCCTACATGGAGAGTTGTAAGGGGACTGTACAGGTACACCTGCCCTGCTCAACTGACATGACCCTGAGCCACGTCACCAACTCCTCTCCTTCCTTGGGAAAGGCTTGGACCAGCACACCTGGCCAAGCCTCTCTCAAGCTGGGAGGTGTGAGGAACAGCACTGGAAGGGCACAGGGGTTTGTACTACAGAGCTGGAAAGCCCTGTTAGGTCTTGGGTGGGAGAGGGCTTATCCTGTACCCATGTGATCTCCTGAGGGTCCCCAATGTCTCCCAAGGAGGGTCTCAGTCTTGTCCCCACTGTTGAGCCCCAGAAGTCTTCCAGGGACAGGTACAAGGAGGTCTGAAAATTGTAGTACTATCCCAGGTGCTGCCTCAAGACCAAAGGGTCAATGCCACAGGGAGGAAAACTGTTCCCAGAGGTGCTCCAGTGCTGATCTCTCCTCTCTGAAAGTACATCCTTGTGATGCTGTTGTAGCCCAGTTCCATTTTTTCCTCGCCTTCCTTTCCCTCTGTCTGTGTGTGCTGATGGGGAAACATAACCAGGAAAATGACATGCTGAGAAACAAAGCTCTGAAGAAAGCAAAGAAAGACAGAGAGGGAAATATAAAAAGGGATAGTGAGCTCTTGAGAGATAAGAGGGAACTGGAAGCCCTCAGAAAACATCACCAGAAACTCTGCAAAAAACTGCTAAAGTACTCCATGTTCAAGAGGTACCTGGAGGATGTGGTGGAGAACTCACAGGTGAGGTTGGATGAGAGAGGCAGATCATGGGCTCGGGGAGAGGCTTCTGTGGGTGTTAAAACTAGGAAAGATAAGGCAAGCCCTGGGGAATGGTAACACTTGGTCAAACCCAGGGATCTCAGGTGGGATGAGGAGTTCCCTACAACCAAGGTGAGCCACAGGGAGCAGAGTCAGGGGAGGAAAACCAGAACAGGAGGTGAAGGCTTGAGAAAACCAAAGAAAAATCACCAGAAGGGGTAAAAACTCAGGGCTGAGGAGAATGGGGCCTCTTGGTGTCACCATTTCAGGTCACACTGATGGTTTGGGAGAAGTGAAAAGGTGTCTGGGAACGGGACCCAGGCAGCTGAATTGGAGCCAGGCAGCTGATTGTATTTACCAGAGCACTGCTCACCTGGGGAAGAGCTGTGATATCCCTTGCCTGTCGCAGTGACAGCCCCAGGCCTGGCACAGTGGGATATCATCACACAGGGAATGTGGTGATGCTCAGAAACCGGTGGGGGCAATAGTCTTGTGGAGAAGGGAAGACCTTTCTTCTGAGGGAAGCATTGGCCCTGGCCAGGGCAGGGTGCCAAAAGTCATGAGATCTGCAGATGGTGAGGGAAAGGCAGAGAGTTACTAACACCAGGAATCCTGTGCTGTAGTTTCAGGACATCGAGGAAATCACTTTATTCTACCAGAGACTGGTGAGGTCACGCAAGGAGCTGCTGCAGACACAGCAGTGGCACAAGGAACTGACTGAGAAAGCAAAAGTGATCCTGGAGCAATACAGGACAGAGAAAGAAGCTGAGATACTTCAATGCAAGAATGATCTGGTGCAGCTAAAACAATATTTAGACCAGGCTCGAAGTGACGTCCCTTTCTGGGTAAGGAATTGTGGGCAGAGGAACATCTCCAAGGCTGCCTGATGGCTCATCCTTCAGCCATGGGCTCATGGCAGGGCTGAGTAGCAGCCTTTGTGATTGGAAAAGATGCCTAATTTCATCCCTCCATGGGGCTGCAGAAGGAAGAGTGACAGCCCAGGTCTGGAGCAGGTTTGCCAAAAGGCAAAGCTGGAAAGCACCTGGTCTGGGAGGGTGGCAGTGGCATGTGCTGCTGCTGCAGGGGATCAGCTTCCCTGCTGTGGGGAGGGCAGATTGGGCAGTTCCTGGATCTGCTTCCACCACACCAAGCTGAACACACTCCAGCACAGCCCTGGGCAAGGCCATACTCTTCCTAACCAAGTAGATGAGTTTGGAAGTCAGGGTCTCCAAGCCAGGATCTCCTGTGCTGAAACAGCATCTTTGCTGGGGCGTGTGCCCCTGCTCCATGTCCCCTCTCCTCCCAGGAGGATCGCTGGGCTGACATCCAGGACAGGGCTGCCAAGAAAACCATGAAGGTGAAGGCCATTGAGAGGGCCATCCACAACCTCTTCCAGTCTGCCAGCACTCGGATGAACACAAGGTGGAGAGTGGCAGCAGATGACAGCCACAAACAGCTGAGCATGGTAAGGCCAGGCCAGAGCCCTTCTCCCTGCCCAGAAAGAGGAGCAGGAATGCCTTTCAGCTACCCAAAGGGAGTAGAGAGCCCTCAGGCCCAACAGACACCGTCCTTTTTCACCTGAGTGCTCTTGGGCATGGTAAAGGGGTCAGGGACCTGTCTCTTCTGAGGAGGCAGAGGGGGGTCCCTGTGGGGCAGAAGTGTGAGCCAGGCAGGCTGGAATGCAGGGGATGCAGACCAAGCTCTGCCAAGGTTTGGTTTCATTTGCCCACAAAAGCACATTCTGGTGGTGCAGATCCGGCAAGGCAAATGTCTTGTCCTGCTCAGTTTGACTGGGGACATTTGCCCTGCAAAAGGGACAACAAGCTCCCCTTGCCTCCTGCTCTTGTCCCTCCACCAAGCTCTGCCATCTCTCTTTCCCATTCTAGATCCAGCAGTTTATCCAAGACCTCAGGGACATCTCTATGTAGGACATTAAGATGTACAAGTGAGCACTTGGACACCTGCACAGGGACCTGGCCTGACAGCAGGGTGGAAAGGGTGGAAAGGAGAAGAGAAGAGAACTCAATAGATGCTGCAGAATAAAAAATTTAAAAATTAAAACAAAACAACAAACCAAAATGTTTTAAGGTGTCTCTTCATTTCCTAGGAGGATTGGACACATCAGAGCAGCTCCATCCCATGGCTTCACCCCAGATGCCATTGGGATGCCTTCTGGTTGCAGGAGACAGTGCCCCAGCAGAGCATGCAGGGTGGTGAGAGCAGGCTGGCACAGGAGAGCCTCAAACAGGGGTCAGTATCAGTGGTCACATTGGGATGTCCCACTCAGCCTAATCTCAGCTATTTGAGAAGGATGTTAGAACACAGTAGGGTCCCTGTGCTTGGGTAGAGCTTCAGAGAGTTTCCACCACCACACCCAGCATGCCACCTCCTCACAGACAGCAGCTCTCTGTGCCAGGGCTGGGTCTGAGAGCCTTCATCCCACAGTCATCAGCATCCTCAGACACTGGTCTTCCCTGCTCTTCTGTGAGGCCAAACACGAAACATCAGAAGAGAGAAACAAAACCAAGCAGGAGAGTGAACTTTGCTGTGGCCCCCAGGGGTCCCAGAGATTGGTAAATGTCTTGCAGAGGCACTAAGTGATGATAGCAAGAGCTGCTGCCTGTACTGGAAAAGTCAACTCATGACTCATCCAAGAGCAGAGAAGACGTGCATTTGTGCCCTTGCGTCTCATCTCAGCAGTGACATATCCAAAGGGACCAGGTTCATTTACACCTCTCCTGAGAGGTGACTCAGCTGTCCCCTCTCCCTCCACCCACAGCCACCCCATCCCCCACTGTGTTGCGTCTCACTGGTGGCAGCTGATGGGAGCTAAAGTGAGAGGAGCAGCTCTGCCTGGCCTCTGAGGAAGGCAGGGGCTGTGCCTGCCACTGCTGAGTGGTGGTCTGAGGGCACAGCTGTCTCCAAGGGCTTAAGAAGACAGACTGATGCACTAGTTTTCCTAAAGTCCTTTGGGTACTGAGTGCTGGCCAGTTTGGAGTTGTCTCTTACCCAGATGGTTGAGCTGAGAGTTCTGATGAACCCTCAGCATGGGACGACAAATCACAGAATCAATAAGGTTGAAAAGACCTCCAAGGCTGTGTGGGTTGACACAGGTAGGCAGCTGGAACAACCACAACACCACAACTGAAATGCAAAGAGTAAATTTATTTAATTCCCTTGCTAACTGGAGGATCCCAAAGGAACACCTGGGTGGAGACACACGAGTGGGAACGCTGGCACCGTTGGCCTCAGTCCATCCTGACAGGTGGCAGGGCTGCTGTTGGCACCAATTTGTCAAGGACCCACATATGTACAGTTTACACCATGCTGTGATCTCCTCTGTGCTCTTTTATGATCCCTGAGCTTTAATCTTCTCTCTCCCAAAAGAGAGAGCTCAAGCACATCAACTGTGCATCCAAATCTCTCCAAACACTTATGTTGTCTCTACACAGAAATTCTACTTCTCAAAACAGACAGAGGATGAATGGCAGTAGATATAATATATGGAGTTTCCCACACTATCACTCTCCAGGCCTTGGCATTCCCAGCTGCAAAGTCACTTGAGCAAACCTACCCCATTCCTTGCCATTCCTCTGCTTTTAACCCTTTCTTCCCAACAAAGATCAAGTCCTACCTGTGACTAATCCCCACCTTGTCACCCAGCCCAGACCACTGAGTGCCATGTCCAGTCATTCCTTGGACACCTCCAGGGATGGGGACCCCAAACCTCCCTGGGCAGCCCCTTCCAGTGCTTGACCACCCTTTCTGTGGACAAATTCTTCCTGATGTCCAACCTGACCCTGCCCTGACACAGCTTGAGACCATGTCCTCCCATCCTATTGCTGGTTGTCTGGGAGAAGAGGCCAACCCTCACCACCGAGACATTGCCCAAGCATCTCATCTGTTTGAATGCATTTCTTGCTTTCATTCAGCAGACTGGGCCTGGCAATGTCCATCTGTCTGTACATCACACTCAGCATGTCCCTTACAGGGCTACTTGAGGGCTGAGCTGGAGTCCTGTGCTCCTGACTGGTCCTGGTGTCTTACCTGCTCCTGCTCAGCCCCAGCAGCCCCCACTATCCTTGAACACAAAGCCACAGCACATGTGGGTGTTGCTCTGCACCATCATTTGCTGGAACTGCTTGGTTCTGTGACCCCATCACTACCCCCAAGCAGCAAAATGTCTGGTTTTCAGAACTCAGACACCTCCTACCAGGCATAACAGAGTATTTCCTTGATTGCCTCAGAGATTCCTATCTAGTGGTCTTTCCAGCCAGCAGCACACTCAGGGAGATGTGACCACCACAGCAGCACTTTTTGACTTTCCAGCCCAAATGATTTGTTGTCTTTGTACAGATGAGGCTACAGAGAGGCTCTGGCCAGCTTATGGAATACAGGTTGTGCCCTGATTGGTTACAAAATGTCTAAAAACCCCAAGTTCCTCACCTCTCCTCACATGAGCAGGAGCCTCTAAAGGCCTCTTGAAGAAGCCTTGCCACAAGCTGGTGCCCATGGGACAGAGGGGACAAGCTGGTACCCTGCATGTGCATTGGCATGAAGGGGTCCTGGAGGGGGAACCAGGGGTTATAGGGCTGTGGGAGACAGACAGTGGCTGTTCCAGCCTGTGACACTCATTTCATCTTTCCTCTTCCCTTTCTCTGGGGAGCTGGACAAGAGCGAAACCCTCTAATCTAAACTAAGGCAAAGCCAGTCAAGGCATCCCCAGACCAGCAGAAAGACAAGCTCTGTCCTCATCACTTGTGAGATGGCAGAAGATGCCAAGCTGTGCTGGTCCCAGAGTCCTGAGCCACAGAGGGGGTTCTCAGGGTTGCCAGGCTTTCCTGAGCCACCTGCCATACTTCTCCTGCCTGCTGGATCCATCCTGCTGGCTCAGGGTCCTCAGCCCCAGCAGAGGAGGTGGCAGGACCCACTGCCACAGTGTGCTGGGCATCACTACAGTGGGCTGGGCAGTTCCTTCCAGCTCTATTCCTGTCTTGGGCCAAACCAGTGCCATGGGATATGGAGGCAAAGACTAAAATTACCAGATCAGGTATCAGGGTTTCAGTTCTGTGGGTGAAAGGTAAGTTGTTTGTGTTAACAGCGTGCCATCTGCTTGGGGAATTGCAGGGGTTGGATTTGTTTGCGTGGTGGTTTCAGGGTTTGGGTGGGTTTTTTCTGAGATTTCTTTGTCTTGGCACAGAGAAGAGATGACTGAAGTATTGGCTAAATCTGCAGTGCTTTGCCTCTTTTTGATGGAAAATCCCCAACACACTGAGATGTTGTTATTGGTTTAGTCTGGACTCTGCCAACATTTCCTCTGGAGCAGCTGGTTATTCCACCAGTGTTGGCATGGGTTGGCAGTGCCAGCACTGTGCTCTGCCCTGGCACTAGTGGTGGTATTTCCCAGAGCCACCAGATGCAGAGAGGTCCCTGTGCAGAGAGGCCTCAAGTGACAGGGACATGCTGTGGCAGAGCATGGCTGTACAGAAAGGCACTGTCAGCTCCAAGATCCCTTGGGATGCTCCCACCTGGAGACTTGTTACCTCTCCCCCAGGCACTGTGCCATGAGGACAACCCAATGCCAGCACTGACCACTGTCTTCAGTGGTGACCTCAGAAGACCCTATGGGTTTGGTAACCTCAGGATTAGCACTTGGCAGGCTGAGCACCACTGGGTGCAAGATGGCAAAGATATGGGAGTAATTAACCCCAAATTAGAGCATTGTTTGTGCACATCCAGTTACCAGCCACCTGATCCAAGAGAGGATGCCAAGAGCTTCCTGGTCCCCTTTCTCAGTTCCTGGCACAAAAGCACATCACATCCATGACTGGCTGTGAGCTTCTCTGGTCCCACACAACTGATGAGCCCCAGCAAAGGACAGACTCTGTCCTGCCTTTCTGCTCCTACTTAACCCATCTCCCACCTCCTTGTGCTCTCCAGCATGTCCACCATAACATCCTTCTCAAATCTTCTTTAATCACTCATCCCAAGGCCAGGAAACACCAAAACCCACGAGACCCTACAGCTCTGCCAGTCCTGCTCCTCTGCCTGAGGGAACCTGGGGGGGAGGATACAGGAGTGGGAGAGTTGGGGTCCAAGAGAGGATATGGTGCACTCAGACCTCCTTCCAAGTGCCAAGTGCCACATAGAGAAAACCTTTGGTGTTCCACAACCCCTCTGTAAATGCTGCCATGGAGGCTTGGTGAGGACAGAAGGCTGTTACCAGTGAACAAATGTATCTAAAGAGTTCAGGACCCTGAGCACTAAAGAGTATTAACCCAGGGAGGCAGTTTCTTGCCTTTCCAATGATTTTTCACCCTGGCCCAAAAGCGAAACATTAAGAGCCAAAACCAGAAGGGTTGGGTGTCTTGGTGCAGCAGCAGAAGCTGCTCCGTTCTCCTGCAATGCCAGGGAAGTCCAAAGTCCAGCCTGACTTTTTAGGATCTGCTTTCTGTTCACCCTGCTGTGACACAGCCCAAACCATCTTTCTAAAAAAGGTCCTAGGCAGGGAAAATACCTACAAACCAAGCTTCCAACAGACATTTATTGATTTGGGTTGAAATCAATGCACGTGAAACAGCATCGCTCCTGTGTGCTGTGCACCTTTGCCATCAGTTACAACACCGGCCAGTATTGCCCAGGACAGCAGCCTGTCTCCTTCTCCATGAGCAGCCACACAAACACAGCCAAGAAAAAAGGAGCAGAACAGGCCAGGACCATTCCCATCTTCCCTGCCTGCCTGGCATTGCTCCACAGCCAAAGTCTGAGGTCTTGGAGCTTTGTGGACTGGAGGTAGGGATGAAGTAGGGAGGCAAGTTCTGAGGCAGGGGCTCTTCCTTGCCTTTGGTTCCCTCTCAGCCCAATCAAACACCCCACCTGAGTTACTCATCCAAAGCAAACACACTTATTGCACCAAGAGCGTGACTGCAGAGTGACCAAAGCACCCACTGGACAATTTCTGGAAGAGTACAGAGTGAGTAGCCCAATCTGTCCCATCAGCTCCTGGGTTGGATGCACTGCCTGGGTGTGCCTCTAGGAAGTGGGGTGTTCAAATCAGCCTGGGAATTATGTAGGACATTGAGGGCCCAGAGTGGCTCAGAACTGCCTGGGGTTAAAAAAATTACTCGCTTGTGAACAAACAAATGAAGGAGAGTCGAATAACTGATAGCTCAGAGGTAACCTAGTTTTCTCCTTTTGGCACTGGCTGACACAGTCAGTGCTTTGGCTCACCTACTTTTTTACCAGCAGTAGTAGAAATGATACTGCTTGTCATTTCAGCAGGAAAATTATGACTTTGTAATACAATCAACATTTTGCTGAAGTGTTGTTTCAGTTTACAGCTTTTTTTCTTGCAGCTGCCAAGGAATATGGAGTTGTCCTTTCAAAAAGGCTGAATTAAGTGGCTGATTATACCTTTCCACTTTTCCATACCCACATTTTGCCCCATCAGTAGTTTTTTGACCCAAATGTTGCCTGTGAAAGTCCAATCTGGGGCACAAAAGACCATTTTGTGTGAGTGGTTTCTGCCTGAAAGACTCGAAGGGGTGAACCCTTGTTTTCAAACTCACCTGCCCTTCCTTTGCATATGGATTTACCTGGATGAACTCGCTCATCCAATCCAGGTGGACAGCTTGGACAACAGCCCCAGCTGTGTCCTGCAGCTCCCTCCATGACACAGGGTTGGCAGAGCAGAGGGGAGCTCTCTGTGACATAATTTGCCTCTGTGAGCTGCAAAGTTCTCCCAGCAGTCCACACTGAAGCCTCCCCCAGGCACAGGCAGCACCAGAAAGTGGCAGGTGGTGATTGCAGGGGGCTGTAGGGCATTAACAATAAGCAGCACAAAGTAGTCAAGCTTCAAACTGATGGTATTGAAGTAAGCTCAGAGGTGACACAAACAAAAGCAGGGTTGAGTTTGATGGAGTCAAGTTTGCAGGTGTCATGTTGGCCCATTTGGGCCTTACACCCTGGTCTGTGCGGGGGCAGAGGGACTGGTTTAGTTTGTGGACTTTTCTGGCTGCTGGTAAGATCAATATCTTAGATAGAGGAGGTTGCCTGGGAAGGACAAGGCAGTGGAAACCCCCTTGCAAAGGTTAGAGAACAGGTGCCCACACACTGGGTAATCTGGTAGTTCTGATATATGAGGGAAGACTGGGAGAACTGGGATTGTTCAGCCTGGAAAAGAGAAGAGTTTGGGATGACCTAATTGTGGTCTTCCAGGACCTGAAGGAGCTAAAAGAAAGATGGAGAGAGACTTTAAGAGCCTGGAGTGACAAGATACAAGGGGGAATGGGTTCAAACTGACAGAGAATAGGGTTAGATTAGATATTAGGAATAAATCCTTCCCTGTGAGGGTGGGCAGGCCCTGGCACAGAGTGCCCAGAGAAGCTGTGGCTGCCCCATCCATGGAAGTGTCCAAGACCAGGTTGGACAGGGCTTGGAGCAACCTGGGCTGGTGGGAGGTGTCCCTGCCCACGGCAGGGGTGGGACTGGATGATCTTTAAGGTCTTTTCCAACCCAAACCATTCTGTGATTCTGTGATATGCCAGAGGATCTTGGACCTGCTTATGGCACTGCACTAGGAAGTATCCCACCTGCACTGTGCTTTGTAAGGGTGGATGTGCTCCCAGGTGCAGTGGGAAGAGCCATGTGTGTTGTGACCAACTCACTGGCACAGTGACCAGTGACCCAGGCAGGAACACTGTCTCAGGACCCTGTAGCAAACTGCAGCAGGGCTTGAGCTGGGGGAATCAGCATTTTCACTGGAGGAGTCAGGAGGGACAACAGGGGCTGAGACACTGGATGACCTCAGGGTGCCCCAAGTCTTTTGCACAGGACTGTGTCCAGCTCATGGTGCCAAGCCCAGAGGCACTGGCTGGGGCACTGGAGGGCAGGACTGAGGGCAGTACTCTCTTGGCAATGAGAGCATCCCACCTGCTGTCTCCACCTTCCTCTGCCACTTCCTCAGTCTCCTGTTTGGTTTTCCTTTCCTTCTCCATGTTGCCCTGCTCTGAATTTTGCTCCTGTTGTTCCCACCTCCTCGTTTTTCTTGGAGCTGAACACTGAATCCAGCCATGGTGAGGTGGGGAAAGCAACTCATCTGCCTGCAGTTCAACACACCCGGTGTGTGCTCTGGTGGCAACTTCACAGGGAGCATCCCTTCCTTCAGCAGGCTCCAGGAACTGCCCTGAACTTTGGCCTTGCAGAAAACCAAGGCAAACACAGTGAAACCCAACCCAGAGATGTTTCCCACCAAAAGTCCTCAGGAGTCATCCCATAAAGACTCACAAGGTCGTGCAAGGCTAAGGATGAGACAACCACCTGTGGGCACAGCACGTCTTGGATGGTGGAGCACAATCTTCTCCAAACAGCAGCTCCCAGTGCTTTTTTTAACCCTGCGTCCAGGTGAAAGACTGCACTGGTCCCCCAGTCATGGACTCTCCAGTCACTGCTGCACACGCCTTCCAAGCTGAGCTCAGGTGGAATGTGGTTCTTGTTGATGCCATGGAGGACATGGTGCCACTGCTGTGGTACCAAGGACACGTGTCATCACTCCAACTTGGAGCAGCCTGCTTGGGAAGCCCCTCCAGTGGTGGTGCTGCAGTGGGAAGCATGAACAATGATGGGAAGTTGGATCTCTCGGAGAAGAGCGGACTGTGGACTCTGGCTGGAGACCTGGGTAGGAAAGGCAAGAGGTGGGAAACCATGAGTTGCAACCATGGGATCTTTTTAGTGCCTCCCTTCTCCAATGGCCAGAAAGCAAACCCTGCTCTATAGATCATCTAATGCCAATGAGAGGAACTGCTGGCTCTTAGGCCCCTGGCCACAGTGGAAGTCTCCAGTGATATTCAGGATGAGATGTATCTTCACACAGAGGCTGCAAAGCATTTGACCTCCATTACCATCATCCTCCTCTCACACATTGCTTGTCACACGTGGGGTCAATCAGGTACTAGTGCCCAGCTCTGGCCATGCTCATGCCCTCTGGGTGCAGCCCAGGAGTGGAGGCAGGTGGGATTAAAGTGGGTGGGTGGTTTCACCCCCTTGTGCTGACCTGTAAGGTCTGGGCTCACATTTGTGATGCTGGAGAGCAGGATTTCACTTCAGCTGCAGCAAAGCACATCCTTACAGACAGAACTTCCTCTCACCTGTGATTTGGTGGCCTGTGTCCTCAGGCCACTCTGGTAGGAGTGAGCTCAACTCAGCAGCTACCACCAGGTCAGCTTTACTCCCCATCAAGCTCTTTAGGCCTTGCTTGACTTGCCTGCACCCCACAAACACCAATTCTGGCAGCAAGTGCTGTGGAGCAGAGTCATGCATAGGCATAAGAGCAGAGAGGCAGAGCTGACCCAGTGGAGATCCAACCTGGTCACTTCAGCCTCCTCCTGGGGTGAGGTGGGGAGTCCCTACCAGGCTGCACTGGCAAGAAGCACCTCCCCAAGGGTCTGCAACTCCCTGAGAGTTCCACAAAGTAACAAAATTTAAAATGAGTTATGTCCTGAACCACTTATGGACAGAAACTGCCTGGTTGCCCCTCATCAGCCAGAGGACTGTCCTGTGTCATGGACACAGCCTGGCTCTGGGTAAGCTCTGTTTCCAAAATACTGGCACATCACTGTGCAGCCAGGAAGGCTCAGCACAAGGAAGCCCCTCTTGCCCAGCCTGGCTTCCCAGATGTGCACACTTACCAAGATCATGTCCTGTGTAAGGAGCTGGGACTGGCCTACATGATGGAGCAGGTGAAGCCACAGCACTCCTTGAGCAGGGTGAGGCCTGTCTTGGTCATGTACGGTGCTGAGGTTTGCTGTCCCCTGGAAGTCATCTTCTTCTCCTTGACAGGAGCTATGGAAAGAATAACTGGGGTCTGCCTGGTGACCAGAACACAGTCCCATTGCTGACCCTCCTCAGACCCACAGCTGGGCAAGAGCTCCTGCACCCAGGAGGGACATTGCCATGTGTGCTCCCTGGGTGTCCACAGGGTCCCTGGGCTGGAAATGCCTCCCACCACACTGGGAAGGTGACAGAGGCACAGGGAAGGGGGTGCTCTGCCATCAGAGGCTGTGGGATCCATGCAGGATGTGACCTTAGGTAATGGTGTGATGGAATGAAAAGAGCTGGTTGGAAAGGGTCAGGTGAAGTCTATCAGCTACAAAAGAAAAGCAACCCATCCCCATTCTCATAGGACATGGTGGCTGGGAAATGTCAGGAGGGAAATGGTAGCAAACATTTCTACCTGTTCAGGACATTTCCACAATGTGATCTCAAGCACCAGCATCCCCCAGTTGCCATTTCCCCACACCCTCCTCCAGCAACAGATGGTCCCCAGGTAAACCAGCCCCAGGCAGAGCCATAAAATCTTGGAGACAGAGTGCTTAGGAAAGGGCAGAAACTGCCAGGGAGGTTCAATTCAAGGAATAAAACTCAACAACCACCTACTTGTTTTCTGGAGGTAGCTTTTGGAGAGCTTACTTTGCAGGAACTCTGCCATTTCCTTGTCTTCTTCCCTTTCCCTGTGACAAAGAACTTGGTTACTGCTCAGGAAAGGAACAGGAGCATTTGGGAAGGCAGGATACAGATCAGAGGACAGACTGCACAGTCCTCAGTGCAAGGAATAAGTTGCTCTCAGCTACCTGAGCCTCTCAAACTCCACATCATCCACCAGGAAATCCCGTGTTTCCACCAGCTTGTGTATCTGCTGGACCAGCTCCTCTTCCCTCTGCTTCTCCTCATTGGACTTCTCGTTCTCTGCAGCACAGAGAATATATTTAACACACCAACAGGGGCCATCCCACCCCTGCCAAGGCCAAGCCTGCTCTGCTTCTACTCAACCCAAGAGCAGATACAAGAGCAGGGGCAAAAGCCAAGCCAAAGAAAGCACCTGGATGGAGGCACAGGCTGCTAAATAAGCAACCACCTCATCCCAAGCCACCCTGGCTGGGAGGAGACATGTCTGCTGTCACCCTGCTTTGAAGTTCTAGCTTCTCCCCAAGACTGTCATCAGGCTGAGCACTGCAAGATGCAGAGAAAGGACTCCTCGAGAAGGTGACCTCTCGGGTGGGAGATGACCCCAGCCCCTTGCCCTCCTGGAGAGTTTGGCTACCAGTGCCAATGAGCTCAGAGATGTCAGCTCAGATGTTGTCCTTCAGCCAGATGTGTTTAACCCCACATTCCATGCCAGGACACCCAACCAGCCCCAGCTTGGCCCTGAGCTGGGTAGAGGTCCAGAGATCTCAGAGTCAAGTCCTTCATGTGGCTGAGAAACCAGCCAAGGATTCAGGTGAGCAGGGAATTATCAGCAATGTGCAGATGTCCTGGGAACACCTCACACCACCATTTATCTTAGATACACAGACATGAAAAACAATAAAATCCACTGGTTTTGTAGCCTTATTCCCTTGCTGAACGTGGTCCTGGTGATCTCATCCCCTACATCTGACCTTCCAAACCCCTGTCAGCCCCATTCCCACCCCACTAACAATGATGGCCACAAGTTTCTGCGAGGCTATTTTGAGTCCATCAGTTTTGGTTGTCATTTGAACACTTGGACTGACCTACCTTGAATGGGACCTACTCAGGCCACATATCTTTGGGCAGTGAGTTAGTGAAGGTCTGCAAAACTCTCACATCACTATGAAGTCCTGTCTTACATAAATTGTTACACAATGGTCAGTGGGTGTCCTAGTTTAGCAGGTGAGACCAGTTGGCACTGTGTGGGGGTGATCAAGGTCGTGTATTCTACCCCCTCTATT
>JAWWEV010000267.1:0-16149 GCA_035583235.1 Hafferia zeledoni
GTGGATTCACCATCCCTGGAGGTTTTTAAACTGAGATTGGACGTGGCACTGAGTGCCATGATCTAGTAAATGGACTTGAATTGGACCAAGGGTTGGACTTGATGATCTTAGAAGTCTTTTCCAACCCAATCGACTCTATGATTCTATGATTCTATGATTAAGTCATGGTGTAGGTGTTGGAGGGAGACACTTTGAAGAGTGAGCTCCACATGAGAGTGTCAGGGGAGATCTCATCCAGGTGTACAAGTACCTGATGGGGGACTGTGGAGAAGATGGACCCAAGATCTTCTCATTTTTTGCCCACTGATATGACAACAGGCATTTGGAACAAAGTAATACAATGGAGCTTCTGTTGTGACAGCAGGAATGACTGTGAGAGTGAGGAAGCACTGACACAGGATGTGCAGAGTGGTTGTGGATTTTCCAGCCTTGGAGACAGTCAAAAACCATCTCACATCATTGGGGTAATCAGCTCTATATCAGCTTTTCTGAGCAGGAGATTGGACCAGGTGACTCGCAGAGGTCCCTTCCAAATGAAACAATGCTCTGATTCCACATTGGCAGACATGAGGAAAGGCTAAGAGAAATTACACTTCTCAGTCTTCAAAGAAGAACCCAAAAGTTCAGCTGTTTAATCTCGGAACACTTGACTTGAGGATAAAGTGAGGAGGAAGTCAGAGTAAACAAAATTCTTCCTGAATATAGTGATAGAAAAAATGTCAACAGACATCGTCTGTAACAAACGAAATTTTTGCTGAAAATTAGGAATTGCTTTTAATTTTATTTTTATTTCTGTGTTTTGCATATGAGGTTGGAGCATGGATGCACATGGATCCCAGTATGAATGACACTCTGGCTGAAAAGACTGTTGATTAAAATACAACTCATTGATAGTGACACTGGAAGGAAAAGGGGGATAGCACAGGTATTGTAATGATCCTTCAGAGGCTGAAAAATTCTATTTTGGATCATGAAGTGGACCTCAAGCTGGAGTTTGTCACAATCACTAACACATCATGTTTGGGGTTTTCAGGGGATTTTCTTAGAAATAGGCGACTTTATTCATTGTTTCTATGTTGAGTAAAGTAACTTCTCTATTAAAAAGGGGCGTTTGCAGGCTCAGAGATCAACAGTTCATGAAGTGCTTTTGTTTGGGCAGGAGGAGAATTTTGCCCCTGCCTGGGCTGTTGAAAAGGCAAAGTCAGGATCTGCAGGGCTTGGAGTGTGACTCATCAGGGATGCGAGTACTGCATTTCAGAGGTGTGCTGAAGTCCAAGGACACTCCACTTCTCTAAGGCTCAGATCAAATACCTTTTTCTTTCCAAGAGAAGAACAAAGGAAAGGGAAAGATAAAAAAAGAACACACTGAAACCACTCTGGGAGAAAGGGATAAAGGAGACCAGGAGGGAGCTCTGAGCTCCTCAGCCTCTGTTCACAGGTCCTGCCAGAAAATCTGCTGCAGAACGTGGTCCTGCCAGGACTTTTTTCCAGTGTGGGCTCTCCACGGTGTCTCACCTTCCTTATAGGTTACATTCACTGGCTGTGGCTTGGAATCTTCAAAGAATTACGGTGTGAATATCTGCTCCACCATGCACCTCCACAGCGCTAGAGGACAACCTGCCTCACCATGGACTTCACCACAGCCCACAGAAATATATGAACTTTGGCACCTGGGGCAGCTCCTCTGCTTCCTTCGTTACGGACCTTCCTAACTGCACAGTTGTTTCTCTCACATATTCCCCTTTCTCTCTTTCTTCCAATATCGTGCAGCAGTTTTTCCCATTTTAAATCTCTGCCAGCATGGATGGTCTCTACGGCAGTCAATGAGCCCAGGGTGCTGAGACCAGTGGGACCTCTGGCTGTCGTGCCCCTTGTCCATTCTTGCAACCACGTGTCCTGAAGGAAAATTCTGGAGTGCCCACGTGACAGTGAAGGAGAGGCGTGAGGGAACAGATGACGGGGCCTAAGAGAGAAAACCGTGTGTCAGTCCTGCGAAACGCGCTGCAAAGCACTCCCGCTCCGGCCACCCAGGCCCGCAGCCTCAGCGGTGCAGAGCCCCGACCACCACCCCGCACCCGCCGATCTCGTCTCCTCTCCGCATCCAGCCCGGACTCCGCGAGAGCCCGAGCGGCGCCAGCGCAGGGCTCAGCCCCGGGGCGGAGCTGGCGTGGCAGGAGGAGAGGGGAGAGGAGGCGGCGCGTCCAGAGCAGAGAGCCGGGGCTGGCGGGGGCAGCGAGGCGCAGGCGGCGGAGCTGCGGGATGCGCCGGTGGCGGGGCGCGGGGCTGGCGGCGCTGGCCGCGGTGCTTCTCGGTGCGCGGGACTGGCGGCGAGGAAGGGCAGAGGCCAGGTCTGGGGCTGGGATGGCCACGCATGCCTTAGAGACTGACGTCCTATCTGGCTTCTTCATAGACCTCTGCCCCCGAACTGTCCTTGTGTCCATCTCCCCCCTCTTCTCCATAGAACATTTCGTCAGAAAACTCATCACTCCTCTTTGTCCAAAAGTCCCTGTTTCCTTGCTTTATTCTCTGTCTTGTACAAACTCGTGCAGTCAGTCCTTCCAGCTTCCTACTTTTCTCTTTCTTTGCTTTGTCCCGCAGCCTTCCATTCTTCAGTGACTCCACCACTTATCCTGTCGTTCCCGCACTCATCTCTCCACCAAATACTAATGGACACTTCCATTGCTAAACACGTTGATATCCTCTTACAGTTCTCTGTACAATCCTGACAGTGTACATTGCCTCTGGATGGTCCTCGCTGCTTCTGTGGGATTTGTTCTGGGAAACAACACAGAGTGCAAAAAGCAATTCTGTCTGCTTTTCCTTTTTATCTCCCCGGCAGTGTCTGCAGGCAGAGCCCAGGTGCAGCAGGAGCCATCTGTGGAGGCCACTAAGGGCACCGGCATCTCCATCAAGTGCTCACACCCCAAAAAACAGACCAGCGATTTCATCTATTTCTACCGTCAGCTCGCGGGCCAAAGCCCCGAACTCCTCGCACGGGCTGCTAAAGAGTCCAGAGAGGCGCGGGAGCCAGCGGGGATGATGTCGGTCTCGGCTGACCATCGCTGGACCATCCTATGGCTCTCTGAGCCCCGTACTGGGGATGCGGCAGTGTAGTATTGTGCCGTAGGAGACACGGGCAGAGGAGCCGGGGCTGCGGCCGGGCACGAACCGCAGCAGGCGGGGACGGGCAGTGGGCGGGGGCACAGCGCGGGCCGGGCCAGCACGGGGTTTGTCCCATGGTGCAAATCCCACCTGTGCTGACATTCACTGACACCATCGCCTCTGGAGCTTTTAGGGAATTTGCTTAGAAACAGACAGCTCTGTTTACCGTTTCTACAGCTGAGTAAAGTAACGCATCTATGAAAAGAGGGTGGGTGTTTCACTCCTAGATAAAGCAGAGGCTTGTGACAGCATTGCTGAGTGCCGAGTGACATATACAACACAACCCAGGTCTGGGCATACCCAAGTCAGCTGCACTGTGTATCCCTTACTACTTCTGAGCTCTCTGATCCACTTCGGCAAGGCACAGAGGTCCGCTGGTTCATGAGGTGCTTTTGTTTGGGCAAGAGGAGAATTCTGTACCTGCCTGCAATGTTGAAAAGGGACAGTCAGGGTCTGTAGGGCATTGAGTGCCACTCATCTGGGATCTGAGCACTGCATCTCAGAGGTGTGCTGAAGAAGGTGTCAAGGCAGACACTGAAATGGAACTAAGTGCAGCCAATACAGAGAAAGTGTAGCTGATGATGAGAGAGGAGACAAAAGCATCAAGGACAGACTTTCAGCGATGGGGTTAGCAAGGATGGTTGCACGATTCTCCTCTCAGTACAAATGCAGAATCCTCATCTTCCTGGAAATGTCTTACTTCTGTTCAGAAGTTTAAAAAGAAATCACCATGTCAGTAGCCCATAGGAAGGTAAGCTAGATCCTCGTCTTATAGTTGGGAAGAATGTGACAATCTCAGGACCCTCCACTTCCATAGAAACCTCCTATTACGCCATGAGTAGATGCAGCACTTCCATGAGAATGCTCTTTTAAGCACCATTATCATTACTTGCATCGGTACTTGCCTCATTGTAGATGCTTTGTAGTGAAAAAGCCGTTTTAGAGGTAACAAAAATGACCAGCATGTTTTCTGTGCTGTGCTGTGCTGGGTGCCTGGGATCAATCTGGAGTTGATCTAGAGAATGAGATGAGAGGAATGGTCTCCATCTGCCAAGGTCCCACTTCTTCACGTGCCTTTTCTGGTCGGTGGTGCAGAGCTGTTCCAAGCCCCACCCCTCGCAGGCAGCACTTTGCAGGGTGCCCCGTGTGTTCCCTGACTGTATGTGGAGGTGACTTACTGAACCCTCCTTCTATTCTCTGCTCATCCCTCAGCCCTTTTCCTCTGGAATGTGTTCTCCTTGCCACCTCTGGGTTTGTGACATCCAGCAGCTCTGCTGGAGCCCCGTTTCTCTCACATTGTGCATTTTCCCACGAGAGCAAGACACAGCCAGAGACCCTGGGCTGATGCTCAGCACGGCTCATCTCCTGTCCTGGGGGAGCTGGGAAAGAGGTGTTTATCCCAGGCAGATGAAGAATGACAGATGAGAAGTGACAGAGACAGAGGAGTCTTCTGTTCACTGATGAAATAACAATTTGCCCAGAGAATTGACACTACCGGAAGGTGGGAAACCTCAGAGGGGAAACAACCCGTGAGCTCCCAAAAGCCCAGCAGTGGGTGTGGAGGAGAGCAGGTAATTCCATTGGGAAGGTGAGGACTCCACTGTGAGCTGATAGGGAACAGCCGCTTGCCATGAGTGAAGCCTCAGAGCCAAAGAATGCTCAGAATGCCAGGGAGACACAGGTGCTGCTGCTGTGGGAGGGAGAAGCCCGGAAGGAACATGTCAGCCTCCAAAAACCAAGTCCTTTCCCCGCCCCACTTCTTCCTTTGTTCCCCCAAGAGAGTCGTTCTCAACAGCCCTGTTATCTCGGGGCTGGGAGGTGTTTTCTGACTCTCTCAGCAAAGAGCCTGGCTGTTCTCTCATGCAGCTCGAATATCTCGTTCTTACTATCTTCCTGGGTCAGCTGCTGGGTAAGTCCTGGCTTTTCATCAATGCACCCTTCTTCCTAACAGGAAAACCTCAACAGCCTTTTCAGACCCATGAAATGCCATTGAAATAGAAGGAAAATGCTGTGAATTATCTGCTCATATTTACGGGTTTGCAAGGATTCACTCAGAAGCTCTGACTTTTCTAAAGGAAAAGGGAAGAGAGAGAAGAGAGAAAACAAAGCTCAACCCCTTCTCTTTCTCTTGTCTCCCCTTCAATCCATCTCCCTCTGCCTCTGCCTTCTGATCCACTTACTGTCACCACAGGAGACTTCAGCTATCTCTGCAGTTCCACAGTCCTCCTTTTTTAATGCAAATTCATAGATCCTGTCAAAGCTGCTCAAGGGAACTCCAAGCTGTCATCTCACTGACATTAATAGCGTGTCCCATTCTGCCTCCTGACTGCCTCAGGTCTGATACGGCTTCCAGTTTTCCCCAGGCTAACTGCACAGCCACGGTTCTCTCTTTCCTAGCTCAGCAATGTGTTTACTCAGGGGGTGAAGAGCCCTTACAAATGACAGGGATGGGAAAGCAGGACGAATACTGTTGCTGTACATCTCTGTGCCCCTCAACCTGCTAGAGACGTGCTGGTTCCAGCACACTAAGCATGGCAGGCTGTTCCCAGGTCCTCTGAGCAGGAGGAGCAGGAGCATGGACACAGTGAAGCTCTCCTCACATTCGTGCTGGGATAAAAGTTCCCAACTGCTGTCCAAATTCACTCTCACCTTACTGTCTGCAGGTCTTAGGACTTAGCGACAGGGCAGGCAGCCTTCTCCACCATTGGTTTGTATCCTGTTCAGTTTTGCTTCCCATAGTGTTTCGCTGTGGAGATGCTGACCTTCACTTTTTTCCAGGCACCATGGGGCAGACCACTGTCAGCCAGGAAGATGGACAAGTCATAGTGAAGGAGAGAGATGAGCTCCGGATCACCTGTACCTACCAGACCAATAATTTTAATGCCTTACTCTGGTACCAGCAGAGGCAAGGACGAGCCCCACAGCTGGTCTCGTATCAGGCAGGGACTGGCCCCAGGCAGAGCGGCCGTATCACCACGTTGCTGAACACGTCGGGGAAATACAGTGTCCTGCAGGTGGAGGAAGTGGAGGTCTCTGACAGTGCCTTGTACCTCTGTGCCGTGCAAGACACCCTGGTACAGAGGGCTTCCTGGGCTGTGCAAGAAGCCAGAGGAGGGAAGAGATGTGTATGTGCAAGGCTCAGCTTGGGGGAAGGGCCCCTCATCTGCTCCCTGGCAGCGCTGCTTCCCCTGTACACCCAGAAATCTACAAGCTGAGATCTGGTTCCAGGAGAGGACAGTGTCAGTGATTGAGAGGAAGGAGAAGATGGTGAAACTGTCTCAGGTTCGCTCAGGTGCTGCCAATTCCTGAGTGGATCTTCTTTCCGTGCCTTGTCGGTGGTGTCTGGGATGGGACAGAGCTGTCTATTGTTCCTGGCAATACAAAAGGACTGAGCCCGTCATGGGGGCGGAGCTGGTGACGCAGAAGAGGAGAGAAGGGAGAAAACAAGAATCAGAGGAGAGGAGTGGTCCGTAGCAGCCTGCCGGGGTTGGCGGCGTGAGCGGCGGGATGCAGCGGTGGCGGGGCTCGGGGCTGGCGGCTCTGGCCGCGGTGCTGCTCGGTGCGCGGGGCTGGCGGCGAGAGAGGATGGGGGCTGGGGCCAAGTGTTCCCCAGGGACCCCTGTACCAATCCTTCTTTCTCCTTCTTTAACGTCCCTTTCCCCCCTCTCTACCTCTCTACCATCTCTTGTTCCCCCTTCCAAATCCTCTAAAGCCTCACCCTCTGTTAGTAGGAGCCTGCTTGCATGTGTGCATGTTTTTCATGCATCCTTCTCTCTTCCCCTTCCAGTTTTTTTTAATTGCCCTGATCAGAGCCCTCTGCTCTTCATCGTAAAAACTCTTCTCCCTGCCTACTCCTCATCCATCCGACCACATATCTTGACCCTTCTCTTCATGTATCTAGCATTCCTCACCCCTCTTCCTACTCTGACAGCCCTCTCTCTTCCTCTGATTGTTTCATATCTGTAGGCACAAGTTTAATACCCTGCATGTCTCCATTATTTCATACATCCCTCCATCCATATATCTAGTTACTGTTTTTATCAGTTCATCCCTCCATCCTTCACTGTAACACAACCAATCCTCCTGTCCCCTTTCCCTCTTGCTGTCCACCCCTCCATTCACTTGCCATGTCTAATCCTTCATGTATCAGTTTCAAATTCCCAGCTTCACCAGATTCCCTGTTCATCCCTGATAACGGGCACTCCTCCCCATTTATTTCACTCTGGCTCTGTCTCACTGGCCCTGCTCCTGACTGTCTGTGGGAAAAGAGACATCAGAGCTGGGCAATCACTCTTGGCCTTTGGCTTCGTTTCTCCTTTCTCGGCAGTGGCTGTAAACTGAGCCCAGGTGCAGCAGGAGCCCTCAGCAGAGGCCACTGAGGGCATCAGCATCAATATCAACTGCTCCCACTCAAACATAGGGAGGACCGAATTGATCCAATGGTACCGTCAGCTCCCCGGCCGAGGTCCGGAATTCCTCGTGAGCGTTAACAAAGGATCCACAGAGCTGCCGGACAAGGCGGGACAGGTGTCGGTGTCAGCAGACCGTCGCTGGAGCTCGCTGTGGCTGTCCGGGCCACGCTTTCGGGACGCGGCCGTGTATTTCTGTGCCCTGAGAGACACGGGCAGAGGAGCCGGGGCTGCGGCCGGGCACGAACCGCCGCGGGCGGGGCCGGGCGGGGGGCGGGGGCACAGCGCCGGCCGGGCCAGCAGGGGGCGCTGCCGCCCCGCCCGTCGGGTCCGAAGCGGCTCCACAGCTCGTTCCGCGGCACAACCCGCGCAGACACCGCGGCCACCGAGTCCTCCCGCTGCAGCTCTCGCAGCGCTGGCACAGCGCGCCTCGCAGCGCCACAGAGGCGTCCCGCACGGCCCGGGGCTCCCCGGGTCCCGCTGCCTTCTCTGCCTGACACGGAACTGCTGCTGCCTGCCGCTGTGCCATCGGCTTTGGCCCTCCAGCCGCGTGTATTGCTGCTCTCGGCCTGGCTGGCAAAGCAAAGAGATGGTGCTTGAGAGCATCACTTGTGGGAGCTGCCAAAGCAGCTGCAGTGACCAGCCAGCATGATCTACTGAATGGAGTGCTGTCAGCTCATGAGCAGTTTGTAGTGAGGCTTTCAGAGGTGACAAAGGAATCTCCATTTCTGTCCCTGCAGAAATGTCTCTGCCACGTACTGAAATGTGGATGAGAAGGTCCAGTCTCACCTGCACGGGTAAAGGGTGTATGGTTTGGGTCCAGCCCGGGAATGGAATTCAGTTCTCTGAATGCTGTCCTCATCCTCGGATGTTCACAAACACCTGTGAGAGAGGATTCAGCAACTTGCAGGAGCAATAGGACATCTGGGAGGGCAAATAATAAATACGTTTGAATACAGGAGCCTCTGAAATGTCTCCAGTGCTTTTCACACCCACCATCCATCTGAAACTGCTTGGTCCCTTTTCCTTCATGTTTATCACTTCTCCGGCATCCTGAAAAGCAGATGCCAGGATTAAGCCATGGTGGCAGGAGGAAGACATGTCAAAAGCTGAGCTCCGCATGAGGTTTACCTCCAGAGCCTTAACTCTGGAGACACGAATTTCTCTCGGGACATGAGACTTTCAGCATCTTCAGGAACTCACTCACCTGGGCAAGTTTCAGCACAGGCCACTGTCAAGGCATGTGAAAGGGGAGAGGAGCTGGCTGTCTAAGGCTCAGAGTGCGAACGTCCCTTTTCCTTTCCAAGGCAAGAACAAGGAAAAGGGAAAGTTACAAAGAAAGCGCCCCATGACCCCAGTGGGGGAGTAAGCGATAAGGGACACAAGGAGAGAGCTCAGAGCTCCTCAGTCTCTAATATTGATGGGCCATTAGGAAGCTGCGGGTGCGGCTGCGAAGTGGCTGAAGCTGTTTGTAAATGAAAAGAAGTGACAAGAGGAAGGAGAGGAGGAAATAAATAGAGGAGAATTCTGGCAGATCGGAGAACACTTCTCTAGGAATGCTGGGGGTTGGGAATAAGGTGGGGTTGCGGTGGGGCAGTGACGGGAGAAAAAAGGTGGAAGGGGAGGCGACAGAGGGGGGAAAGGAAATAAGAGGGCACCTACACCAAGAGAAGGGCTCGTCAGTGCACTTGTTGGGATGAGCCCTGTGCCTGAGCACTGCAGTTCCCTCCCCTTGCAATCTTACAAAATCCTTTCTTAACCATCCTTTTTTATCCATCCTTCCTTAATTTTTCTTATGCATCCTTTCTTAACCATATGTCCTTGGAGAAGTGTCTCTACCATGGAATGGAAGGTGGGTGAGAATTCTCATTCCCAGCTGATTGGGTCAGGATTTCTTGATTTCGATCCCGCCTGGGGTTGGAATTCAACTGCAAAGCACCTGTGAGAGAGGATTCAGCGCCTTGCAGGAATACTAGAACCTCTCTGAGATGGAACAATAAATACGTTGGAATATAGGGACATGTCCAATGACCTGAGTGCTTTTTCCCATCCGCCTTCCCTCTGAAACTGGTTGGTCCTTTGGCCAGTCTTTTCCTTTTCCTTCCTGTTTGTCACCCCTCAGACATCATGAAATGCAGATGCAAGGATTTAACAACGATGCAGGATTTGCAGGGAGATGTTTCAAAATTGATCTCAACAGGAGGTTTCCCTGCAGAACCTTAACTAAAGAGATCAAATTCTCTCCTTGGACAGGAGACTTTTAGAATGTCCCAGAACTCATACAGCTGAGCAAGTTCAGCAGAGGCCACTGTCAGGGCATGTGAAAGAGGAGAGTGGCTGGTTCTCTAAGACTCAGAACAAGTCCCGTTTCCTTTCAATGGGAAGAACGAGAGAAGGGGACAGGGATAAAGAAATTATTTCTGAGGGTGGCCTTGGATAGTTAAGTGGAGATAGTTAAGTGAGGGGCCACTGAGATGATGGAGAGACCGGAACAACTCTCGTGTGGTGATGCCAAAGGAGAGACCTGGGAGTGTTTAGCACAGAGGTGTGGCAGGGGAGATCTTGTCCAGGTGTACAAATAGCTGATGGGAGACTGTAAAGAAGATGGATCCAAGATCTTCTCCTTAGTTCTCATTGACAGAACTACAGGAATCTGGAACAAAGTGAAACACAGGAGACTCTGTCTGAACATCACGGGAAGAATGTCTGACTGTCAGTGTGAGGAAGCACTGAGACAGGATGCCCGAAGTGATTGTGGAGTTTTCAGCCTTGGAGGCATTCAAAAGCCATCTGGGCGTGGTCTGGGCAACCAGCTCTATGTGAGCCTTTCTGAGCAGGGGACTGGACCAGGTGACGCCCAGGAGTCCCTTCCAAATTAAACAATGCTCTGATTCTATGTTGCGAGACCTGAGGAGAGTCTGAGAGCAATGACCTTCCTCAGCCTTCATGTGTATGGCTAGGCTTTGCGAACCAAGGTTTTTGGGAAGGGCTCTCCGCACGGGGGTGTGTCCTCCAAGCCTGTACAGTGGATTCTTTAGGTGAAGCACAACGTGCACAGAACTGGCCCCACCCTTTACTCCTAAAGTTCATCTGCCACGGCCAAGCAAGCTTGGATGGTGACAGTGAAGCCCCCAGGACTAGAACTTACAGCACCTGGTACTCCCAGGAGATCTGCCATCCAAGCACTAACAGGGGCTGACCCTGCTTAGCTTCTGAGATCTGACAGGATCGGGTGTCAGGGTGGCATTTAACTGCCTTCCTCAGCCTTCAAATGAGAAGCTAAATGGAGAGTTGTTTAATCCTCTAACAGTTAATGAGGGAACGAGCAGAGGGAGAAAAATTGTTCCTGAATATAGTGGTAGAAGAAAACTCAATGGACACAGTCTGGGACAAGGGAAATTTTTTTCAGGAAATTAGGATTTACTCTTTTTTGGACATGTTTTGTGCATTCGGTTGGAGCATGGATGTAGAGGGAAAACAATATGAATGACACTCTGGCTGCATAAAGTATTGATTAAAATTCATTTCAGTTAGAGTGGCACAAAAGGAAAAGGTGCATACTACAGGTATTGCTATGACCTTTGAGATGCTGAGAAATTCTAATTTTGGATCATGAGCTGGGGTTTGTCACATGGTGCAAATCCCACCTGTGCTGACATTCACTATCATGTCTTCTTTGGAGCTTTCAGGGGATTTTCTTATAAATAGACTACTCTGTGTTCATTGGTTCTGTGTTGAGCAGCGTAATTTCTCTATTAAAAAGGGCGATTCACTTCTAGATAAAGCACAAAAATCTGACAGCCTTGCTGAGTGCCAAGTGACATACACAGCACAGCAGCTCCTCTGCCTCCTTCCTTACAGGTATACGCAGCACAACCCAGGTCTAGGCATACTCAAGTCATCTGCACGGTGTATCCCTTACTGCTTCTGAGTTCTCTGATCCACTTCGGCAAGGCAAAGAGGTCCACTGGTTCATGAGGCGCTTTTGTTTGGGCAAGAGGAGAATAATGTACCTGCCTGAAGTGACCAGATGGGACAGTCAAGGTCTGCAGGGGGTTCACTGTCATCATGGAACTAAGCACTGCATCTCAGAGGTGTGCTGAAGAAGGTGTCAAGGCAGACACTGAGATGGAGGCAAGTGCAGCCAATACATAGAAAGTGTAACTGATGATGAGAGAGGAGATAAAAGCCCCAGAAAAGGAGAGACTGCCAACAACGTGGACCTGGGATCAGTAAAGATGGTTTCAAGTTTCTCCTCTCAGTACAAATTCAAAATCCACATCTTCCTGGAAACGTCTTATTTCTGTTCTGAAGCCTAAGAAGAAAGAACAATGTCCGGAGCCCATAGCAGGGTAAGCTAGATCCTGCTCTTTCACCTGGGAAGACTCCAAAAGACTGACTACCAAGGATATGTAGCTCTTCCGTTAGAATGCTCTTATAAGAACCATTAGCATTACCTGTGTCAGTACTCCATCTACTAAGACACCTCCCCTTCATTTACCCTTTCAGGTTGGTGGAGCAGGGCTGTCCCAGCCCCACCCCTTGCAGGCAGCACTCTGCTGGGTGCCCCGTGTGCTCCCTGGACGTCTATGCTGTGACCTACTGACTCTTCATCCTGTTCTCTGCTCATCCCTCAGCCCTTGCCCTGTGGAATATGTTGTCCTTTCCACCTCTGGGTTTGGGACATCTAGCAGCTCTGCTGGCGCCCCATTCCTCTCACACTGTGCATTGTCCCACTAGAGCAAGACACAGCCAGAGACCCTGGGCTGCTGTCCAGCATGGCTCATCTCTGTGTTCTTGGGGAGCTGGGAGAGAGGTGTTTGTCCCAAGCGGCTGAAGAATGACACAGGAGAAGCAACAGAGACAGAGGAGTCTTCTGTTCACTGATGAAATAGCAATGAGCCCAGAGAGCGAAGGACACCTCAGAAAGATGTGAATCCTCAGTGGAGAAAATCCCACTGAGCTCTCAAAAGCCTGAAAGTGAGTGTGCAGCAGAGAAGGTAATTTCGGCTGTGGAGTGGAGGACTCCCACTGTGAGCTGACCGGGAACAGCCCTTTGTGATGAGTGAGTCCCCAGAGTCAGGGAATGTTCAGAAAGCCATTGGCTGAGGGATATACATATGCTGCTCTTGAGGAAGAAGGAAAAGCAAAAGCAACATTTCAGGCTCCGAACATATAAGTAATTTCCTTGCCCCACTTTTTCCTGCTTCTGTCTCTTTTTTTTCTCCTTCAACCCACCTCCATCTCCCTCTTTCATCTGATCAATCGGCTGTCACCACAGGACATCTCAGCTGTCTCTGTAGTCCAACATTCCTTGGATTTGTGCCTCTTCTTGTGCTCTGGGTTTGTGTCGCGATGACAGGGCCCGACTAGGGATCTGGTGGCAGCAGAGAGGTAAAGAGAGAGGAAGAGAGGGGTGGAGGGGCCGGAGAGGAGGCGGCGCGTCCGCAGCAGAGAGCCGGGGCTGGCGGGGACAGCGAGGAGCGGGCGGCGGGATGCGGCGGTGGCGGGGCGCGGGGCTGGCGGCGCTGGCCGCGGTGCTGCTCGGTGCGCGGGGCTGGCAGTGGGAAGAAGGATGGGGGTCGCGGTTTCTGTGGGACGGGGACTGGGCTAAAGACTCGTGTCTGAACCTCCTGCTTCTTCTCGATCTTTACTTTTCGTTTGTCCCCACCTTCGTTAACATAATTTCTTTCCTCCATGAAATCATTCCTTCTCAGCATTCCTATCTTGGTTAATCCATTTATTCATGCATGCGTGCATGCATCTATCCATCCATCCACTTTTTACAACCAATCTGTTTTCCTCGCTCTCCTTTGCTCATCTTAACTCTGACTTTCCTTCAAAAGATTCTTCATATTCTTGTCCACAATGATCCACTCCCCGAGAAAAATGTCTTCCTGTGCTTTATTCTCAGAACATATCCCCGTTTTCTCTGATCTCTTCTCCTCTCTCCACTGACATGGGCTTTTCTGCAATGGAAAAGTAATTCTTTCTCTCCCTGGTAGTGGCTTCGAGCAGAGCCCAGGTGCAGCAGGAGCCGTCCGCAGAGACCACCGAGGGCACTGCTATCACCATCAACTGCTCACATCCTGAAATCCAGGCCAGCGATTGGATCATGTGGTACCATCAGCGCCCAGGCAGAGGCCCCGAACTCCTCGTCCAAACTCGTACGGGGTCCAAACAGCTGCCGGACAAGGCGGGACAGCTGTCAGTGTCACCAGACCGTCGCTGGAGCTCGCTGTGGCTGTCCGGGCCACGCTTTCGGGACGCGGCAGTGTATTTCTGTGCCCTGAGAGACACGGGCAGAGGAGCCGGGGCTGCGGCCGGGCACGAACCGCCGCAGGTAGGGCCGGGCGGGGCGGGGGGGGGGGGAGCACAGCGCCGGCCGGGCCAGCAGAGGGCGCTGCCGCCCCGCCCGTCGGGTTCGTCCAGGCCCCGCAGCCCCCGCTGCCCCGCCCGTTCCCTCGCCCTGTCCCTGCTCCTCTCGGTCTGGCTTGTACCAGGAGAAATGTCTCAGCCACCGACTGGAAGCTTGATGAGAAGCTCCATTACCACCTGGATGGGTAAGGACTTAATTGTTTGGATCCCACCTGAGGCTGGAATTCTGTTCTCTGAATGGTGTCCTTAGCTGTCCATAACCACATGTGAGAGAGGATTCAGCAACTTGCAGGAGCAGTAGGACATCTAGGAGGGCAAAGAATAAATAGGTTGGAATACAGGAGCATTCCAAATGACCCGAGTGCTTTGTCACACCTCCATTCCATCTGAAACTGCTTGGTCCCTTTTCCTTCATGTTTGTCACTGCTCAGTCATCCTGACAAGTAGATGTCAGGATTTAGTGATGATGTAGGATTTGCAGAGAGGCACTTCAAAAACTGAGCTCCACATGAGGTTTCCCTGCAGCCCCTTGACTCTGGCTCCTGTATAGGGACAGCAGCCTTTCAGGATCTTCAAGAACCAACTCATCTGAGCAAGTTTAGCAGAGTCCAGTGTCAGGGCATGGGAAAAGAGAGAGCGGCTCGTTATCTAACGCTCAGATCAAGTCCCTGTTCCTTTGAAAGAGAAAGAAAAAGAAAAGAGAAAGTTGTAAGCAAAGCACACCATGACACCAATCTGGGAGTAAGTGGTAAGGGACACAAAGAGGGAGCTCAGATCTCCTCAGCCCCTAATCGATTAGGAAGCTGTGGGTTCGGCTGTGAAGTGGCTCAGGATGAGCTTTGAAAGTGGCAGGAAGTGGCAAGAGGGTCATGAGGATAGGAGCTCTGAAGTGGGTCTTGAGGCATCAGGGAATATTTATGATGTAGTGCTCATGGGGTTGGTAGAAGGTGGGGCAAAGAGGGGACTGGAAAGGAGCAAAGGGAGGCAAGAGAGGGGAGGAAAGGAAAGAGATATGCAGGGGACAGTCAGTGCACTTATCTTCACTCCCTTTCCCATTCATGTGTGCTGCAAGATCTGAGTGTCAAGAACTGGAGACTGATGTGAAAGAGAGATCTGACTACCAGTAACTGGGAAAACAACCAGGAGCAGTGGGAATTGTAGGCCTGTGTACCAACAAGTGGATGGAGCAGGGTGTGTGCTGTAAAATCCAAGTACCAGCAGCCGGAGAAGAGGCCCCTGGTTGCAGGACATGCCAGTCTGTGTGCCAGCAGGTGGAGGGACTGGGGTGTAGGCAAGGTCTGGGTGTCAGCAAACGGAGAAGGAAGAACATGTTGGAGAGGTCAAACATCTTGCAGTCAGCAACCGCAAGGATGGCACTGATGTGTCTGTGTGGCAGGTCTATGGACCAGGTGTAAGACTGGAGGGAGCTCGTATGTGTTGAGCTTTCCTTAGTGACAGAAGCCCAATGGACATGTGCTGTTCTGGGTTCAGGAGGATTCCCATGCACAAAATAAAAGATAGTAAAACACAACTGAGGTAGCAAAGCAAGTTTATTAGTAAGCAAAGCAAATTTTGTCCTGTAACACAGTAATAATAGAAAAGCAAATGTATTTTGTTACTTTTGACAGAAAACAATACATAATGACTCCTGGAATCTTGACAAGCCGCTGAGCAGGAGAAGGAGATGGAGTATTGTACTCAGTAGGAGGGGCAGCAGGCAGTGCACCTTCAAGGCATCCCTTAGAACAAAATGATGCACATCTGGTCCTCCTCACCCCCTCAGGCCAGAACCACATCTTATATCCCCCTCTCTGGTGTGGAATTTTGCCAGCTGCAACATCTGCTCTTGCACAGCCAGAACAAGGGCTGAGGCTGCCACAGCTCAGGATGCTGACTCTGGGCTTAGCAACGGCTCTATTCCCCATTGTTCCTTTGTCAAAAGTCGAGTTCCCACGAGTTTGATGTTATGTTAGTGTTTATTTCTTCAAGGTTGAGTTCTTCACAGTGAAACTATGCAGTACTTTCTCTTGCCACATCAACAAACACAATCATAGAATCATAGAATCATAGAATTGATTGGGTTGGAAAAGACCTCCAAGATCATTGAGTCCAACCCTTGGTCTAACTCCAGTCCATTTACTAGATCATGGCACTCAGTGCCACGTCCAATCTCAGTTTAAAAACCTCCAGGGATGGTGAA
>JAWWEV010000268.1:0-16110 GCA_035583235.1 Hafferia zeledoni
GCCCAGCTCAAATCACCTGACAATTTTCAGGCCTAGTCTGAACTGTAAAACCTGGATTTAGGCCCACCTGGCTAAAAGCATAACATCAAGCCTCTAGGGTTGACACCTTCTTTTGGTGATACTGGGACAAACTGTTGACAATCAGGACAGGAGAGAATAATGTCTCTTCCTTGATTCATGGTTAATTGAAACTGACGTTCTAGAGAATGTGCATTTTGGTGAAAGAAAGCGTGTGAAAGCTTAGCTTGTTTCAGAGTCCTTGGTACAACTGCTGTCTTAGCAGCTGCATCTGCTCATCAATTACCTTCAGCGATGGGTCCTGGGAGATCTGTACTAGAATGTACATGCAAAACAGAAAGCCCAAACTGTCTATGGTTAATGAGAAATCACAAAGTACGTAATTCAGCAAATGAAAGAGGATTAGAAATTTCCCAGAGAAATGAGGCTTCCATATGGGACATTACACCAGCAGCACAGCAAGAATCGGTGACAATGTTAACAGGTTCATCACAAAACAGTTCAAAAGCCATGCATATAGCAATTAATTCCAACACTTGTACAGAACCTTGATCTATGACCTGAACTTTTTCTTCTAGCTGTTTCATGATGGGTTTACTCATGTCATGACTGCCTTCCTTGATCATCCAGAGGCATCTGTGAAAACAGTTACAGCTGTCACTGGCTGTTTCTGACAGTGACATGTAACTGTCAGAGGTAAAGTCCCAAATTCAGTCCAGAGTTGGTGCTTTGGGAAATAAACAGATAAATCATCAATGTAGTCTGCTATAGCAATTTGAAATCCTGTGTCTTCTGCAAGGATCCAGTCCAGAATGTCCTTTGTAGCTGGAATATAAATCACTTCTACAATCCACAGATTGTAGTCATCAACTGTAGTGGTTTTAGCTAGGCCTCAAATTAGCAGGCTTAGAGAATCTACGTGGATTGAGAGACAGGTATCACCTGACTAAGTAACCAGGGAGATATTTCATACCAGATGATGCAAACCTAAAATATGAGTGCAGCAGTGGGAGGTGTTTGGGCAGTTCCACCATGGCTGAAGTAAAAAGAGGATGTGCTGCAGCTCTTCTACTGTGCTAGGCCTTGCTCCTGCTGCTGCCGCTACTTCCCTTTTGTTTAAGTTCAGGGAAGTAGAAATATTTTGTTGTTATACTTTCTCTTTCTTCCAGGATGTCTTTTAGAGTGCTTATGAATCTAGAGTAATAGACTTTGTATTAACTGGAGAGTGGGAGGTTATTTCTTGTTATACATAACTTGTGTAAGTCTGTATTATATTGTAGTTTTCTCTTAATTTTCTCTTTTCTGTATAAATACATATAGTTAGTAATATCCCTCCTTCTTTTTGCCCCTTAAAAGCATGTAATTGGGCAGCCAGGGCTGTATCTAGTGAATCATAGAACCTTAGAATCATAGAAGGAGCTGGATTGGAAGAGACCTCCAAGATTATCAAGTCCAACCCTTGATGCATCACCACTGTGATTACTGATCATGGCACTAAATGCCACATCCAGTCTCATCTTAAAAACCTCCAGGGATGGTGAATCCACCACCTCTCTGGGCAGCCCATTCCAGTGATTGATTATTCTCTCTGGAAAGAACTTCTGATATCCAACCTAAACCTCCCCTGGCAGAGCTTAAGCCCCTCTTGTTCTCCTGCTGGTTGCCTGGGAGAAGAGACCAACCCCTACCTGGCTACAACCCCCTTTCAGGTAGTTGTAAGGAGTGATGAGGTCACCCCTGAGCCTCTTCTTCTCCAGGCTGAACACTCCCAGCTCCCTCAGCCTCTCCCCATAGGACTTGTGCTCAAGTCCCTTCTCCAGCTTCGTTGCTCTTCTCTGGACCTGTTCCAGCACCTCAATATCTTTCCTGAACTGAGGGACCCAGAACTGAACACAATACTCAAGGTGTGGCCTCACCAGTGCTGAGTACAGGGAAAGGATCACTTCCCTCGTCCTGCTGGCCACACTATTCTTGATACAGGCCAGGATGCCATTGGGCTTCTTGGCCACCTGGGTACTCTGCTGGCTCACGTTCAGCCTCCTGTCCGTCCAAACCTCCAGGTCCCTTTTTGCCTGGCTGCTCTCCCGCTACTCTGTCCCCAGCTTGTGAAACAGTGTGGTTATCAATCAAACCTATGTTTTGGCAGACTCGCACCATCTCAGCAATGGTGCAGGTTTCCTGTTTAGGGATGGTCTGCAGGGCTCGCTCACAGTCTCTGTTTCCATTCTGAAAAGCTGAATGCTGAAAAATCAATTCACAGATGTTATCATTATCCACTTGTTGCCCTAAAGCAGCTTGCAATTGGTCTAAATTGTGGATAGGATTCTGTGGGCCCTTGTAAAATCTTAGCAATAGATAGACTAGTGTCCTTGTCCATTAAAGGAAGTTTTTGGATAGTTTCACAATCATTTCATACACATCCCTGGGGTAGTCTGTTTGAGCTGTAGGGGTTTCATAAAGTCCTTTGCCTGCCAGCTGAGCATAGTTTATGCCCCATTGTTGAAAAGTGTGGTCAGTAGCTTGGGTGCTACAGTTTTCTCAAAAACCGCATAACCAAAGAGTGTATTGTGTTGCTGTTAAGACAATTTTCAACAGACTTCCAGTCATGTGGTACAAGTACATAAGAAGTGCTCAGTGCTACTAAAAAGATCCCATTAGGTGATGAAACACCACTTTCTCTTGCTAGGTGCTCTAATTCTTTTATCATCTCCTAAGACAGGTCATGGTGTCTCAGAGGCTGCTGCTGCCAGCAGATAACAGGGCACACAGTCACTACCTCCCAGTGTCCCACAAGCATGGCTTTTCCTCAGCATCTGTCCTGCTTGTTTACACAGACATCTTTGCACAGGTGCTGATGATCAGTGGAAGGGAAAAGGTTAATTTTTTTTTCTGGGTCATTTAACCCTGGCTCAAAGGAGTCGTCAGAATCACTATCTGCCTCGCTGTTGTTCTTAAATATGAAAGAATGCGTTGTGTGGTTGCATTCCCTTAGGAGATTTGTAGCTCTGTTTACTTTCTGCAGTTTGCTCTGTGCTCCCTGTCTCATCCTCCTTAACAGGAGGAGCAGAGGGGTTGGGTTGGGGTGGGCAGGGCAGAGTCCACAGCTGCAGCAGTTTTTATTTCTTTTTGAGGTGTTTTAAGGTAGCAGTGAGCATGCCCCATGTGGTTAAGCATTTACAAGCCGCTGAATCCCCGTTTGCTGCCTGTTCACAAAGTTTCTGTCCAGCTTGCTGCCAAGAGTCTATTTGGGCAATTAGGTAGGTGCAAAAAAATCCAATCCAAAATTGTTATTTAGTTTCAGACACTTCTCGGTTCTGTCTGCTCGTTAGATGTTGCAAAGCATCAAGGCTCTGCTTTTGTTCAGGAGATAACTTCCCTCCCATCTTCTGCAGCTGCTCACCTGTTCCTCAGGTGATTGGTGGCCACATTGCAAAAGAATCTCCTTTTCCTGCTCACAGCTGGAGTTCATTACCAGATAAACATTGTCCTTTCCCAATGTTTCTCTTGTCCCTGTTCTTCAGGGTGTGATTTGTAATGAATTCAAGGACACAGACTCCCTCTGCATGGTCCATCGAGAATCATCTATTATTTATTTCAAGCCTCTATTTATACAATAGCCAGTTTTGTCTTTGGTTTGTGAACTATGCATCACTTGGCCTATCAACAAGCAGTACTTGGCCCTATCAAAACACAGTATACATATTTCTACCTATAAGTAACTAACAAGAGTCTTTGCACCCATCAGCTTTCAACACATCAATTGTCCTTCTTCCATCGATTGTCTTCTTGTCCTGGATCACATGAAGGTCACACGTTTGGCTCTGGGCACCAGAGCAGTCACTTCCTCCTACCTTTTTCTACATTTCTTCTTCACTTCTCACTAGTCCTCAGCTCCATTAACCCCTTATAAAATTGTTCTGATCATGATCCTTCATATTTCCTGACCCAGGTAACAGAAGGCCTTTCCAGAGGGGATGTGTTACTGGATTGGTTGGTCACCAAGGCAAGTGGTGACCTGTGGTGTCCTGGTCTGCTTCCAAAGCAGCCTGGGCACCAGGGGAGGGGGAATTCTGCCCCTGTGCCCCCTCAGGTGAGATCCCACCTGCAGTGCTGCCTCCAACTCTGGGGTCCCAGCACACGAAGGACATTGACCTGTTGGAGTGAGATGAGAGGCACCCAGATGATCAGAGGGATGGAACAGCTCTGCCATGAGGGAAGGCTCAGAGAATTGGGATTGTTCAGCCTGGAGAAGAGAACCTTTGGGGTGACATAATTGTGGTCTACTTGTAAATGAAAGGAGCCTGCAGGAAAGATGGAGAGAGACTATTTACAAGGGCCTGGAGTCACAGGACAAGGGGAAATGTCTTCACACTGACAGAGAGTAGGTTTCTATGAGATATTAAGATGATATTCTTCCCTCTGAGGGTGATGAGGTCCTGGCACAGGTTTTCCAGAGGACCTGTGGCTGCCCTGTCCCTGGAGTGTTCAAGGCCAGGTTGGGCAGAGCTCTGGGCAACCTGTTCTAGTGGAAGGTGTCCCTGTCCATGTCACTGGCTTTGCAACTAGATGATCTTTTAAGGTCCCCGAAACTCAGGACATTCTATGATTCTGAGTTACTTCAGGTAGCTGTGAAAACCCCAACATTTTGATCCAACTGGGGAAAATATCACCTTCCGAAAAGGGGAATTAAGGGCAGTAATGCAAAAGAACCCATCATGTCCATCCCCATAGCAAGGAAAAATGATATTTCTTATGCTGTGGGTGCAGAAGGCAGTAAGTGTTGGGTTGTGCCTCAGAGCACTCAAGGAGATCTAATCAAGTGCACCCATGAGCCAAGGCAAACACTGAGCAGAGTGAGGGCCTGACATGCAGAAGGATGCAGAATGCTGGGGGAGGACCTGCCTTTCCTGTGCCATGACCAGGGCACATCCCACTGAAGGAAAAGCCCCAGGTCAGCACCAACACGTTGAAGGCCACAGACACAACTGCAGAGTGACTTGGTGGCATCTCTGCCAGTGAGAGCCTGAAACCCCAAATGCATCTTGGCAGGAGGAGATCCTGCCAGTCCATGGCCAGGAGCCCTCCCTGGCCACCCCAGCCTGGTGGGCACCACTGCAGAGCTGCTGGTTAAGGGTGTTATTTCTTGCTGGGCTCTGCCCCCCACCACAGGGTGTGACCTCAGCACTGACTCTGTCCCAGCTGTTGTGTCTGAGCCCTGCAAAGCCTGAAGGTCACATGCCCCCTGGCTCTGTCTGCCCCTGGGGCAGGGGAAGGGAAAGGCCTGTGAAGGGGCTGGGCTTGGCTGTTAAATGTGGGGCCCAGCAGAGATGAGGAGTCAAGGGAGTGGATGGAGAGAGATGGGCAAAGGCAACACAAATTATGGTGTTCAGTATGAGGCCACTTCTGTAACATGAGTCTCATTTTTCAGCAGTTGGTCCCAGTAACGTGAGGCCAAAGTGTCCATCACAAAAACACTCATCCCAGCAGAGACAAGACAGGGGCAGAGGAAGAGGGGAGAGCCATGCCAAGGGGACACAGCTGAAATAGGGATGCTTGTGATGTAACTTCCACTGCCTTATTGGTCTCAGAAGACATCCTGACCAGAAAGGATCATGAGGCCAGCACATCAGAGAGCCCACACAACACAAATATCATCCTTTGAAACGGGAGGAGGCACAAAACTCCTGATCTTGGACACTTACAGGGATGGGATATCCACTTCTCTGTACAAACATTTGCAGTTTCATGCAACCCTCATCACAAAATATTTCTTCCTTGTATCTAGTTTAAATACTCCCTCATTCAGTTTAAAACCATGTCTCCTTTTTCTGTCACTGCAAGCTTCAGAAAAAAATCACCTTCCATCTTTCTTGGACTTTGACCACTATGTTTCCATCTCCAAAGGTCTTGGAGAGGACTTTGGGAGAAATCAGAGGCCTCATTGTATGGCCATCATGTACAGACTGAGGGCCCTGGGGTCCATGAAGTGGAGTCTAAGGTGAGTAGAAGAGTAGCCCGAGGGAAAATGAAGAGTGGTTTCAGAGATGGTGGAGCTTTCCTTCACAGCAGAAAACAGCCTGAGAAAGGAGCAATGTCACTAAGGGCAGCTGGGGAGGCCCAGACTGGACCTGAGGAGAAAGGAATTTCCCTCTGAGAGCAGTGCTGTGGTGAAACATTCAGCCAGAGTCGTGATCAGCCCAAGGCTTTGTGTTCCAAGGAAGAGCCAGGGAGGATGGAGAGATGTGAGTGCAGGAAGGTGCCTGTGAGGTGGGGCAGCCGGGGGGGTGACGACAGCCTACAGGGAAAGGGGCAGGGGATGGACACCATAGGACAGCCTAGGCTGGAGAGGAGAGAGGGATGTGCAGAAGCTGAAAGGCCCTGAGAGGGCCAGCTTCTCCAGGCCTTTAGCCATGGCTGCTATGGGTGCCACTGATGCCATGAGGAGACAAGTGACCCTTGCAGCCCTGGGACCTCATTGGCTCCTTGTCCCTGCTCAGCAGCCTGAGAGGTGCTGCCCCATTGTCCTGCCCTTGGCATTGGACATCCAAATATCCCAGAGCCCCAGGGAGAGCCCTGAGGAATGAGGGAGGGACATGATGCCCTTTCCCAGGGCTGAGGATCAGAGCTTGGCCCTTTGGAATAATGAAACACATCCAGGTTTCCTCAGCATCAGAGCCACCTTTCACTTGCTTGTCCATACTTGTCATCACTGATGCCAGTTTTCTGCTCTAACTGGAACCTGGGGACACTTTCTCAGCCCTGTTCCTCACTGGGACCCATTAACACTGCAAGAAAGTTTGGAGTTTGAATCTGACTTTGACTTCTTCAACTCTCAGCACCAAACCCCCCCGAGGGTCATTAAATTCCTTGGGCTGTTGCTGTGCTGCTGAGCTGGGCCGGGCTTCTGGCACAGAGGGAGCTCCTGGCACAGAGGAAGCTCCTGGCAAGCAGCAACGCTGCAGAGAGACAGCTCTGCCCAGGAGCATCTCCTGTGCCCAGCCCAGCAGGGCTCAGGGCACTGCCAGGGCATTTCAGGGACATCGGCAGGGCACAGACAGAGCTTTAAAGGGGCTCAGGACTGAGAGGATGCCTGAGAACTCACTGGAGGAGAAATCTTTTCTATGTTGGACACGGTGAGTCTGTGGGTGCAGGGCAATGCAGGAGCAGTTCCTGGAGGCATCTCCTAAAGGTGGCACAGCCCCAGATGATGGGATGTGTGAGAAGGGGGCTGTTGGGGGACACTTTGGAGTAGCTGTGGAGCCGGGGGGTGCAGCCAGGGGTGCCCAGGGCTGTGGTGCAGAGCAGGGTCCTGCAGCCCAGAGAGTTGTGCTGGGGCAGGGACTCTGCTACCTGCCAGGGGCAGCTCTCAGACAGCCTAGGGAGCTGCTCACAGGGCTGGGGGGAAGGGCTGTGTGGAAGGAGAAACCCCTGGCAGGTGAGGGTGGGATCCTTCCAATCTTATGGTGCTGCAGGTTTCAAAGCTGCTCCCAGCTGCAGATCACTTAAGGAGATCTTACAGGACAGTTTAAATGAAGCATAGAAAGTCAGGGGCTAAGTGACTGGGATGTGTCCTGTTCTTTCTATCTCTTGTTCTGCATTTTCTGTGTGGGCAATGGGACACAGAAATTATTCTCTCATTTCACACAAAAGCACTGAAATTCCAAGCCTTTTAAGCACTCTCTGCGATCACCACACCATGCCTTACAGGAAGCATCGGTGTCCCTTTTCCAGCCTCCTCCTCAGGGTTTCTCTGATGTTGCCGCCAGAGCCTGCAGAGACAGAGCTGCCCCTGGGCATTGCCCTGTGCTGGGAGGGCTCTGCAGGGCAGAGCTGAGCACCCAGGGCTGGGATGGGCTCTGGGAGCACTGCCAGGGCCCAGCCCTGGGCACAGGGAAGCAGCTCATGGCAGGGACAGCTCCAGGCAGCAGAGCCCTGGGCAGGGAGTGGGGGAAAGTGCCCCTAAGGCACCCCTGGGGGAGGGGGTGTTCAGGCAGCTCTGGGGGCCCTTCCCTACAGCTCTGCTGGGCACTGTGTGCTGGGCAAGGAGCTGCCTCTGTCTGGAGAACATCTCCCCTGCGGGACCCAGCCCTCCCTGCTGGACCTGTGCTGCTGGGCTTGGAGCTGCCCCCAGAAAGGCCCAGCTCTGCCTGGGCAGGATCCTGAGGGGTGCTGAACCTTCCCTTCCCTTGGGGATTGGCACTGTCCTCTCCCAGCCCTTGGCTTGTGTGCAGGAGAGCTCCTGCTCTGCTCTATCCATCACAGCTGCACCTCTGGGCTGGCTCAGGGAAGAGTTCACAGATCTGCCCTTTGAAGCAGCTCTGCCCTGCTCTCAGCACAGTGCAGATTCTTGTGGGCTTTTTTTGGTAAGTTTAGTTATTTTAAAAAAATGTGAATGCAGCACAAGGGAAGGTGCAGGGCAGATGGACAGTTCTGATGGACACCGCAGCTCTCCTGGCTCTGCTCTGACCCATAAAGGGTTGAACTTTTTTGCCTCTTGTCTTGTTTTCGGTCTCTTCATATTTTCAGTCTAAACAATGATAATTTCTACCTCTTAAAAGAGGTGGGATATAAAAAAATCCTACTGAATAATTATTCTTAGCACATGCTAACCTGCTTTTCCACAGAGTCAGGAGGATAGAGATTGAAATTTTCCTTTAAAGGTAGGTTACACCTGACATCCCTTGTAATCACTGCACCTCTCAGAAACCAGCTTCATGTGCCCATCGCAGAAAAACTAAGCTGAGTTCTTGGTAGCACATGGCCCGAACTCCTGCTAATCACACTACCCTCAGACATCAAAAAGCAGGGAAAGGAAACACATTTCAGTTGGGGCGATTTCTATGAGAAATGGAACGGCTTTACACTAAATTTTTCTCTTTCCTTTCCTTCTTTGAACAGGTCCCATGTCAAAAACAACTACATGTCCAACAGCAGCTCCATCAGCCAGTTCCTCCTCCTGGCATTGGCAGACACACAGGAGCTGCAGCTCCTGCACTTCTGGCTCTTCCTGGGCATCTCCCTGGCTGCCCTCCTGGGCAACGGCCTCACCATCAGGCCCGTAGCCTCTGACCACCACCTGCACATGCCCATGCACTTCTTCCTGCTCAACCTGTCCCTCACAGACCTGGGCTCCATCTGCACCACTGTCCCCAGAGCCATGGCCAACTCCCTCTGGGGCACCAGGGACATCTCCTACATGGGATGTGCTGCACAGGTCTTTTTTTCCTGTCCTTCATTGCAGCAGAGTATTCCTTTCTCACCATCATGTGCTATGACTGCTACGTTGCCATCTGCAAGCCCCTGCAGTACGGGACCCTCCTGGGCAGCAGAGTTTGTGCCCACATGGCAGCAGCTGCCTGGGCCACTGGGTTTCTCTATGCTGTGCTGCACACAGCCAATACATTTTCCCTGCCCCTGTGCTAGGGAAATGCCCTGGGCCAGTTCTTTTGTGAAGTGCCCCATATCCTCAAGCTCTCCTGCTCACTCTCCTGCCTCAGGAAACTTGGACTTATTGTGGTTAGTGCCTGTTTAACTTTTGGATGTTTTTTTTTCATTGTTTTCTCCTATGTGCAGATCTTCATGGCTGTGCTGAGGGTCCCCTCTGAGCAGGGACAGCACAAAGCCTTTTCTGTATGCCTCCCTCACCTGGCTGTGGGCTCCCTGTTTGTCAGCACTGGCACATTTGCCTACCTGAAGCCCCCCTCAATCTCCTCCCCATCCCTGGACCTGGTGGTGACAGTTCTGTACTCGGTGTTGCCTCCATCACTGAACCCCCTCATCTACAGCCTGAGGAACCAGGAGCTCAAGGATGTCCTGAGGAAAATGATCACTCCATGCTTTTCAGCAGCAATAACCTGCCAGTTTTTTTTCTGTACACTGTTCATAGTACAACTCATGGCAGGCTCATCTTGCCTTCCCAGATTTTTCTTGGTGGTCAATGGGTTCTTTTTGTCATAATGTTGTGCTCAACAAAACTATTTTATTCATCCTTTCATCTAATTCATCATCTATTTCATTAATTTGACACTCTAAATCTGTACCTGTGCTATCTCTATCTCTATATTTAAACAAAATAAACTCTCTTGAAGTAGCCCTGCTTATCTGGGATTTTTTCTTTGAGACTTTCAGGGAGCTACTGGGCAGTTTTGTGTGTGCAGAGAAGGGTGAAAGAGTCCCAGCACAGACACACTGCCAGGGAGCACCAGCACTGGGCCTTTTCTGAACGGCTCTCTTTCCACTTGTACACTCTCCTTCAGAGCCCCTGTATTAGACTAAGGCCTTGGTCCTCTGCCAGCTGGGACACAGACCCCGCTGCATGTCCATCCTGGGATCATAGGTAGGGACAGGCCATGGGCACTACTGGAGCACAGCTGGGCTCCACAACAGCAGCACCACCATGGAAGGGCTTCTCCTTAGCTCAGTACATGAAGTCTTAGGGCTTTTTGCAAAGTCGCTCTCAAGAACATGCCAAGGGATAGACTTGACAGAGGCTCCTTGTTTTGCTTGTTCTTGAAGGGCTCAATGTGATGAGGTCAGGGTCCCAGTGTGGCCTTCAAGGGACTCTTGGTCTGCTTCAGGTTTTGCTTGTTGGTGGCCAGTGAGCATGGAGATGGTAAATCATAATTTTTAACCTTTCAACAGCTATAGAGAAGGTGACAGAGCTGGTTGCAGGTGAACGTTTGACTGAACCAACTTGGTAGCTGCCAGGAGATCACAGAGGACCTGCAGGGACAGTGTGTGCCAGGCATAAGCAATAAATGGATTCCAATGAGCACAGACCTGTCCAGGGTCATGTCACCCAGAGATAATATGCTAAATCTGGATGTGAACCTGCAAACAGAGCCCTGTAACTGCAGGGGCTACAACAGGCACAGGCAAACAGATCCAGTGAGTGTTCTGTGTTACCCACTGTGAACATTATACTGCTACCCATGATAAAAAAAGCAGTAATAATAGCTGGAACAATAAAAAATACACCACACAAGAAGCACATGTGATGCACAACACCATTGCACCATTTCTCACCACTCAGTGCCCTATGCCCAGGCTGAGCTCAGCCCCTCATGACCAATCCCCCATTAACACACTGAGTGAGCATGGCCCTCCATCAAAGAGAACATCCCTTCGGCCAGTTCAGCTCAGCTTTCCTGGCCCTGCTCCCTCCCAGCTTCCTGTGACCCTGAGGAGGTAACTGGAGGCCATGATTGCACAAACCTCTCAGAGACTCAGTGTGGAGAGGAAAACCCAAAACACCTAAAACCCCCAAAGTATCTTGAAGCACTGAAGAGCCCTACTCAGTGTCAATACTGACAAAACCTCTCAATAGACTAAATAAAGCAGATCATCAGAGGCTATGATTACACAAATGTCTCAGAGACTCCAAGTCAAAAGTGAACCCCAAAGTACTTTTTAAAACTTGCAGTCCCTTGAAGCTTTAAGGAGCCCCCAAGGGCCATTCCTGGCAAAGCCTCCCCAGGGACTCATCCCAGCAGCTCCTTGGAGGGGGGCAAAGGCTCTGGGCAGCAGCTCAGGCACTGAGCAAAGCCTGGCTTGGCTGGAGACAGCAGAAGGGCCCAGCCCTGACCCCCAGCCTGGGGAAGGCACATCCTTTCCCTCACACCTTGCTCAGGGCTCTGTCGGGGGCACTGGCATGGAGGGTGATGCTGAGGGCAGGACAAGGGGTGACAGTGCTCAGACCTCCTGGGGCTGTGCCAGGAGGCCACGAGGCCCCAGAGCCTCAGCACAACAGGTCTGCTCACAGATGATGCTGTGCCTGAGGGGACAAAGACTTGGGATCTCTTGCACTTCTTGTTTATATTGGCGTGTTCCCAAACTCACCAAAATAGAGAGATGAGCAGCTCAGGTGATAAACTCTGTGTCTAGTGACAAAAAGACTGTGGTGGGTTGAGTGTGCCTGAGCTGTGAGGACTGCTGTGGGGAAATGAACTCCAGCTCAGGCAGACCCCACACATGGGAGTCTGAAATGTCTCAGGGTTTGTTTGGTTCCGTGAGGCCCTGCATGTCACAATGGCCCCTTGTCTCTATGAGTTTCCCTGGGTTCCTTTGACTCCATAAGGCCCTGCAGTGTCACATTGGCCCCTTCATTCCATGAGGTTCCAAACTGTCCCATGATTCTTTTGATTCCATGACATTCTACAGTGTCCCAGGGTTCCTTCAGTACCATGAGGCCCCACAGTGTCACAATGGTCCCTTCCAACTCAGAATAGTCTGTGATTCTGTGATTTACTCCACAAGGTTCTGCAGTGTCACAATGGTGTCTTTATTCCATTATGTTCTGGAATGTCTCAAGGTTCCTTTGGTTCCACATGTCCTTACATTTCACAACAGCATCTTGGTTTCATGGTGTTCTGTGGTTGTCACAATGTCCCCTTGGTTCCACAAGGTTCCACAATGTTCTTGCTGGAACACACATGGTTTGATGTTGCCCCACCTGCAATGCTGCCTCCAGCTCTGGGGTCCCAGCATAGGAAGGACATAGATCTGTTGGAGCGAGTCCAGAGAAGACCACCAAGATGATCAGAGGGATGGAGTAGCTCTGCCATGAGGGCAGGCTGAGAGAATTGGGATTGTTAAGCCTGGAGAAGAGAATGCATTGGGGTGACCTGATTGTGGCCTTCCAGGACCTGGAAGGAGCCAAGCAAAAATATGAAAGGAGACTATTTACAAGGGCAGGAGTGACAGGACAAGGTGGAATGGCTTCATCCTGATAGAGGGAAAAGTTTGATGAGATATTAGGAAGAAATTCTTTGTGGTGAGGGTGGCGAGGTCCTGGCATGGGTTGCTCAGTGAAATTCTGGCTGCCCCACCTTTAGAAGTTTGTGGTTGTTGGGCCCAGACCAGGATTTAGTTTCTTATGGGAGGCCCTAACAGGCTGTCAGCTTATTTTAGACATGAGTTGTCAACTGACCTGGGGACACAGGCTGGCAGGAGTCTTTAAATAATCAAAGAGAATATTTCATACAAATGACAAACAACCGAATAGAAAAGGAATGGGGAGGAAGTGTTTGCTCTCTTTTCTCATGGCTGCTCTTCTGAGGACACGCCATGACTCTTTTCCAGAGGGCTGGGCCTCGTCACTGCCTCACTGCTGTTCTATCTTAGGGAAATAAACATTTGTTGTTGGTTTTCTCTCTACTGAGGTGTCTCTCGGGAGGTGGACTCTTGGGGAGCCCTTTGTGTGGTCACAGTTTGTGAAATTCACCACTTAGTGGGGAGTGGAGAATTGTTGTTCTCTTTTACTTTTGTGTGTATGTGTAGATTGCTTTTTTGTTTTGATTTCTTCTTTTCTGGGTAAATATATAAACTGTTCTGCTTTGAAATTGCATTTGGTGTGTGGTTTTCAGATTGTTTCTTTTCCTCCTCCCTTATTGGGAAGGTGGGGGCTGCATCACCTACCTAAATGCTTGGAATTCTTCCAAGGTCTAAACCACAACACATGGGTACAGAAATTCCAGGGTAAAATGCAGCTGCTGCTCCCTGGATGGGACACAGGGGCAACTCCACAAGTATTCCCCACACAACAGTCAGCACCTGCTCCAGGGATGGAACGGAGGGTGAGACGAGTGGAGACACCTCAGACAACTCTGTGGGAATCCCTGCACGGAGGGAACTCGGGGGCACTTTGCAGCTTTACAGCAATGGAGGGATTAAGAAAATGGGACAGGCTGTGGGGATCAGTTGCAGGGCATGGCCAGGGACAGGCACTGACCAGTCACCTATTTAAACATAATCAGCCTTTCCAACCCCTTTTTCTCTCTGATTTCTCATGCTTGTTGCACCATGCACAACAGTGTTCCCCCTACCCTTTCCAGTCCAGTATGTTTTTTCTTAAATGTCCCACGGCAAGTCTTGCACAGTCCCAAAATGCACTTTCTGTCTGACCACCGTGAATCTCTGACCCTGAGACAGAAATTCCCAACCTCAGCTGCAAGATCATCCTGGGAGGCTTTGCCATTGACCACGTGGTGAGTCTTTCATGCAGAGATGTTGTAAATATCTCTTAGTTCCTTTGTAACTTTTGGGTTTTGAATGGTTCCTCCAAAAACCTAAAAATTCATGTCCCTAAAATGGCATTTCTTTCATTTTTATAAAGTGATGGGAATTAGGTCACATTAAAATGCCCAACATGGTGTACGTAGGTATTTGTAGCCCTGTGGAGAAGGAATTGGAGATACAGGAATGAAAGAATGATAAAGTGGTTTGGGTTCGAAGAGACCTAAAAGAGCCACTAGTCCACCTTCCATTATCCAGGGACACCTTCCACGAGTTCAGGTTGCACAAAGTTCCCACACTTGGACACCTCCAGGGATGGGGGTTCCACTTACTATGTAACCTGGTCCAGGTTCCTGCCACCTTCATCCAAAAATATTTCTTCCTCGCATCTCCCCTCTTTCGGTTTCAGTTACTGTGCCTTGTTCTGCCAATACAACCCTTGGCAAAAAGTGTCACTCTGTCTTTCCTGGACAAGCAGCACTGTGTTTTCATGGCTAAACACCTTGGAGAGGATCCAGAGAAAGCCCATGAAGGCACTTGGAAGCCTCAAGCTCATGATCAATATATAAGGACTGAAAGCCCTGGGTCCAGTGGTGTGGAGACTGATTAGAGCACAGGAGAAGTCTGAGAGTGCTTGAAGTGCTCTCCACCAGAGATGGTGGAGCTGTTTTGTGGTGACAAACAGCCTGAGAAAGAAATAATGTCACTAAGGGCAGTTGGGGAGGTCCAGGCTGGACATGAGGAGAAAGAAATTTCCCTCTGAGAGTAGTGCTGTGGTACAACACATCATCCAGCAGGAGTCTGGATCAGTCCAAGGCTTTGTGTTCCAAGGAAGAGCCAGGGAGAATGGAGAGATGTCAGCGCAGGAAAGTGCCAGTGAGGTGGGGCAGCCGAGGGGGTGACAACAGCCTACAGGGAAAGGGACAGGGGATGGACACCATAGGACAGCCTGGGCTGGAGAGGAGAGAGGGATGTGCAGAAGCTGAAAGGCCCTGAGAGGGCCAACTTCTCCAGGCCTTTAGACATGGCTGCTGTGTGTGCCACTGATGCCATGAGGAGACAAGTGACCCTTGCAGCCCTGGGACCTCATTGGCTCCTTGTCCCTGCTCAGCAGCCTGAGAGGTGCTGCCCCATTGTCCTGCCCTTGGCATTGCACATCCAAACATCCCAGTGCCCCAGGGAAGCCCTGAGGAATGAGCGAGGGACAGGATCTGCCTTCCTAGGAGCTAGGGATCATGACTTGGCCTTTTGGAATAATGACACACATCCATATTTGCTCCACATCAGAGTCACCTTTCACTTGCTTGTTCCCACCCGTCATTACTGCCTTCAGGTTTCTGCTCTAACGGGACCTTGGAGGTGTTTCCTCTTTCATGTCCCTCAGTGGGATTCATTAACAGTACAGAAACTTTGGAGTTTGAATCTAACTATAGTTTCTCAAGAGATTTCTTCAGCTTTCCTCATGCTCTAATGTTCAAGGACTCAGCACAAAACCCCTCAGAGGGTGGTTAAGTGCCTTGGGCTGTTGCTGTGCTGCTGAGCTGGGCCGGGCTCCTGGCACAGAGGGAGCTCCTGGCACAGAGGGAGCTCCTGGCAAGCAGCAGCACTGCCGAGAGACAGCTCTGCCCAGGAGCAGCTCCTGTGCACAGCCCAGCAGGGCTCAGGGCACTGCCTGCAGCCACCGAAGGGAGAAAAGCGAAGCAGAGAGAGGTCACACACAGGCTGGAGTGAGGAAAGTTGAGAGAAAGATCCACTGGAAGAGGAATCTTTCCAGGCTTTCACACGGTAAGTCTGCATGAAGGGCAAGGTATCTGAAGTTTGTGGAAAGATGTCCTAATGCTGGTGTGAGAAATAATGAGGGAGGGTTCATTGTGGGAGGTGGGGAAGGAAAGGGTTTTGGTTGATGGAACAGTTGAATTCAAAGGTTCTGTGTTAATTTGCTTTTGGAAAATGGGACTGGCCCTTTAAGGGGGGGGGAGGGGAATCTCTCCACATGCAGGTTAGACAGGCGAATTTGGCGGGCAGTCTGTAAGGCAGCAGCCCCAGCAGGGGAGTTGCTGTCAGGGCTTACGGCCGGTG
>JAWWEV010000269.1:0-16105 GCA_035583235.1 Hafferia zeledoni
CATCGTGCCCCCTTGTCCTATTGCTGAGTGCCTGGGAGAAGAGACCAACCCCCACCCGGCCAGAACTTCCCTTCAGGGAGTTCTAGACTACCTGAGGGATGGTGGGTGCTGATGAGCATCTTCCCATTGATTCTGGTGCAGTTTGGTGTAGATTGTTCCTAAGCACAGGCTCCAAAATCCACTGGAGCAGCAAGAGCCATCCATCCCCCAGGGATGAGCCACCAAAGGGATTCTGTCACCCTCTGGCTGCTTTCAAGGGGAGTTTGAGAGGGAAGCAGAGTCAGGAATTATTCCACCTCATGTCAACACCCACAAAACATCATGAGCAAGTCTATGATGAGAAGCACTTGGCTCTGAGCTTAAGAAGCTTCAGGTTCAGAGGAAAAGGCTCCACTTGAAGCTCCCTTGTTTATTCTCTGCTTTTCTGCTGGAATTGTGTATTCCCCAAACACAGGAAACATCATAAAAAGCAGAGTATCCTTTTCAGCTGCAAAACCTCTCCCATCCACTTGGGCTCCCTGCCCACAGCCAAAGATAAACATCTAATCCTCAGCCAGAGCAGTCATTCCTGCTGCAGAAAATAAATGCTACAAGGAAAAATAAATCAATGGAAATTAGCAAAGGTCAGGATAAAAAATCCATGTGCTGCCAGAGTGATACTCAAGACAACATTTTTTTGCATGATTTAATGTCATATAATTACAGAAATCAGTTCCCACTTTTTAATTGATTCTTTCCCTCCATTTATTAAAGTTTTTTAAGGCTAAACCTGCTCTTCTTGTAGTCACTGGCAAAAGGCATTTAACTTAGCAAGGACAGAATCTCTCCACGCTGCAAACTCCATGGACAGAGATGGTTTTTCCTCCTGTATTTCCAAGTGTTTGTTGCAACAGAGACAACTTTCCAGTGGGAGTTCTTAAGTACTACTGAGATACATTCAAATGTCTATATTTCCTTTTTTCTTTTAACATGTACACATGTTTCTTTAAAAGAAAAACAGCCTGTAAACATCCCAACCTGATCCCTTTCTTGCTTGGGGAAATATTGAACAGCTCTTTGCAGTCTTTAGAATGGAATTAACAAAATAAAAGACTCAAACCTTAGGGTGCCATGTGCACTGTTGGCTGACTGCAGGATCCACTGTAATTCCCATGGCAGTTCTGCTTGGAATAAGGTCTGAATGTGAATTTTAGGATTTGTCTCTATGTGCATTTTAGGATTTAACTCTATGTACATTCCTACAGGATGATATAAAATCTCCTTTTCAGTAATCAGACCTTATTTTCTCACCTCCACCCTGATTTTACTTGAGCTGCTTTTGATTTTTCATTTCTGAAGTTATGAGAGATCTGGGATTTAGAAGCAGCACCTCCCTGAAGCTTTGAAGTTGCTGCCAAATTAACTCTCCCACAGAGCAGACACTGAAACTTCCTTTCTGTCTCAATCACTGTATTGAATTGAACACTGAAGATTATGACATTTCCCAGGTTAACTGACTTTTCCAATAGCAGTTTTCAACCCTCATAATAAACAATAAAACCATGTGTCTATTCCTGTGATCTCACTGCAGAGTTTTCAGTCAAGTTACTCCACATGGAACTGGGCAGAGAGAAAGATTTGCTTAAAAGAAGAAAGGGAGGTTTTGGATGGGAACTGCAGGAGGGGATTTGTCATCTCATCAACCTGCAGAGCTCTGGATGCAACTGGTGCTCAGGATCTCTGGTGAGCTGGTGGTCCAAACCAGCATTCACTGACTCAGAACTTCAGCCCATCACCTGGAGGCTGGACCTGCTCTGAGCCTGCACTGCTCTCCTGTTCCAGGGGTGTAAATCACCCCAACAAATCCCCCAGAGGGGACTGGCAGCATCCTGAGCCCCCAGGACACCCCCCTGAGGAAAATAGGGGTTTGAACATTGAAAAGATGAGTGAAAAGGTTTCTCTGGTGCTTTGGCCAGCAAAGTCCAGTGTGCGAGGGCCCTGCTGTGGGTTGTGCCCCAGCTGGAGTGACAACACAACACACAAGTCACTTGGTGCCTCCTTCAGCCTGTCAGGGACCAGTTATTGATGAGGAAGGGCCATTCTTAAGGGCTCTGCCCCAGCCCCTTCCTCTGGCTCAGGCCCCATTGTGGGTCCAGCCCAGGGGACAGTTCACGAACTCTGGGAAGAGAAAAAGGGGGGGAAAAGCCTGTTTGGTGCAGGGAGAAGCCATTCCCAGAGATTCTGCTGGGAGAAGGAAAATGAACACCATGCACAAGGCACAGACATGACCTCCAAGAGTTCAGCGATGCAACAGCCTCTGTAAACACTTGTGTGATCACAACACAAGGTTTGATCCTGCAAAAGTGCTACTGGTCCTCAGTTTTCATCCCAAACCCCACTCCAGGATTCCACACCAGTCATTATTCCCATTAATAACTCAGGCAGTGGATCAGAGACTTTGTGGAGATGATTTCAAGATGGGGAAGAGGGACAGAACTGCAAACCCTTCAGAGAGCAGGGCTTGGATACAGGGAGAGCAATAAACTGAAAGCAGCAAGATAATAAAGATGAGTGTTACATTCCAAGCTTGTGAGGGAATAACCAACCACACAAATGTGAGCTGGGAAAGAAGTGCCAAGAAAGCAGCTTTGCAGGAAAAGGTGTGGGACAATATTGAGCCAAAACTGAAGAGGCATGAAGAGAATGGGCTGCATGAAAGGGCTGTCAGATTGAAGATACACAAGGAAACCTCCTCACCCTCCTCAGCCCGAACAGGGGCCTCAGCTGGGCCAGTTTTGGACACCACAAGAGTCCAGAGGGAGAGTGACAAAATAAATTCAGACCTAGAAAACACGACCCTCATGAAGAGACCCAAAGTAGTGGCTGAGTGTAGGGAGGAGGCTGAGGGGAGGTTTAGCAATCTTGAAACATTGAAAACTGCCACAAAAAGGGAGGTAATAAACTATACTCCGTGTTCAGAGAGTATTTGACAAGGGGTAATGAGTTTAAACTGCACCAAGGGGGATTTAGAGGCATTAGGGACAACTTTGTGCCAGCCTGGAGTGCCTGAGGGGCTGTGGGATCCCATCATTGGACTTTTTAAAATCTAAGACAATTTAAATGTCTGGCTGAAGTCTCTGTTCCCACTTTTGAAGGAGAAATTGCCTGATAAACCTCTATCTTATTTCTACACCTGTGGCTTCCAAGTGCCCTTGAAATACAAATATTACCATGTGCACGAGCTCAAAGCAACCCAGACTCTCCCTGCTGTAAGAGCAGATGATATCAAGGCACTGACTTTGCCAGTGAAACTTTCAGCAGTGATTTGCTTAATGTTTCTCTCCCAGCCAGGTAATAAAAGCAGAGCAGCCCCTTTGGCAGCTCAGGCCAGGCACCCTCACCCAAGTGTTGTCCCCTTCAGTTTTCCCCTTCCTCCCCTTCCCCTTGTTGACTCAAACAATAATAAATCAAAGGGAATGGCTGCAGCTCCTACAAGAGAGGCGAAATCACGAGCCTCTAACCTTCACCTTCAAGATTTCCCTACAAGGCTTTCGACATCTGGAGCCCATTGAGCTGGAAGTGATGACAATCCCCAATAACGTTAATGGGGGATCCTGCCCGCTCTCTCCTCTGCCACCATAATTCAGTCTGTCTGTCCATCTGTCAGCCTTCCTGACAGCCAGAGCTCACACACACAGCGACAAACTACAGCTACAGATTTCTTAATGAGCACATAATGAACTCAACCTGCTTCAGGGTTTTTTTTTTTTTTTCAGCTTGGCTGGTGGTTTCCACCGGGCAGATTTGCCTTTGCTTTACCAGCTCCCGGTGCCAGGAATGCTCAGGCTGTGGATGAGTTCATGGAATCACAGAATCATGGAATGGTTTGGGTTGGAAGGGACCTAAAAGATCACCCAGTCTCACAACCTGTCATGGCCAGGGACAATTTCCACTAGGCCAGGTTGTTCAAAGCTTCATCCAACCTGGACTTGGACACTTCCAGGGATGGGGCAGCCACAACTTCCCTGGGCAACCTGTGCCAGGGCCTGCCCACCCTCACAGAGAAGGATTGATGGGGGCAAAAAGACATTAATGGGAATCTTGGGAACATGGGCAGGTCCCAAGGGCCACATAAACCATCAGGAGAACTTTCCCTGCTTTTGGATCAGCCCCATGAGAAGGGAGGCTCAACACTGGGTTGAGTTGCCACTTGCTTTGGGATCTCATTGGATCTATCCAAGGCTTCTCTCATTCTGTTGAATAATGTCCTTTTCTTCTGATTGCAGAGAGGTGTGGAGCATCCTACAGCAATCCCTGTACCCACCTGAGCAGGGCCCAAAGGCTGTCCCTCAGCCCTGGGCCTGGCTGGCAGCTGTAACAGAGCAGGGTTTTCTGCTTCTGAATTTAAGTTGTGGCACCTGAGCTACGGAGTTCAACGGGAGTTTCTTTCCTGCCCAGTTAAAATGACAAATTGGTACATGAGTGTTTAATGAAAGATGCTGGAAACGTCTGTGAAGATCAGAAAAATCACCTCTTGGAATTGACAGGCAGCCCATCTGCATTCCTGCCTTCCTATTAATTCCCTAACAACAAACGACAGGAGAGCCTAGAGGGTTAAAAGCTTAATTCAATCTCCTCCATCCCTTCCCGGGGCCTGTCTGCATATGGAATGAGAAAGGCATTTATAAAAGTGTTGTTTGCAGGCTGGGTTTAGCACGGGGCTCGCTGCCCCAGGTATCAATCACGCCCCTCTCTGTCGTGGTGTCGTGGCACATCTCACGGCCCCGCGGAGACGGATGGAGCGCCCGCCGGTGGCACCTGCCACCCAGATTGATGACATCACAGCCCCTCTCGTCATGTCACTGCTGCCACCACCCCTCCCAGGGCTGCCTTGGACCTCAGTCAAGGCTTAACAGCACTCCTGCCAAACTTGGGGACCGAGCTGGGGTCGGTTCTTTGACTTAAATTCACTCAGAGTTTTGCGTTTTGAATTGTGACGGAACCAACACACATTTTGGGGGAGTTCTGAGCCAGGTTAGGATTTAATTTCTGATCATTGTTCCAGGGTTTTTTTTCCATTAGGGAATGGCAGCCACTCAGTCACGTGTTCTATAATCTCTGTATGGATCACGCTTTGATGGGAGCTTAATTAAAACAACAGTCAAGATCATTCTGTTCCACACTGAGCTCCAAGGAAGCCTCAGACACAGATTTTCTTCCTGCTCCACTGAAGGATGACAGTCTCTGACTTCTCTCTGCTGTCTGTTTGTCTCTTCTACTGGAATTGTAAATTCACAGCGAGCTGAAATGCCCAAAATGCCTTGTTTTAGTCTGTGTTCAGCTCTCCCTTCCCTCCCTGTGTTGCACAGACACATCACATCCCTACCTGTGGGAATGCTTAGACCAGGTGCTATCCACAGTTTAAAGTTCACAGCATGGGTCAAACTAATTTTAATATGAAAAATAACTTTTCCACTTTCTTCTCCCCTTCCTTATGAATTTACTTCCCCACAGCTTGGACCAGTGACCACTAAAGTCAGTGCAATCCTTCTGCAGACTCCTCTGGCCACTGGGACATGGTGAGAAAATACCCATGAGCCAAATTTTACCGAATTGTTCCCCTAAGGACAAGGTCATCTTACAGAAGGAGGTTTGTCTGCACATGAAACTTATTCTGCACTAAAATAAGGTGCAAATTCCAAGGAGAATGGCTCCCTGGGATAACTCATGTGTAGACAAGCCCTTCCAGAGTGGCATTAATTTCTGTGAAGGAGTGTTCCAGGCATTGAACCTTCAGGCTCTTCTTGGAGAGAGGAGAGAAGATTCATATTAAACCATCTTGCCTCCCAGGGCTGGCCTTTGAAAAAGCACTCTATGGCAGCACCAGGGAGAAATACTGAAGCCATGGAAAAACCTTTTATCCCTTGCTGAATTAGTCAAACTGTCCCTCACGAGGAGGGAGCTTCAGCAGAAAGCCGAGGACTTGGTTCCTTGGGGAAAGCTGGATGGAAGGACTCGGCATGGTTGGAATATTCAGCTGGTTGCAACGTGGTTGAGCTGCTGCTCAGAGCTCTGAGCCCTGACTCAGTTTACTGGCTGAGGGTTTATTACTGCTGCACTACAAGAAACAGGGTTGGAATCGTTAAATCAGAGGATCCTTTAGGTTGGAAAAACCCTCTGAGATCATCGAGTCCAACCCAGCACTTACTCATGTCCCCAAGTGTCACATCTACATGTCTTTTAAATCCCTCCAGTGGTGGTGACTCCACCACTTCCCTGGGCAGCTGTGCCAGGGCTTGACAATCCTTGTTCTGAAGAGATTTTTTCCTAGCCAATTGAAACTCTTCTGGTGCAACTTGAGGCTGTTTCCTGGCATTGCCATGTGGCTACTCCTCCAAGTGGAGGGTCCCCATATGCTCCTGCCCTTCTGCAGCCATCAATTATATCACGTGTGTGTGTTCAGGCAGGTTTCATGCAGGAATGGGAAAAGAAACTGAAAGCTCAGAGGATCAAGCTCTTGTCTCCACCAAAGGTTGTGGGATGGCCAGTTTTAAGCCCTAAAACCACACACATCTTTTCAGCACTGAAAGTCCTGCTCGTGGCTTGCAGGGTGAGCCAGGAAGGTGTTTAAGGAACATCACTGGAACATCTTTCATCCCAACCCTTTCTCCTTAGCCCTGTGTAGGTTTACCTGTATTGTCAGATCCCGCAAGAAGGGAAAACCTTCAGCTGAAGTCAGAGTGATGTGTAAGAGCTTTTTACTGAGTCTCAGCTTCCAAGAACTGATGGAAAGATTCTCTCTGTTGGTATAAACAAACATCTGACTCCTGTTGGAAGGGAGGATGTCCAAGAGAAGGTGTCTCTTAACATGAGACTTAAAATCACGGAACCATGGAATGGTTTGGATGGGAAGGGACTTTAATGATCATCCAGTGCCACCCCCTGCCATGGCCAGGGACACCTTCCACCAGCCCAGGTTGCTCCAAGCCCTGTCCAACCTGGCCTTGGACACTTCCAGGGATGGGGCAGCCACAGCTTCTTTGGGCAACCTGTGCCAGGACCTGCCCATCCTCACAGGGAGGAATTTCTTCCACACACATAACCCAATTTCCCCTCTCTCAGTGAACCCATTACTCCTTGTCCTGTCTCTACAGCTCCTAAAGAAGAAAGAGCCCATTTCCAGCTTCCTTGTAGCCCCCTTCAGAAGGACCAGGTGTCACTGTGGTCACCACCATCACTTCTCCTTCTCACACAGACTGACCTGGTGCAGCTTCTGCAGCCGAGATTCCCCTGGGGGAGCATCTTCCTACTCAGCAAACTTCAACTCCCCAGCCCAAATCAAAGGGTACACATGCTCAGCTGCCAGAGCTTTGAGTCCCTCCCCAAAAGCTCAGACTCACCACAGCAAGTGTTGCCAGGATCCTGTCCCTGCAGCTCAGTCAGGCAAGACTGAGGGAGTTCTGGGCTGGGATTTCTGCAGCTCTTTGAGGTGAGACACAGCTGTGCATTTCAAGCAAGGCTGGGAGGGAGCTCTTAGCCTGAGGCTGCCTCCCCACATTCACAGGCCCTTCTCCTAAAGTGCAAACTCAGACAGTTTCCAAGCTGTGATTGGCATCTGGGAATATAGAAATCAGCTTCATAAAGGCCCGTGCTGGCTAACACTTCCCACTGGTGAGGAAGATGGATGATATCCTGCAGTGTTAACATGTGGAAAGTGCTAATATTTCATCTGATTGTTCAGGCTGGAGGAAGGTGAGACACAGGCCCAGAGCTTCCCACTCATGGACATCTTGAATAAAGCTTTTCTTAAATTATTTCCATTGGAACTAATTCTCCTGCCCCTTTTGTCAGTGGCCCATCCATCTCTCCTTGCAGCTCTGCACACTCTCCAAAGCGTCTGGGACACAGAATACAAAGTATTCCAAGGAAAACCAGTGTTTGTAGGGCTGGGATCAGGCTGAGAACAGCTTAGGAAGTCTCTGGTGAAATACTAAGTTAGAGCTGTTTGTGCAGGTCAGATCCTGGCAGTGGATGAGGCTTGACAAAACAGATTTTTCTCCAGATACCGATAGAATTACAGCAGACATTAATTGAATCAAAGTGGATTGTACCTGACCACCAGCTGGGTTACTTAGTGTGGAGTGATCCTGATTTCCATGAGCAAAAGACCTACACTGGTGAATCCTCTCTGTGTGTGTGTCCTTCTTTCCTAAAGAAACAAAGGAGGAGAATAATTCTTGTCCTCCAGAGTTGTGGCTTCCCCCATCTAAAAATCAAGTTTTGGGTGTGCACTGACAATTGCAGATCTCAGAACGTGGTCCCCAGTTGATGTAAGGCATGAGCCAACTGGGTATCAGCAAAAAGACCCAGACACCCAGGGGATGAGGACCAGCTCCTGAGGAAACAGGAGGAACAAGCTTCAAGAGGGAGGCTGAGGACAGAGGTAATATTGGCTCTGTAGGGCCAAAATGTTGGCTTGGAAGCAAATGTGTAATTATAGAAAGAGAGAGGAAAGGACCTGGAAGGAGAGATGGGCTGTCAGAAAATAAGGATGATGTGAAAGCACAGAAAGGGCAGGTTTATGTAAATTCTGGGTGAGAAGAAAGGCCAAATAACTCAGACTGATTTTTGAGGGAATGGTGAGACAGAAAACAAAGTCCCAGAGACAACTGAGTGGTACCAGCAGGGCTGGAATGAACCTCAGAGGCTGGAAATACTGTTTGGATCACACAGGTGGGACACACAGCCCTTCCTCTGCACAGCTGGGGGAAGACAGGCTTGGCTCTCAACACTTCTGGTCTTTCAGCCCTGATGGGATGTGTCTCTGACCCTGAACATCTCTGCCTTCCCATCACCAGCCCTTCCAATCCATCTCACTGCTGATTTCCAGACACACTGGGGGTTCCTCTGGCTCCTCAGAACCTGCCAAACACACCCAATGGTGCTGAACTGTGCAGAAAGGTCTGCTTTGGGTTTACCATGTGGACAAACATCTGCTGGAAGTCGGTAACCAGAATGACAGTCCTTAGGGCTTGGTGACCACAATGACTGTTCTTAGGGCTTGGTGACCAGAATGACTGTTCTTAGGGCTTGGTGACCAGAATGACTGTCCTTAAGGCTTGGTGACTGGAATGACTGTCCTTAGGGTTTGGTGACCACAATGACTGTTCTTAGAGCTCGGTGACCAGAATGACTGTCCTTAGGGCTTGGTGACCAGAATGACTGTCCTTAAGGCTTGGTGACTGGAATGACTGTCCTTGGAGGTTGGTGACCAGAATAACTGTTCTTAGGGCTTGGTGACCAGAATGACTGTTCTTGGAGCTTGGTGACTGGAATGTCTGTCCTTGGAGGTTGGTGACCAGAATAACTGTTCTTAGGGCTTGGTGACCAGAATGACTGTCCTTGGAGGTTGGTGACCAGAATAACTGTTCTTAGGGCTTGGTGACCAGAATGACTGTCCTTAGGGCTTGGTGACTGGAATGACTGTCCTTAGGGTTTGGTGACCACAATGACTGTCCTTAGAGCTCGGTGACCAGAATGACTGTCCTTAAGGCTTGGTGACTGGAATGACTGTCCTTGGAGCTTGGTGACCAGAATGACTGTTCTTGGAGCTTGGTGACTGGAATGACTGTCCTTAAGGCTTGGTGACCGCAATGACTGTCCTTAGGGCTCGGTGACCAGAATGACTGTCCTTAAGGCTTGGTGACTGGAATGACTGTCCTTGGAGCTTGGTGACCAGAATGACTGTTCTTGGAGCTTGGTGACTGGAATGTCTGTCCTTGGAGGTTGGTGACCAGAATAACTGTTCTTAGGGCTTGGTGACCAGAATGACTGTCCTTGGAGGTTGGTGACCAGAATGACTGTCCTTAGGGCTTGGTGACCAGAATGACTGTCCTTTGGGGCCAGCACCATTTGAGAACAGTCTCCTCTGGGCTCCCTGGATCCTACTTGATGCTTTGTGAGATTTATTCCCTGACCTGTGCAGGTACAAACCCAGGCAGGTGGGAGAGGGAGGGGGGGAGAAGAGGGGAAATCAGCTCTGAAGCGGTTAATTTTACCGGCTCCCAAATTGATAAGCAGTGGGACGTCAGCCTGAAATGAACTTGCCTTGTTCAGTGAGGCTCTGAGACAGCGGAACTCAATCAGCAACGGGCCACACGGTTCAAAGCTGCAATTCATCCCCCTGTGCCGCTGAAAAATGGGAGGTGACAGTTCATTTTGCCAGTGACAGTCTGTCGGTCTCGCTCGCTGCTCCTGCCGCCGATTGCGGCGCGGAGGTGAAGTGTGAGCTCTGACACACCCTCGCTTTGTATTCCACTCACTGAACAGGACAAGCCGAGGATCAAAGGTGGAAAAAACCTCCCCTGGTCCAACCCCACCCACTTCCATTTCTCCCTCTTTACTTCCTAAAGGCTTTTGCACGCAACGTATCAATAGCCTGGGAAACCCCCACTCCTCCCACCGGTGTCACCTCCTCCTTTTGGGTTAACATTTGTTGGAATTTATGCCCAAATTCCTCCTGCCAGGAACACCCAGGTGTGCACAGAGCAATCCACACAACAGATTGGCAGCTCAGCCCACTGTTCTGAAATGCAAAACCAGCTACACACACCAGACAGGATGATATTGCAGGTGACAGGGTTTGCTGGGATGCAGCAGATCCTGGCAGAGCTTCCAGGCTCTGTCCATCCACAGTGCAGACGAAGCAAAAGATAATAGAGATGACAGGGAGAGAGATTTCTGCTCCTGAGCTTTGTCTTTAGCAATCGATTGGTTCCTCTCAAAGAGCACTTGTGTGAATGTGCTCAGCAAATTCCCTCCTGAGCACAGTGATGGCACTTTGAAGAGCCTGGCACAGCCACAGTGAAGGGAAAGGACCAGAGAATTGCTTAGGACACTTATTCTCGTCCTGAAAATCTCAAATGATTTCAAAGGGTTCCCTCAGCCAAGGATTCAAAGGGATAGTTTCAAGGAATCCACATGAGCTGCCCAGTCAAATACGGGTTGTGTGAGATAACCTGGAATGAAAGGCTATAAAGCTCCAGCAGAATGGCAATTCTGGATGAACTCTGAATGGACAAATCTTTTAACTCTTCTTTTCCAGGACCTGCCAATTTTCCTACTGCTCTGCTGCTCTGAGGAGTTCATAACTCAGGGACTGACTCTGATTCTTGTGGCTCCTATTAGGGAGAGGCTTTTAACTTGTCTCCACTGCAAATGCACAAATACACAGGAGAGGAAGCAGTAATTGCTATTTGACTTCCCAAGTCGTCTGTGCAAACTGTTGACTCAGAAAATGGAGCTCTCCAATACAAGCTGGGCTTAAAATATTCTTGGTTTAACCAAATAAGAGACAAAAAGCCAGTAATTAAAGCTTATTAAACACTGTGCATCATGGAAACAGTTTGGCACAGGCAGCTGCTTTTATCTTTGAAAATGGGAACTGTTCAGTTCTTAAGCATCTTAGAAGCAGATAAATTGAGGCTTGCAGTGCAAGACAGGAAAAGAAGGATGAGAAAAAGCATAAAGCTGAGAACTATTGAAAATATCCAACACATGGCACAGTGAGTAAATATCCAGGTCTGGAAATTCTGTGTCTCACAGAGTAAAAACCCCAGAGCAGACCCTCTAAACACTCAGCACTGTAAATCCTCAGTATATTCAGCACAAGCCCGTGGGTCCATTCCCACAGAGCTGCTCTGCACTGTGTTTCCTCAGGAATGTCCCTGCCCTTCAGAAGGGTTGTCTGGTGCTCTGAGAGCATCGAGCTCTGTATTGCACTTGGCATGTTGGCACTGGGAGACAAGCACTTTACAATGCAATACCTGTGTATCCACAGGGAGCAGGAATGAGAGACCTGATGGATGCAGAGTGGAGGGGACTAAGCTGTGCCTCTACCTCCCACCTGCACAGGCAGCAGGAAGGAGCAAAGGCAGCAGGTGGATAAGAGCAGGTTTTTGTTAAGCCCAGAGCAGGGAGGGTTGGGCCGTGCTGGATCCCAGGGGGAATTGCTCTGTCGGTGCTTCAAGCTGAAGGAGAGATGGCAGGGCTGGCAATAGGCAGTGCCATCCTGGAGATAACAGGTTGTCTGTCAACGTGAGGAGCTTATGGACATGTTGGACCACAGAGCTCCCACTAACGGAGAAATTAAACCTGTCTCCACACACCAGTCCCAGTGCTCTGATTACATTTACAGAGGTTGTGACCTGCATCCTGTCACCATGGAAACCTCTCCCGCTGCCGATGTACAGGCAGGTTGTTTCTGTGGGTGGCTGATATTTAAAGGTAGAGGCAATGGTGCTGGAATATCCAAAGCCAGGGCACCAAGTTTACGAGCAGCCAAGTGGCAAAATTCATTTCCCTCCCTTTGACTCCTTGTAATCTCCACTGGCAATTGCAGGAAACACTGAGAAGGTGGTAGGGAAAGAAGAGGAGCAAAGAGGAGAAGGAAAGAGGAAAGAAAGGAGGAAGAAATAAAATTCACACACCTTTATCAATGCAGAAGGAATGGAATTTGTGTATTTAACTCATTATGAAACACAGCACTTTAATGGATCCAGCAAAAAAGCTGTTTCCTTCTATTCCACCCTTCCAAACCAGGCTTTGATCCATCCCTGTCTCTCCCATTCCAGACACACTCTTTACTCCCAGTCTGCCTTGATGCAAAATGATATTTTAATTTTCTTCTACATCTCTTTCTTCCATATATTCGGAACTGAAGGTGCCCTTGGTCACATTCCCTGAAATCAGGGACGTTGCTCTGGAGACAGACGAGCTCCTGAGTGCCCGAGTGAGAAACCAGCCCTGCACCTCAGCAATTCCACTTTGTGGTGCCCCACCTGCTGTGTGTGCCCACGGAGGGAGGTGGGCACTGCCCACAGAGCTGCTGTACCAGTGGCACATCTGCCAATTCCAGCGCAGGGAGAGCCCAGGAGGGCTCTGGAGCCAGGGCTGGTGCTCACAGTGCTGACAGTGGAGCTGCCTGAGTACCGTGTCAGCTCCTCACACTCGCGACAGACACCACCTGACAGGCAACTGCTTAGCTCCCAATTTTCGCCGCTATAAAACTATTCTGTTAAGCAATGGGAGGCAGCGCAGTGAAGGTAAATAAAAGTGACACGAGACCCGAGAGCTGCTCCCTCCCCGCTCCTCCCGCAGACGCGACTCTCGCATCGTTTGGTAGAAGACAGAGGAGAGCTGGGAGTTGGGGACTGGCTGATGGAAGGAGATGAACTGCAGGAGAAAGGCGTTTGTGGGGATAAGGGCAGGTGGCTGGGAACCACAGTAGTGCCCCACAGAATGGGAAGTTTGTGGCTAAAGCGTTTGTTGGGGCCTGAGATGAGCTTGGTTCAGTTCCAGATTATTCCGTGATTCCCTGTGATCTCAGGTTAACCAAATTTCCCCTCTCTGGACTTTAATTTCTGCCAGTTGAGTTTGCAGGAGGTATCCAGGCTCCCTCCACAGACAGCAGGGAGCAGGAACCGGAGAGGTGCATTTTAACACACGTGGTACAAAGAAAAGAACCTTCATCATTATGGTAGAACCAACAGGAAAGAGTGTCCTGGATTTACCCCACCAGAAGAGTGTGACAAAATATGAACTGCAGCAAGGACAGCTGAAACAAGGGGGATGGACTCAGGAGCCAGAAATGAGAAACTGAGAGATAAAGGGTCCTTTGTGATGTGAGGAGTCAGGGATGCTTGCAGGGAGCTGACAGGCTGGGCACCAGCACATCCGGCTGAATTTTCCAGCCCTGCACCCCTCAAGGTCCTAACTCTTTGTTTGCCTGTCTTGCCCCCTGCCTTCAGCATGGACTGTAAGCTCTCTGGGGCATCTCTCAGCCCCAGCTTGCCTATCCCAGCAGAAATCTGCACGATGAAAGGACTCAACAAAGCTATCATGGCACAAAGAATGAGTTTGCATACCAGCTCAGGAGCCCCTGGAGTCCAGCTCTGTGTAAGGGATCCATTGTTCAGGCACCACAAGAGTGATTACTGTGAGTGCTGCAGACAGAGGATGCAGAGACTTCACTAAGAGACCAGTTGGTTCAGGAGGAGGTGAGAAAGAAAAGGCATCAGCTGGAATCCCGGATCAGCTCGCTCTGGGTTGGGTATCTGACCTCTGTAGTGCTTTGATTTGGAATTGTAAACCCTTGTAATCCTGGTGGATTACATCTCCATGGCCTTTAATATGTGCATCCCTCAAAGCCATGCAAATGCAGGGAGAGGGGGAATGGGGCAGCCAGGAAAGGCCCTCCTGCCCTGCCCTCTCTTTCACCTTCAGCAATCTCCGCTGGCTCTGAGGCAGAGGAGCAGAGGGTGGAGGTTAAAAGTAGGGGATTGCAGAAGTTTAGAGAGGTGCCACACAAAGCAGCAGATAATTATAGCAGAGGAGATAAAAGTAGGGGAGAAAAGCTATTTTCAGACTTAGGGGGATAATGGGCACTTAGCTGGCTCAAGTTCTGGGGCGAGGAGATCCACTCCAAAAGGCACACACCAGTCTATACTAATCAGGGGCCCCAAAGAGAGGCCACACTTTTCACACAGGGTACCACTATCCCTCTTCTGGCAGAAACAGAGGCAGCAGAGAGGGACTGTTACTGCCTGGGTCTGTTTGGAAGCCAGAAAGGGATGGAAGGGAGGAAGCTCTGCTGGAGAAGTGATTCATGAAGCTGTATTTAGAACCAGGTTTGATTCCAAGCTCTTCTACAGCCTTTGACCAAATCACCAGAGCAGGCTGGATCCAGGCAATGAGTTGTAATGTTTACTGGAGGTTTCTCTGGTCTGGTTCCTGCACTCTGCCATGGAGAACTTGGGTAGTTACTGGGACCTGCTGAGTAACTTCACCCAAGAACATTCAGCAGGAATTCCAGATGCCTCTTCATGGCTGGAACCACAGCTCAGCATGTGTTTATCCGTGTGTTAATGGTAAGAGCTGTGGCTTCAAACTGACAGAAAGTAGGTTGAGATGAGATATGAGGAAGAAATCCATTACTGGGAGGGTGGGCAGGCCCTGGCACAGGTTGCCCAGAGCAGCTGTGGCTGCCCCAGCCCTGGGAGTGTCCAAGGCCAGGTTGAATGGGGCTTGAAGCAACTTGGTCTAGTGGAAAGTGTCCCTGGCAGGGGGTGGAACAGGATGAGCTTTAAGATCCCTCCTAATCCAAACCATTTCATGATTCTTTGGTTCACTCCATTCTGAGAAAGGCCACAGCACCATGGATGGTGTAGGGAGAGCACAGCTGTGCTTTGGGACAATGAACCACAGCTGAATCCTCTCCTCACATTCTTTGCTGTACCCAAACAACTCCCACAGACCTCTTGCTTTGCTTACATTCTGCAGCTATGCTTAACCTTCTGAAGTAGAGAGCAGCACCCTGAAAGTCTTCTGGAGACACTTTCCTGCCTTGTCACCTCTATATCTGACACCTGCACACTCTCACTTGCAGGTGGCCAAGGTGAAGATCCCACCCAGGGCATAGGGACTGCTTCCCACCAGCTTCCATGAGTCAGCCAGATGAAAGGAAAGCCTGGCTGCTGTTCCTCCACTGTCAGGTCTACAAGACCTTTTCTAATCATTCAGCACTCATTATGTGACATGTGGGAACCAGGAGGGGAGAAATCAGTCCAGTTTCAGACTCTGTCTCCAGCCAGCACCCACTGTGCTCCTTCCCCCAGCCACAAGATGCTTCATCCTGTCCATCCACTGTTCTAATTGCATTCCTTTTATGTAAGGTTTATATATTTACAGCCTTAACTCCAAGCTGAACCAAGTTTTTTCTTTAGGAGTTTAGTTGTCAGTCCATCTGTCATGGTAACAATTCCCCATCTCCTGGCTGGTGCAGAGCCTCAGTAAGCTGTGCACTTGCAGATTTATGTGCTGGTAATAACAAAGTAATACGGCGCAGACTGCAGAGTGTAATTTCCTGCACAAAAGCACAGTGTGACCTGTTCCATCTGCCTACCTTTTTGGTAAGGTTTGCAGACTGGCTGTCACCATCTTGCCTAGGCAGAAAGTCCACATCATACAAAATTCACCCATAGGCTCTCTGATGTGAGGAATAATGAGGGAGGGTTCGTTGTGGGAGGTAGGGAAAGAAGGGTTTTTGGTTGATGGAACAGTTGAATTC
>JAWWEV010000270.1:0-16088 GCA_035583235.1 Hafferia zeledoni
TCCAATTAGACCAGCAAAAGTTGCCAACAAGACTGGTTTGAACCAGTTCTGAGCAAAAGGTAAAAAGTTTACAAGAGGAAGACGACTTACTTCATCCCCAAAGACCCCCAAAGACCACTACCCTGAATTACCAGGAGGACCAGCGCAGGTGCAAGAAGGAGTGGCTTGAGGCGGAGAAAATGGAAATCAGTTCTTGAGACTAATTATAATAACCCTGCCTTCTCTCAGAAAATAATGTTTATGCATGAAAGAAAAAGAAATATGTATAACTTACTTGCATATAAACCCTTTGTTAGCTCAACCAGGTGCCCAAGTTTTTGGAGGAGTTATCCCCATGTGCCCTGGGCTCAGAATAAACTTAGCACTCTATAACCTCACTGGATTATAGGGTTTTTATTTCGCAAAACACCAGTACCAGCCCAGCCGGGGCTCGCTACACTGTGCAGCCGCCGCTGGGGGCCCCAGGGGCTCCGCGACCCGCGCAAACCCTGCCTGGGCCAGCACCGTCCATGCCGGCTTTTACGCGGCTCGCGCATGGGCAGCGGTGCTTTATCTGCAGTGGCACTGTATGGCGCCGCCATCGCTACGCGCCCACCGTTCCCAGGGCGGTGGCTCCATCGGGGGACGCCGCCATCAGCCATCCCCGCCCGCGCTCGCGGATGGGAGGGAGCTCCCCCAGCGGGGGCTCTCCCGGTCCCGGCGGGGACCCGGTACTGTCTGCGCATGTGCGGCAGGGTCCCTCGGCGTCGCCGTGGCAATACCGGGATGGGACCTCACCGGCAGGGTTGGCAGATCGCCGCCTATGCAAGGAAAAGCCCTCATAGAACTCAACACAAAACTAACAGAACCAGATTAGAACAGTACAAACCAAACCTTAAACCTCTGCTTCTGTTTCTTCCCCGTCTTCGAGGGAAGGTATATCTACACTTGGGTGTTACAACCAGAGCAGGATAAGAAAGTGCTTTTGAGCAGGGGTGGGGTGTTCAGCAGAGTGGCTTCCAGGAGAAGAGACCAGGAGTTGCCTTCATGCTGCCCTAATATCAGATACAAACAGTTTCAGAGGGCTTGGCAATCAGCCCACCTCGGGCCAGGGTTAAGCCAATCAATGAAACTGGTAGTGCCTCTCAAGAAAAATATTTGTAAAATGGTAGAATGCTGCATGGCAGGGCGAAATGAGGCAAAACAAAGCATGAGAAACAATCCTGTGAACATCAAAGGCACAGAAGGAGAGAGGAGTGTTCCAGGTGCTGGATCAGATCTTACCCTGCTGTCCATGGGAGAGACCATGGTGGATCAGGGATGTTCCTGCAGCCTGTGGGGAGGACCACACTGGGAAAGATTTCCACCCTGCAGCCAGTGGATGAGACCATGGTAGAGCAGGTGGATATGCCTTGAAGGAACTGCGACTTGTGGAGAGCTCATGCTGCAGCAGGTCTACCCTGCAGAACTGCAGCCTGCGAGACCAACCCAGTGCTAGAGAAAAATGTGAGAAGCAAGCAATAGGAGAAACAAAGTGTTGTGAATTGACCACAACCCCTATTCCCCATCCCTCTCCAGGGGGTCACAGCTTCTGTCAGTGGTCATCCCCTTGCTCCTGAGTGAGGTGCTTCACTGGCTACAGAGTGGATATCTGCTGCACCATAGACCTCAGTGGCTGCAAGGGACAACCTGCCTCACCATGGTCTTCACCACAGGTTGCAAGGGAATCTCAGTTCCAGCATCTGGAACATCTTCTCCTCCTCCTTCCCCACTGACCTTGGTGTCTGCTGAACTGTTTCTCTCAGATATTCTGACTCCTCTCTCTCACTGCTGTTACAAGGGTTCCCAAAACTTTTCACAGGGCAGGTTAGGCTCTATGGCAATTTCCTACAATCCAGGGCTTCTTCCAAGACAGACACGAGGGTTCTTTGGCAATTTCATTTCTAGTGAAATGTTACAGGAAATCTGAACTGCTCAGAGGTGGGGATTAGTGAAAGGTTGGGTAAAGATTAAAGTCTTCTCTGAGTGCCAGCAACCAGAGCAAGGACCAAGTCCTGGGCCCTCCTCTGGCTACTGAGCCAGGAGCTGGAGAGGCCAGTCCTGCTTCCTGAGGAGGGCAAGGGGCTTGTAACCCTCGAATTGAGGTGAGCATAAGTTTGTCTGGGAACCAGACATACTGCGTGGTTGAACAGCAGGACCAAGACAAACAGGGCAGAGACCACAAGCTCTGGTCATCTCCTGTGACACCCGTAATTGTGCATGCGTGACTGTGAGTGTCAGGCAAGTGGAAATTGGAGGATCCCAGAGCTGGATATTGCACAGGCTGGGTGTCTAAGACTGGTTACTGGGGGACCCATCACACACAGGTGAGTTTGTGTGAGCAAGTGTGTGTGTGTGTCCCCACAGCTAGAATGGGGTTGCGGCCCTCAGGGGCTTCCCTGAGTGCCAGCAGGTGCCAACAACTGGGACACCTGAGATCCAGGGCAGCTGCTGGGTCAACTCAGTGCCTCAGACTGAATATTTCAGTGTTTCTGGGGGACTCCTGTGCCTGGGTATGGGTGCTGGTGGTGCTTGGTGTGCCTTGACCCATGTTCCCGGTGTGTATGTGTGGGAGCGTCTGAGGTGCACATTTGTCTGTACCTGGAAGGTCTCAGCCACACTGAAGAGACGTGATGGGAGCTGATGGAGCTGCTTCCCACAGATTCCACACAGGTCTAGTAGCAAGGTACCCTCTAGATCTCTTGCATATCACCACATCCAACAGGTCCCTCTCCTTTGGCACAAGAGGAAACAAACTTGGAGCATCCATTCAGAAATTATACTAAACTGAGCACTGCATGACGTCTCACATTTATTCCTAGTGTGATCTCACCTGAGCTGTCATGATAGACCTGTCATGGATTACTGCTCGAAGTGCTTTACTCCTGATTCAGATTTCTACCACCAACACTCCCCACCGACCATTCAGTTTAGAGCAGGGTGGGCAGGGTATTCCCCAGTTTCCTCTCTGGGAGACTCATACACCAGCACAGGGCAACTTCCCAATGTGAGTTTGCAGTTTATCTCAGATCTGGGGAATTTGGATCCAAGGTCAGCACCACCGACAGGGCTGGCAGGCATGGTTGCATCCCTGACCTTAGAGTGCCATTGCCTGGTCTCAGTATTACAGGAAAATCCCCCTGGGCATGTTACCAGCCGATGGGTGGACTAATGGTCCAGGTCCCATGGAGATTATGGACATCTCCACTTGGCTAGTCAGACCTTGCAAGAGACTGGTTTACCCAGACTGAGTGATTGCCTGTGATTGCCAGTTGCCTGTGTTTAATAGACATTGGCCTTAAAAACAAAGCTCTCCACTCAGGCTTAAGCTCTGAATTTTATTTCAGAGACCTCCAGCAGAGTTTTCCTTCTCCACCAGTGCTGCCTTCAGATGGGAAGGGAGAGGAATGGACAAGTCAGCCAGAGATGGTCTGGATCGTGGGAATCCCACTGGAAAGAATAATTTCTTCATTTAACATTCTGAATAGACATGACGGAAAAACTGTTGGAGAGAACAGATAAACATCAGTTGTCTAATCAAAGTCATGAACAACCTGAGAGATATTTGAAGCTGGCCCAGCCATGAGTGGGAACTGGACCTGCAGAGGTGTGTTCCAGCTATGGTCTGAAGCCTTCATACCAGTGTATGTGTCCAAGAGCAAAGAGGAACAGTGTTGCAGGAGAGGCAGCTTTACAGTTTCTTCCAACTAAACTTCTGGCTCACTTGTGGTTCAACTGAAAATTGGTGAGGATGACTAGAGAGAGGAGTGTTTTGTAGTGCATGTGTGGTCAAAAGTGTACAGTGAGGTCTGTGAGGTATTATCTGCATTACTTCTGGCCATGGAAGTCAAATTTAGATGAGGAATCTGAGCAAGTAACAGGTTTCCTTTAGTGTTTGCCTCTTCATCAACACCCTTTAATCTGTCCTGTAAAAGGCAGTGTTTCAATAGGAAGATGAATAGCAAGATGAGCAGATCTGGTCCAAGGCTGAACTCAACTCATCCAGCAGAGGAAAAAAAAAAAAAAGGAATTTAATGGAAATAGCTAGTCTGTTACATAGTTAAATAACTTGTTTTATCACTGTGCCAGGCTCACCAGTCACTAAGTCTCTAATTTTTGATCCTTGACAAGTTCAAACCTAAAAACCAACCAATCTTTCCAGGTGACAGGAATTAACAAGGGTTTAGTTTGTGTGGCAAAGATGATAAAGTGAGAAATATAAGCTTAATTCATGTCAAAAATATAATAAAGTATACTGTATGGCTTGCCAAATCATTCAATGGGATTCCGAAAGCATTGAATATTATACATCTGGGCATTGCAGAATATGCCGTAAAGATTTAGCAACTGAGCAACTATAGGCTAGACATGAACGTAGTTTAACATACAAAAAAAGGAGTAAAAGAAAAAAGCCAAAGTTAATGACTAAGCAGCCTTTTGATACAAGATAGACACAATGTAAACAAAGATTAAGCCGGGTATCTCAACACAATAGGAGGGAGTACCCCCAAAACGAGAGAGATAAAACTTGAGCAACGGAGCATCTCTAGTAAAAATTTAAGCTAGACAATGTCGCAATCCTTCCTGACAGAATCAGATGGGAAGATTTTAAAAAGGCAATCATTTAACAAAAATAAAGAATATAGAATATGTATAGAAGAATATGTATGTTTCGACTGTACATAAGCAGAGCCCGTGAGCTCTAAGGTTGTGTTACTGACAGAGCGGTGACTCTGTGGTACACCCAGCGCTCTTTTGCTCTGTAGCTTTCATTACTTGTAAAATTAAACTACCCTTTTTACCGAATGGTTGGCTATTTGGTTGGTCGTTTATAACAATAATATAAAAACCTCTAACAGTATGACCAGAACAAAGTAATAAAGCCTTCTCATATTTTGCAATACTTATTGTGAACTCTTAAGGTCCCAGTCCGACCACTCCAGAAGAATGACCGGATTTATGTTCCTGTTTGACGTCTTTACAGGCTTTTACAGAAACGAGTTTTGTTGTTTGTTTTGTTTTGTTTTGTTTTGTTTTTCCCTGTGACTAAAACTGAGCTACCTGAGGTGCTCGGCTCTGCTGGGCAGCGGCTGCCTGGCGACGGCGCACCTCCCCACCCAGCACCTCGAAGCCTGAGTTTGCTTCGCTAGGAGAAGCTGTGTTGTTTGTTTTTTACCTCTCTGGATGGCTCTGTTTCATGTGCTGATGAGCCTGAGATGGTTAGCTTTGTCTTTTACATATGCATGCTGCTGAGTGTCCTAGACTTTCAGTTTTTTACTTGGCAATCTCTTTCATTTTAAACTCAGTGGCCTTTGAAATCAGAGCGGCTAGAGTGGGCACAGAAATTAGTTTAAGAGCAATTAGAAGCAGGACACATTGTTCCATCTACCAGTCCCTGGAACACATATATATTTGCAATCCTGAAAAAGTCAGGAAAATTGAGATTATTGCAAGATTTACGAACAGTGCATTCTGTCTTTGAACCCATAGGAGCTTTTCAGCCCAGAATTCCTTATCCAATGCTTGTGAAAGTATTTAGGCTGGAAAGTTTTTGAAACCGCAGTATTTCTCTCTTCTGTAAAATTGCACGCTAACGTCAAAATGCTCAATGATTTACAGAAGTTGCTAGGAACCATTAACTGGATTCAGCCAATGCTCAGTATTGCTACAGAAGAATTGTCCCCTCTTTTTGATCTGCTGAAGGGTGACTCTGGTTTATCATCTCTGTGTCAAGTCACTGAAACAAGCCAGCAGGCCTTACAACTGGTCATTTGTGAAATCTTTTTAACCTTATGCTCTAATAGGACAATGGATTACAGAAGACCAACCAGTCATAACTTTAGAGTGGGGTTTTTTCATCACACATATTTCCTAAAACATTAACTTCAACTGTGGATATACTAATTCTTTGGTACATAAAGCCTGCCAGCAATGTGCTATGTCTCCCTTTTAAGAAAGATGTTTTCCATTATTTATTTTTGCAATCTTTATCTTTGCATACTGCTTTTGCTGACTTCTAGGAGAGTTAATTTTTCAATTACCCAGATGCAAGTTTCTACAGTCATTATCAGAATTGCCTTTTCAGCCACAAGATCTCTGTTCCAGGACTCCAATACCTAATGTCATCACTGCTTTTACTGACAGTTCAGATAAAAATGGAAAAGGTGCTCTGGCCTGATAATCACTCTTCTTGGCAGTCAGCAGTAATTATGATTTCTGCATCAACCAACATTGTTGAGTTTTCTGTTGCTGTAAAAGCATTTGAGTGACGAAGCTTTAAATATAATTTGTGATTGTCTGTATGTTGTAGGTATCATAGCCTGGTTTGGAGATTCCCTCATCAGGGAATCCTCTGCTAAGTTGCTGTTTGAGTGCTTTATGTGCCTGTCTCATTTGATACGCTCTCATCAATATGTTTATTTTGTTTGTCATATTCATTCCCATACCAGCTTGCCAGGACCAATTGTAGAAGGTAACTCAGCAGCGGACCAGCTGACCATTGCAGCTGTGGTACTGCATCTTTTAGAACAGGCACATCTGTCTTATTCTTTTTATCATCAAATTGCCTTGTCTTTACAGAAATCTTTTAACAAGAACGCAGGCCTGGGATATCGTTTGTATGTGCCCTGATTGTCAGGTATTTGCCTCATCATTACCCATGACAGGAAGAGTTAATCCACAAGGCCTTTCAAGCAATGAAATGTGGCAAACTGATGTTACACATGTGCCCTCCTTTGGGACTCTTAAATATTTGCATATTACAGTTGACACTTTTTCTGGTTATGTGCATGCACTTGCTAGAAGAGGTGAAAAGGCTAAGGATGCTCGGAGTCACTGGGTCACTGCTTTTGCAGTCATGAGTTTCCAAAAATCCATCAAAACAGACAATGGCTCTGCTTACACTGCTGCTTCGACGCTGCGTTTTTTGCGAGACTGAGGAGTCATTCATGTTACTGGTATCCCTCATGTTCCCACAAGCCAAGCTATTGTGGAACATACTCATCACGCTCTGAAAACGGTGCTGGAAAAATAAAAAAGGGGGACTGCCCTAACCTTGATGCATGACTGAATACAAAAAGCTCTGTATGTTTTAAATTTTTTGAATGTGCAACATGGTATCTCTCCAATTATTGCAGTACAGCAACATTTTTCAGGAAGACCTTTTTCAGCATTTAAACCAAAGGTCTGGTACAAAGATCCTGAAACACATCAGTGGGAAAGATATGTTGGGCTAATTACTTGGGGAAGAAGGTATGTGTGTTCTCCTTTCTGCAGGACTTAGGTGGTTGCCAGCTAAATATATATGGCCTTATCATGAGCTGGAACGATGAACTGCAGAATCCACTTCCAGAAATCCAGGGCCTGCAGGTGATGCCTTGGAACAACAGAGCCAGGAAGAGAGAACGGACAGGCACTGACACCAGCATTACCTGGGGTCAATCCAAACACCTAGATGAGCACGGACAATGTATCATGACAACAGTGGGTGCAGTATAAACTCGTGGCAACATCTTTTTAGCTTATGTAGCCTTAGTCTTTTCTGCATTTAAGGTTTGTATTACTTAGTTATTTCATATCATATTAGCAGTAGTGATTTTAGTTACTGCCTCAGATTGATTAAGCCCTTATGGTTTGCTTACATGCCTTAGAATCTGCTGTTGTGTGGATAGAAGGTAGATGAAATGCCTTGTAAACTAGAAATAAGTTGTGCTGTGAACTGTAGTAATTTTTTGCAAAGTTTTGCAGTGACTATTGTGAATTTCCCATCAATCTCAAGCCTTTAAGTGCCAAGCGATAGCTGGCCTCCCTCACCGTGCAAAATTCGAAGCAGGGAGATGTAGTGAGGCAAGCATGGGAACAAGAAAGAAGAAAAGCAGGAGGCCTGGGAAATGTCGAGAGAACCCTGTATTGTTTCATGTAAAGCTTTGATTTATTGACCGAGAATTGAGCCAGTTTCTCTTGTGGGGGTGCAAAAAGGGCACCTTGAAACTCAAAAGACTCTGTGTGTGTGTGTGATGGCCGGCCGTGTAGTGGTGAATGTGTGACCTGCAGCTGTATCCTGCCTTGTTTGCTTAGGCACTCCAAGCTGAAGCATTTCAATATAACCCTGGACAATTAACATTAAAGTGATTTCCTGCCAGTCGCAGCTGGGGGTCCATCCTGTCATTTCCCCACAGTCATCTTGTCTGTTTCAATCAGTGTTTTGAACTGTCATGTGAAATATAAAAAACACTGAGATGGCAAAATAACCATCATAAAAACAAATGTTTTTGTCAGCACAGACAAGCAGATACTGGGCTCTCAATAAAAGGTTTGAGCTAAATAGTGTGTCTTCTAGGTGCTGGATGTCAGTATTGATGATATATTGATGTCAGTTATGTGTTTCTTAAGTGTATAAGAGCACAACTGAAACATACAGTCATGTACTGAAGATACAACATTTAAGTTTCTTAGAGAAAAAATTTGGGCTGGTATTCCTTGGCAACAGAATTACTGACGAAAAACATGCATTACAATTTAATTCCCAAGGAAAAAAAATGCCATAAGACAGCAAAACTTGAGATGTTCATATCTAAATATCTCTGGTTTTCTGTCTAGTCTAAAGGACTCATCAAGGGTTGATTGAAGCAGATACCTTCTTTGTTGAAATAGAGGAGAAAGATCATGGGAAATAATCAAAGACAACTATGGAAATCCAGATCTTTTAGATATGAAAATAAGGGATAAAAGGGAAGAAAAAAAAAAAAAAACAACAGTAAAAAAGTGAAATGAAAGCAGTGCAAAGGGGGAGGAAACCAAGTTTCTGCACTCAATGACCAAATCTTTTAATTTCACACAATTTGCTTCTCATCCATACAAGAGAGGTTGACCACACTTAAGTAAAACACAACTATAAAATAGCTATTCAGAAATCTTTTTAGGTTGCTCATAGGTCTGAAATTAATTCCAGTAATTCTAGTCACATCTGATTTTTAATTGCTTGGTTCTTTTTAACTACTGTAATTGATAGGAAATGACCAGTGTCCTGGGTATAGAGAGGGCAAGCAGAATATATTCCAGACCACCTATGTCACAGCGGGGATGTGGTTTTCAGCAGGAAAAGCCCAGCACCGGAATCCAGGAGTTTGCCATTTTGGTGAGCTTGTCCCAGTGAAGGGACTGCTCCCCATTAGCTCTGGCAGATTTGGTCCCTCTGCTGGTCCTCCCTCCTGTTTGCCACACGACTATGGACCATTTTTGTGTTGCTGAATTGGGAGCCCCAGCGGAGCCCAGCCAGGGCAAGCCATAACTGTTGCTGGAGACAGAAAGACACAATTCCTGCTGCTGCCACTGCTGCCATCAGAGTTGGCATTTTGGCAGCAGAACTCTTTATTCTGGATGAACTGTCTCTCCAGGGTTTCTTTTGTCCCTGTTTCTCCATTGTTTCTGGGCTGAAAAAAGGACGGACTGGAAAAAACCACACAGGGTGCTCTCTTCAGGGAGTGTTTTTGTTTGGTTGGTGGTGGATAACATTTTTGTGGGTAAACCATTCTCTTTTTGAACAATCTTTTATTATTGTTGTTAGGATTTTTGTTATTTCTTCAGTAAACTGTGATTCTAGCTTACAATTTCTCTTAGTAATTTTCCTCTGCTATGGAAAGGGGTCTGCTTGAGTGGGGTTAACTTTCCCGCTGTTTTTTTAAACCAGTAATTATACCGATTTTTGTAGGTGTATGAAAGTAAGAAAAGAGGGAAGAAAGCAAGGGGAAGAAGAGGGCGAAAAAGGAAATAAAGAAGGGAAAGTTTGGGAAGAGAATGTTAGGGAAGGAAATGCTAGGGAAGGGGAAGGGTTCAAACCACCTCAGAAGGCAAAGGTAACTCAGGTTCTTGTTCATAGATCCCTTGGGGTGGATTTAGAGCAAAGCAACACTGAATGATCAGTGTTTCTAAACATATATATTAGTGGCTTATTTTAGAATAAATTGGCTTTAAAGGAAAGCAGGTTTTGGTTATTATTATTTTTATAGTCCTATAGCAATATAAAAGCATAAAAATAACACTTAAGAAAATGTATATGGCAAAAGAAAGAAAGAGAAAGAAAAAATAAGAGTGGAAAGAGCTCATGACCCAGGGATGCAGTGACAAGACTTCTTCATTGCAGTTTTGATGTCTGTTGGTCAAAGTGGCAGTCACGGCCACTCATTGGGGGCAAGGGAAGCCCATGAAACACAAAGTTCAGTGGGTTAATACTCACTCAGATTTAGATGGAACACCTAGGTATCTCCTCTGGCAAGGTGGGGGAGTTTCACACTGTCTGATGTAACACTGTGGATCATGCACAGTCCTCTCGTGGAAGTCCGAGAAATGAGTCTGGAGCTCTTCAGAAATGTTTGATGGTTCTTCTAAAACATGACAGCTGTCTCTCACATCAGCATAGTTGAGCCAGTTATGCCCCATGAGAAGTGATGAGTAATGTGAATGTTCTAATGCAGCACTCAGAGCATGGGGACTTTTACAGCTGAGCCAGTTGTGAAAGGGATGGCAATTGGCATGATAGAATGCGCTATCCTGCCTCCACAGGGTCTGCTTCTTCCCTTATCTGTCTCAAAACCAAGCATACAGTGGTGGGTGCTTATCCCCTGTATCTTATCGCAGGTCAGAGGCTTCACCACCAGGCACAAAAAGCTCTCCTCTTTCCTCACTTTACAGACACAGGAGGAAAATCTGCCATTCAGAATAGCAATTTATCTGCTAATTTAAGTATGTAATTGGTTGGGGACATCCCTTACCCACAGAGGGAGCATAGTTCCGAACAACCATCCCTGACATGCATAAAATCAGCTGAAATCAATCCCACCCACAGGGGAGTCAGGGATTTCAAGAGGCTCTATTTAAACCTGGAGTGACTCATGGGTCAGAGGCAGCTCAGCTGTTCACTTCTTGGGAAAAATAAAATTGATGCATTGAGGTCTCTGCTTTTTCAGCTGAAGCCAATTCAACTGAGTTGAAACAAATCTAACAAATTTCTTCTCTTCCTCTCTGAGAGGCAAGTCTCTGGCTGACTTTCTATGGAATATGTCATGTAGTAATGTCAACAGATTATTCAAGATGTGGCAGAAGATCATCTGCATTTAAAACATAATTTTTAATCTGAAATGTAAACTGACTGTAGGAATCATCACCGTTGCTAATGTAAGGAAAACAAGGGAAATACTTGTATCAAAATCTGTAGGACCCATTTTGGAGGCACTGGATGGCAGAACTGCTTAAGGTAGGACACTTTACTTCAAAATGTTCAGTGCAAATGTATAAGGCAAATTCAAGGAAGAACTAAGACCAAAACTTAAAGGGCCTCAGAGCACTATACATGAATTACACAAATTGAAAGTTCATTTCTGAGAGTTGCTCTGCATTAGGGAATAAAAACTAATGTGTCAATAAAACAGTGACTGCTATGAATATGGTTGGCTTTAATAAAAAGCTAATGTTCAAAGCAATAGTCTAAAACTTTAAAGAGCAGAATTAGGTAGCTTCCAATTCAGCTATGTGGATCTAACAAGTTAAGAAAACTATTGTGAGTGTGTGCAGGGGATTTGTAAGATCATGCTCTATCTCTCATGCACAGGCTATATTGAAGTATCACTCATGAGAGTCTTCTTTGATTTCTGTGTTAATGTCAACAATCAATCCCAGAAAGACTCCCTTTAAATATATCAGACCATTGAATGTCTGAGAATTTTAGGATTTCCTTTATTGTATTTGAAAGTTAAAGTTGTCTGTGGCTCCAGGATCCAGAGCTTGTACCTTTGTGTTCATGTCTAAAACATACAGACAAAAGACATCCCATGTGAGGAAGTTATAGCCAAAAGAGAAATTATATGGAGTCAGGCTGAATGGTGGCTGAGTCATGGCAGGGCTGTGGGCTCTGCTCTTGCTTTCACAGTATGTCCTTCTCTGAGTGCCAGGTCTGTTGAGATGACAAGTCTGAAGAAAACACAATTAACAATCCCTTTCTTCTCTGTGTCAGAGTAATTTCTTCTCTCTTTCAGAGCATCAGTTTCCCATCCTGGGCAGTACAAAAACACAGAGCTGCCACGGCTGGCCCAGCACTGCCTGAATATGCCACGAGCATTGCACCCACACCAACACTGCTCAGGGGAACAAGGCAAAACCACTAATGAAGTGAATGGTGCTAGGCTTCACCCTCTACATTCTAATAATTCTCTGTGGGTACCTCTCCCTTTAACTATCTCTTCTTCCTTTGCCTCGGTACAAGGCAGAATTTTGGTTTGGTTTACTTTGGTGATGCTTTCTTTGGTCTGTGGGTGTTTCAGTTGTCACCTGGGCTTTCCTCTAGTGACAGAACTTGGCTTAGGTCTTCCCTTCACAATTTCTGCTTGCTCCCTTTGGGGGTGCCCTCCCCAGAGCTGGGCTATTTGAAGTCTTTCTGTCCCATGGACAGCTGGGGAATAATGTGAGTATGAGCCAAATCCTCCCACAGCCTGAGCTTCCCTGGCTTTCATCTCAAGTTCAGTTAGTCTAAAGGTAACTTCCGATATCTTGGAGGAAGCTGCCTGCCCTGTTAGTTCCACGCAGCAGAAAAAGCCGGGTCTCAGCAGAGGGCAAGGAGCAGTGCCCACTGCTCCCTAAGTAGTAAAATGTTTTTTTTTCTTAGGTCTGTGGGTGTTCCAGTTGTCAGCTGGGCGTTCCCCTCACTGCCAAAAGTGCCTACGGGACCATCTGGGAGCACAGACCTGACATTTGACGGGGAGCACATATTCTCAGTAATTAACCCTGCACCCAAGATGGAGTCAACCCTTAAAAGTTAACTCCTCATAGTCAAAGGCTTGGTCACTGTCCCAAATGATGACACTTGGAGAGCACTGACACCCCACACTTGCGGAACAGCCATTGCCTTCTTATTTTGCTCAGCTCAGCCTGTTCTAGAGTTACACCCTTTGATCCAGCAGCTCTCCAGCAATCCCCAAGAGACTGCTCCGTTGAGTAACTGGCTGAAGCACCATCATCTTGGGGCAATGACTATGGCTCTGACACTCTGTCCATTTAATTACTCCCAGGTTGGGTCAACAGAAGAACCACAATCAGGAAACCACACTTTTCTGGCTGAATTTATCCTCTCTGGATTGTCCAGCCACCCAGAACTGCAGCGCTTGATGTTCTTCACATTCTGCTTAGTTTACACCATGACTGTCATTGGGAACCTTCTCATCTGCATGGTCACAGTGCACCCCACACTCCACGTGCCCATGTACTTCTTCCTCCGGGCCCTGTCCTTCTTGGATATTTCCACAGCATCGACTGTGGTCCCCAAGATGCTGGTAAGCTTCCTGTCAGAGGACAGGAGCATCTCCTACATGGGCTGTGTCACACAGCTCTACTGTGTGGTTTTCTTAGCAACCACTGAATGGTACCTTTTGGCTGCCATGGCCTATGATCGTTATGTGGCTATATGCAATCCCCTGAGATACACTGTCATCATGAACACCAGGGTTTGCCTTTCCTTGGTCCTGCTGTCTTGCTGCAGTGGCAATGTTGTGTCTGTGGTGCAGACAGCTTGGGTGTTCATGCTGCCCTTTTGTGGGCCCAGGATGATTAACTACTTCTTCTGTGACATTCCCCCGCTCATCCTGCTCTCCTGCACTGACACCTCGCTGTATGAAAAGCAGATCATTACAGCCACCGTGCTGGTCATCTTCACACCATTCTGCCTCATCCTGGTGTCCTATGCCTGCATCATCTCCAGCATCCTGAAGATTTCCTCTGTAGACAGCAGACACAAGACCTTCTCCACCTGTTCCTCACACCTTATTGTTGTAACTCTGTACTGTTCAAGTGGGACCTTGATTTACTTACATCCGAAATCCAGTAATTCACAAGACACCAAGAAAGTCCTTGCTCTCATATACACAACTGTAATTCCCACATTAAACCCCCTGATTTACAGCCTGAGGAATAAAGAAGTGAGAGAAGTACTAATCCGAACAATGGCTGCGTTGGTGAAGAAATGAATCTGTTCTTGTCCGTGAATGTGTGTATTAAAAATCTTATTTCCATTTTTGGAGTGTGTGTAAGGTTCACTAGCCCAGTGTAAACTGCAGAAACAAAGAGATGTTTCATACTTGGTAATATTTTGTCCTTGGTCTTGGCTTCAGAAGCAAATTATTTAGAATTTCTAGTTCCATTTCTTCTTTAGGAGAACAAAATGTATACCAGACATTTCTTCTAAAACAGAGTATGCAAACCCCACCCACTTCCCACATCTAATTCAGCTATCCAGGTTGGAACTTGTCACTTCCATTGCCAGTGTTCAGCTCACCTTCTTACTTGATACTCTTTTACAAAGAACTTTTCAGGCTAATCATACAGTAATTTATAGGAACTAGTTGTTTCACTTTGATTTTTTATTTTTCCTTGTTATATGTTTTCCATACTTTCCAGCAAAAAAGAAATCCACCGAATGAAAGTTATAAAGAAATTACTTCACCTCTTTTAGAAACTCAGGTTTTTCATTGAAGGCAGGGGGAAAGAGAAGGAAAGGAGGACAAACTACTGCTCATTCCTTATTTCCAGCAAGAACTCGGCTTTTTGTATCGTACAACGCTCACAAGCACCCTGGAGTCTGAGTCAGGGGCCTCCTATGGAAGCTTTCACATCTATCAAGCCACAGGTTTGTCATTTTGAGTTTGAAGACTTACATTCCACTGAGATTGCTCAGTGTGCGTGCATGAAACTGGCCCCACCCCTTAACTCCTAAGGTTTGGACGGTGACAGTGAAGTCCTCAGGACTAGAACCTACAGCACCTGGTATTCCCAGCAGTGTCCCATCCAAGTACTAAGCGGGCCTGACCCTGCTTACCCTCTGAGATCTGATGGGATTGGGTGTCAGGATGGCATTTAACTGCCTTCACACTGCATCAGACAGGTCATAATTGCTTATAGCTCACAGTTGTGTACAGTTCCCTTGTGCTAGTTTGCCCACTGATTCCAAGGCTGAGTCACCTGCCCTCCAGTAAAGGAAACGGAGTCTGAAGACATGCCTTGTATGGGAGCTGTAGGTGTTCAGGTGCAAGAGGTCGGAGAGCAGGCTCTGGGAAAGTCAGCCTGGATCAAGCACTGCTCCTGAAAGCCCCAGGAGCAGAGGAGTTTGGATACCGAGGTACATACATGTAGATGTACACGATACACATACTATGAAAGAAATTCCCAACTGAGGTGGCTGGGCACTTCATAGTCCCTGGTGGCTTTCCCACCATTGAAGTTTAGACATTGAAGATGATCTGATAGATGAAGAACCATATCTCTAATCAAACTCATTGATTGCTATCAGGGAGAAAAACACAAACCTTTAAGTGCATTCGGCTCATCTTGGAAACCCCAAAAGTCCTTTTGTTCAGACAGACATTCATAGAAATAGAAAATAGTTGGGAAAATTTTGTTAAAAAACTGAAGGACAACAATGGCAAGACAGGAGGCTGACAGCATCCTGGGATCTATCAGCAGGAGAGCAGCCAGGAAATCCAGGGAAGTGATTAGTGTGCTTTACTCAGCACTTACCTGACCGCATCTACAATGCTGCACCCAGTCTTGGGCTCCACAAGAGAAGGAAAATGTTGATACACAGGACTGATGTGCCAGGAAGGAGGTTAGGGTTGGAGGACACAGCCTGTGACATGAATCTTTCCCATGAGTTCCCAGCTGACCTACTGCCCACTCATAAAATTGCTGTTCCTTCACACAGAAGGAAACCCCTTCCCTCTGTCCCTGCCTGCCTTTCCTGTGCATCCTTCATGCAGTACAAAATCAGTCAAATAAAGAGCTTGGGTACTCCAAGGACATCAGAGTTGTACTTGCAGAGCTTTTGACAAGCTTCTACCTGTGTGTAGCCGTGTGCAGAGCGCCCAGTTTTAGGCTGTTTCGTCTGTCTTGAGGATCTTCCACTCTCATTCCCCTGCCTCATGGATTCAGCATGTGGCCCCCCATGCCTCCCCTCACCTGTGGGCTGGCATCCCCAGCCTCCAGTGCACCTGGTTTAACAGTCTGACTTCTTGACAGATATCTTGCCACACTTC